>OU015498.1:105701620-105814120 GCA_907164885.2 Dolomedes plantarius
ACGTCGTCCCAAAACCCTTACAGGACTCTGGAAAGCTGTTCAGGAGGAATGGGATAGAATACATCTTCTGACACTTCAAAAGGCATTATTATCCTGGAAATTGCGGTGTCGAAAGATAGTTCAGAATAAGGGATGTCAAATAGAACATTTAAAACACAAAAATTTAATGTAATTTAGTTTTGTGAATACAATATACATCGTCTAAAAAATGTGTGAACAGCCTCTGTAGACGCCTTCGATCGCGGACAAATCGTAGGTGCGCGACGCATGAGGAATTCAATTTCCGAAATCGTCAGACAGCTAGGATTTTCAAGGTCGACAGTGTCAAGAGTATACAAAGAATACATGGATGGTGGAAAAAAAACTAGCGATCGGGCAAACTGCAAAGGACAATTAGCCTTGACAGTGCGTGGTGAGAGACGGCTCAGGCGTATTGTACGTAGCCAGCGAAGCCAAACATTAGCTCAAATTACCACCCAGTTTAATGGCGGTGCCAGTCGTACAGTCAGTAAACGGACTGTGCAACGCTCGCTTCACCGTATGGGTTTCGGGAGCCGTCGACCTACGAGAGTACCATTGCTCTATACTCGCCATCGGGCTGCGCGTCTTGCCTGGGCAAGAGAGCACAGAGACTGGAGTGTAGAGAACTGGAAACAAGTAGCATGGAGTGATGAGTCTCGATTACGACTACTTAACGCCGTCGGGAGGCTGAGAATATGGCGTCAGGCTCATGAAGCCATGGATCCTGCATGCCTGGCTGGAACTCTACAAGGGCATGGTGGCTCAATCATGGTCTGGTGTGTTTTTTTATGGCACAGTTTGGGATCTTTGGTGCGTGTACCAACCTCCCTCAATGCAATTCGGTACGTAGAGTTGCTGGGTGATCACCTCCATCCGTTTATGCTGTTCTGTTATCCGCACGGTAATGGAGTTTTCCAGCAAGACAACTGTACCTCTCACAAGTCCCGGTTGGCTACTGGCTGGTTGGATGAGCATTCCTCTGACTTCTCTGTCATGAATGTGTCACCTAGAAGCCCTGACTTAAATCCTATTGAGCATCTTTGGGATGTTTGGGAACAAGGCGTGAAAGGCTATCACACAGCACCAAAGAACCTTACTGAATTATGGACAGCTTTAGCCAATATTTGGCAAGCCATTCCCGTGGAACGTTTCCAGAAACTTGTTGAATCTATGCCTCGTCGTGTGGCAGCCGTTATCAAGGCCAGAGGAGGCCCAACTAGTTACTAGGTAGGTATCCCTAATTCAGTGGGATTTCAGTGTATATATATACATACATATATGTATATATATATAGGGAGAGAGAGGAGAGGAGGGTATTATGGAATAGTTGGGTAATATGGAATACCGAGGTTTCGGCTCTGTTTGGTGCTGCTATCATGTGGGAATACCATGAACTATTCAAGAAAGTCTCTCGTGATGCAGTGCACTGAGAGTTGACCGCTTGTTATTATCGTACCACTCGCTAGAGAACAAAATGTGTTTTGTGATTTTCAAGAGCTTTTGTAGGTAAGTTTTCAAACATTTTAACCTACTAGTACACATCTGACTTGAACATTAATGTTAAGCATAATGTACACTAAAAGAATTGTAATTTGTTATACTGTGGTCGTTTTTTAGCTGACAATGTTTTGTCCATCAGTTTAAAGGTTTATGTTGCATGATGGCGTGTCGGGTATTATGGAATACTAGGTAATCCGTAATCCCCTTAAAAGCAGGAAAGCTGGATCTTCTGTAATAACCTACTCCCCATATAAATAAAGATTTAGAGGATGAACTGAAAGAAAAGGACATAAAGAAGGAACCAGAAGCTTCAAAACAACAAAAGAAACCGAACATTCAAAGACCCCCTGTTAAGAAATTAAACTTAGAGTGACATTCTAGACCTAAACCTACTAGAGATGACTCCTGTGTTAGCAGCGATGAATCGTTCCATTATGGTGTATCATCTGTAATGAGCTTCATGCCATCAACTAAAGAACTGGAAAACAAAGACGCTGAATATATCATGTGTAACGGAAAATTCTCCGAAGATCAACAAGGGGAAATTTTGATTCAATGCTTCAGCTGTTCTCTGCGGGCTCACCTTGACTGTACCGGAGCAGAGAAAGAAGATTATATCTGTGACTTTTGTAAATAGACTAGAAGCAGAAATGATATGCACATAATCTTAAAAATCTGGTTTTTATACTTAAAAATAGCTATGTTTTATGAAGTCTAATTAGTTTTTCAATGGTTTAAACCACCTATTCCATATTACCCGACTATTTCATATTTACCTCCATTTGTAACTTTTGAAAAAAATATTTTTTTTATATAGCAACAAAATAAATAGTATTATTTTACAAGTGACAGTTCATTACAATTAGTTATAGTATGTACTCATGATGATTTGGGGACTTTTATTCAAAAACCAGTAAAGTTATTTTTAGAAATGTAAATGGTATTCCATAATACCCTCCTCTCCTATACATATATATATATATATACATATACATATACATACATACATATATATATATATATATAAATATATATATAAATATATATATATATATATATATATATATATATATATATATATATATATATATATATATATATATATATATATATATATATATATATATATATATATATTCTGCATCACTCACAAAATATGCTACGCTTCAAAAAGTTCTTTTCTCTTAGGAAAAATGTGTAAGTTAAGCCTGAGAGTCATGACTTCCTGTCTTACAGAAACATTGTGTACTAATTCTGTGCGTAACAGACATATGCCCTTTTTTCAGGAATGAAAAGTTTTTAAAAAGAAAAACTATATTCGCATGAAAAAAACATTAAAAGAATCTCTGAAGAAGGATAATATTTATGTCGTCGGCATCAGAAAAATTCAGACGGCACTGGCCTTATTCCAACACTGATAAGTGAATATCTGAAGGGGTGTGGAAGCGTAAGATATATAATTTCTCTAATTTCTGTCATGATCACATTTCTCTCCAGTACCTGCGATAATTAGGGGTTAAAATAGCTCCTTAAACTGCAGGAATCTTTCCCGGGTTCATTAAACGTTACAACAAAGTGACACGAAGAAAATAGAATTGGAAAATTGCGCTTATAGGAGGTGCAGGACACTGAATTTATAATTTTTAAGTGAATTTTTAATTATAGAAAATATCAGCAAAACTGTCAATTTATTATGCTATCCTTACAGAAATTATTAAAAATTTCCTTTTTAACAAAAATCTTTGCAACTGAGTCAAATATTTACTTTATTTAACAGGTAAGGTATAAAAAAAATTACAAGAATCTGCTTGAGAAACATAATTTGAGTTATTAGAATTTTGTTGTTATTGATGTTACGGATTTTCTGGCGTTGTTTTCCTAGAAATAAGCTTTTTATAGGGGGAAACCAACAAGACGTGAAGGGATTGTGTATACGTAATTAAGACAGCGAGACAACTATATCTTCGCTAGTTTGGGGGTCACTGCGACTGAACTTTGTACCTGTATGGAAGTATATCTAGAAACTCCTTCAAGCAGTACTTTGCGGGAAAAAGAAGAGATAAATCCATAAATATAGCATGACCCAGAATAGTTTTGCTTCATATTGGATGTTACGCTGGTTTATTACCGTCAATCGCAGTTATTAAGATTTCTGATTCCGGTATTTGCCTTCTTCTGACTGAAGTGTATTAGAGCCATTTTTACAAAGAACATTTATTAATATTCATTTTTGATCATCGTGTAGATATTTGTTTTCACATCTACATTAGGTTTTGCATCTCCATTCAAATCTAGTTTCTCATATACATCGGGTAACTGCAAAATCTCATTTCTTTACCAAATCAGCTTCATTAAACTATACTGGCTTATAACTCTTAAGATTTTTTCAGTTATCTCTTTTGCTTCAATCTTTCTTTTTGCGACCTAATTCCTGTTTTTTTTTCGTGTTAATTGTCTGTAAAATTTGTTACCTTAAATTTCTATAATTACAGAATATTTCGAGTTTATAAGGACACAGATATTATAATCAGGAAACATCTGTTTTTTTATTAAATATATGAATTCAAAAGGATCAATAACTAATCAAATATATATTTTTGGATTAAATTATATAGCTCTATAAATTTTTATCAAAAAACAAACAAACAAACCGAAAAAACACCTACGAGTGAATGATATTAAACATAAATACCCCATCAATTTAAGGTATAAAAAATATTAGCAGACTACCTGAGAGGTTCGCTCTTTCACTGTGTAATTCATATTTCGTTCGGTGCTATTTCGAGTGTAAATTAACCTGAAATCTTCATTGTATGGATTCAATGATTTACTTGTGTACAAGACGAGTATTAACTATATTAAAAGCCCATTTTGGATTTCGTAATATTGAAAGGGTTTGTTTAGATCTTAAGATTTATAATTTCATTAAGTGCTTAATTACTATCCCCGAGTAACCTGTACACAAATAAATATTGAGTTTTCGTCATATATGACAGAAGAAAGGAATGTGTTGGATAAATCTATGTTTTTTTTTGTTGTTATTTTATTTATTTATTTATTTATTTTTATTTTTATTCATTTTTTTTTTCATTTTCATTTTTAGACTAAATTTTTTTATGTGTCGAAACTTTCAGTCTCAAACCTGAAAACTGAAAAATATGACATATTACAGTCTTATGAAAAGTGGCCAGTTTGAGGTTAAATTGTCCCCTACTAAGGGCTTACCTTATTTGCTATTCGATTCAAAGTAATACCTTTCAATTTGGGATTTGTTTTCGACTTAAAAGACTGATTTGATACAGTCTATAATAAAGATACTTCTATACCACTTTATGTATAATATATCTCTTAAAAAGTATTGTTAGATGAATTCGAAATATTTTTCATCCGAGTAACTTTTTTCCGCTTATTCACGATTGCTTTTTTGTAAGTTCTGTATGAAAACAGTTTTATGTGCCCAAGGTCGCTTAGTGGTAGCGCGTCAGCTTTCGGTCTTGAGGGTATTCTGATTGAATCCCGACAGGGTATTCATTCGAGATATACTGCAAAATGAAATTCGTTAATATAGTATTCAGTTTGAAATATTAAATTCAGTAGTGCATTTTGTACTTGTTATCACCTTGAATCGAACAATCATTTCATTGTTGCCATCGTAACGATAGAATCTATTTTTTTTATATTTTGTTATTTGGCCCTGTTCATTTAAACCTTTTACGTTTCTTAGAGTGGGCAACCTAGTGGTAGCGCGTTGGCTTCAAGAGCTGAGGGTTCTCGGTTCGAATCCAGAAAAGCGCCATTAATTACCTCCGTGTCTAGGCCGGATAAAAGCACGTTTAATCCGTAGACCAGAAAGCTCCTCTATGATGTCAGAGTGGGTGGGAGAGGGTACGATTTCCCCAGATGTCACCTCTGGGGTTGCTCGGTCAAAACTGAGGTGGTACCTAACTAAATCGGACTCCGACTCTTGTGGTTCCATTTTAATTCGGAGCCGCAACCCTCCCCCCCACCCCCCTCCGGTGGCCTATAGGGACCTGGTTTGGAATACTTCCGGCCAGGAGGCTTTAGAAACAACGACAACACCAACAACAAATAATTTTATCGTATAAATTTCATACTTATTATTTTTTATACCACCCTACCATATTTCTTTGTATACAGTGCAATCATAAGTTATTGTAACAAAAAATACTTTAAATGATCAGTATGCCGTTCTCATATCAGAATTCAAGACCCTCATATAAAGAACTAAAACGCGAAAATGCGGTATTTTAAAAATGCCAAATTAAATAGTAGTATATAATTACCGGCTAATATGCAAGTCTGGAAATTGCATACTTCAGTTTAATTCAACTGACTGATAATGCTTTCATTTCGAAGCTAGATTTAGAATTTCCAGATGATGAATCTATAGGCAGTAGCTTACATACACCGATATCCTCTCTAATTGGATCTTAAAGGAACACTGCCCATACCGATTACCCCAAACCTTTGGATATACCTTCGAGAAGCTTACTGCGAGGCTTCTCCGATGTCAGAGCATTTTTAAAAAAGCATGATAAACGAGTGTTTGGGCTCGAAAGCTTGCGTCACTTCAAATCCTCGCCAAGACGACATCTATCTTCATTTGGAAGAGCTATCGTCGCCAATTCAATCCATTCTCTATCTGACAGAGTAAAAATAATGATAGTATGATGTCGATGATAAATGTTATCTTAGCTGTAACCGAAGAAATATATGAAATTTCTTCCCATAAATTTCACCTTCGAAATATTCCACGTTTTGAGGGTCAAGGATTCTTTATATTTTTCTTTATATTTACTTTACAGTAAGGAAATTTTGCCCTCATGACAAAATCAGATTTGTTTTTCGAAAGTAAGATTATGAGTAATTATGAGAGTAGTCAAAGCTGTTAGAACACTGTCTTTCGTCTGTATTTGCCTATAATATTCTAACTATTATAGGCAAATGCACAATGTTGGAAAAAAGAAAGGAATTCAAAAAAAGCCAACAATTGCAGATATGTAACGTTTAATGATAAATATACATATCTAGAAAATTATACAGGGTGGTTATAATTAAAGTTCCACTTTGAAATGGTCATAAAAGGAAAACTACTGGACCAAATGTTATCAAACTTGGTAATAGTTTAAAGAATGTCATAGGAATTTCTTTTCCGCCAAAAAAAGTTCAAAGCTCACCACCAGGGAGGAAATGGCGCTGTATGCAATATTGTTAAACGAAATGAGGGTCGGAATCTAACTTAACCTTTTGTTACCCGGGTTTAACATTTTGTATACCCTTAAGAAACATTGACCTGAACAAAATTACCATTTAAAGTGTGCTCATTCCGGAAATCGTTTTCTTACAGATCGCTAATTTGTGAATTTTGAAGCCTGAATTCGGCCCTAAGACATGAAGATATCTGTTTCAAACGTTTTTAATCGTTTCTAAAACGAAACCGTTTGTGGGATTATGCAAAACCACAATGGCCTGTAATTGGCTTACGGCAGGAAGAAGCAAATGATTTAGGCAGATGCGCTTTACACGTCATTTAATTTTCCAGAAAAAAGTGAGCCTGTTTGTCAGAATTCTCATTGTTACGAATCTACAATGTCTCTAACCATGCAAGATCGTGCTTTTCTCGTTAAATGTTATTATGAATGTGATAGCAATGAACGGCGTGCTTTGCAAAGGTATCGTTCAGTAAGAGGAATACGCCGAGGGCCAATGACACCGCATGGTTTGAGGAAAAACTTAACACGTTTCAGAAACAATTAAACACATTTTAAACCGATGTCTTCATGTCTTATTTCATTTAAAAATATTGTATGCAGCGCCATTTCCCCCCTGGTGGTGAGTTTTTGAACTTTTTTTGGTGGAAAAGAAATTCCCATGACCTCATTTAAACTATTACCAAGTTTGATAACATTTGGTCTAGTAGTTTTCCTTTTATAACCATTTCAAAGTGGAACTTTAATTATAACCACCCTGTATTATGTTACTAAATCCTAAAATGACATTAGTTGAAAATTAAAAATGAAAGTATGGTAACAAAACAAAATAAAAAGACATATAATCACAACAAACTTGTAGAAAATAATATATTTGATTCACTTATACAGTGCTCCATTTGAAAACTATTAACGATTCTGGCGGATTAAATGCGAATGGCAAGCTTCATTGGCAAGTACACCTTATTCAAAAACAACAATAAACAACAACAATAGTCATCCTGAATTATTTTCCACTACAATACGTTCAGTTACGAAATTCAAGAAGTAACTGTTTATAATTAGATCAAAAACCTGTTTAAATATCCTTTTACCCTTTTTAATGACTCTATCACGTTTTCTATCACACGAGTGCGTGTCTCATAACATATTCTTTATATTCTCTTAAGTGATTCATTTCGTGATTTTATTACATTACTGAATAATATAACCGTGGATCCTTCCTATGTATATGAACACCATTTTTTTGCATTTACTCTCAACATAACCAGCACGTAAAGTTCTTCACTGCATTATATGTACGGGAATGGAATTATAAAAATAATTCTACATGAGAAAATAAGAGATCACAATAAAAATTGAAGATAGTAATTATCAAATAACAGACCATTAAAAAAAGTGCCAACCTCTAGTGGTTGTGAAAATTGAAGGCTAATTTCAATATCGCACAGTAGTGAGTTTTGGGAAGTTGATAAAATATTTCTTTTATTTAATTTGTTTGAATTACTCATAAACCGAGAATTAGAATCAATTATTCTTTTTTATTTCCAGGAGTAATTTCAACGTTTTCTCCAAAGAATACGTTTTATTGTATATATATATATATATATATATATATATATATATATACTGGTATTGTTAACAACTTATCGAGTTCGCTCAGCATTCTTCGTAGAAATTTGTTCTTCCGTGTAATGATCCTACAAAGTTCCTTGAATTTTGATGCGCTATTTTAACCCTTAATTACAGAGGGTCATGATGGAACACAGGATCATGGTTTGAATTATAGGCATGGTGTAAATTTATCACTCTTCGAGTGTTTTAATTACCCTGCAGTCTTGGTAGGATGCTAGAAGATAATGCATGTTTTCTTGTAATTTTCATTCGAGACGAATTGGTAGTCTTTTTCTTCAGTCCGTGTTTGAAGAAGAGCGTGTGAAATAGAAATCTTGCATCCGTTCATCACACCATTTTTTGTTGTATGTGGTTATATTATGCTAAGCAAATTATGTGGAACGCAGAAAAAATCATTTAATTTTTATTTTCAAATTAAATTTGTGAAAGTTTTGGGACAAAATTTCACACTGACATTTTATATTGAAAACATTTGGTTTATATCTTAAGAAAAGGAAAAATTTTGGATCACTATATTTTTACCTGTAATCGAAATTTTTAAGAGCGACAAGAGTTTTTTTTTCTTTATAGCACCCGATGTTTGATATCTTATGAGTATTTTTCTGGATATATCTAGGTTCATAAGCTTACGTGACATCCCCACAGTATATTCGTTTTTGCATTGAAAACTAGAACTGCCATCACTGTTGGAAAAGCAAGGTTTTGTTGTTCCTAATGCCCCCTGGCCGAAAGTTCCAGTCCAGGTTCATACGCTTCGGTCTGAATAGTATGGTTTATAATAGCAACACAAGGGTTGGAGTCCAACTTGGCTAGGTCCCCCCCCCCTCCCCAATTTTGAACGAACAATCCCAGGGGCGACATCTCTGGGGGATCGTACCTTCCCCACTTACTGACCTCGAAGGACTTTCCGGTCTACGGATTTAACATGCCCATATCCGGTCTAAACACGAAAGTATTATACCGCGCTTGTGGGGATTCGAGCACCATCAGTAGCGAAAGCGGACGCGCTACCGATAGGCTACCTCTGGACCACGTAAGTTTTAAAATTAGTGAATCCTTTTAAGTCAGGCCTGCACAACTCGAAATGTGATGCGGGCCATATTACTTTATCGAAAATTGCGGGCCGCAAGGAAATAGGATAGATTGAAAAGGAAAAATATTTTTTCTAACAAAAGATAAATGACTGACTGTTTAAAAAATTAAATAAATATTAATATTCATTGCATATATATTACTTTCTAAATATTATAAATCTGAAAATAATACACCGTATTTTTTTAGATTTAAAATAATGAGTCTTCACAAAAGACTTCCCGGGCCACATAGCGAGTGCTAGATGGCCGTATGCAGTCCAGGTCTGCTTTACGTAAATTCAGTTTCTATAAAACATTAAATTTTTGGGACATGTTATTATTATTTACAATGACAAGAATGTATAAATTTTTGTGCCTCAACTTCATGAATTTTTGATATTATAACCTGATTTTCCTGAGTGCTCATGCTAGATGTTTATGTTATTATTAAGACTGCTGGGTACAATGAAAAAGAAATCGCAGTTCAGATCTCCACATGTTTCTGACTGTTTTGGTGGGAGGAGTCGAGTTGACAGTTCTAGAATTCCACCCCCGTTTAAGACTGTCATTTTGAAAGATTGTTACGAGTTTCTTACCCTTGGGGATGAAAAAGCTCTGATGATGTTCCATTTCCTAAATCAATTTTTCCTTATTCTTTTCTGTAACAAAAATTTTTTAATCAAATAAAAATGGTATATTTAAATAGCCTGAACTTTTTTATACTTTTCTATATTTTTCAAATTTAAGTTTCTTCCGTCAAAGGAAATTGGTTACCTTTAAAATACAGCATACCACATTTGATCAGACTAATTTATATTAAAAAATATTATGAGCAGCCTTTTTGAAAAATAACAATCACACGTATGTGAAGAATTTTTCACTTTACTGGGTGAAATTGCTTTTAAAAAATCTCCAAATTCAAATCAACAATCAGTGAGAAACTGTTCTCCATAGGTTGATACTGGGTTTAGGCGTAGCGTGCTTCTAACTTTTTTTTTTTTTTTTTTTTTGGGGGGGGGCACGAACTGAACTCAATTAGGGCCCTCCTCAGCTCATTGACTACCGGACGGTCCTTAAAATATGAAATATTCTGATTTTTTGAAATTGAATAACAATTGAATTGATGTTTGAGTAGTATTTAAAAGTTATACAATGAGAAAATAAATATAATAAAAATAAAAGGAGAAAAGAGATATAGGATGGTATTTTTGTTATGGATCATATCATTGTTAAAAACTATGTTAAGGATGAAGACATAATCGGAATCTTCAGTTTCACAGTTTGAAAAAGCGGGAAAAACCGACTTTCTTAAAAGTTTTCTACCATTTTTCGATTTTAACAAGTTAGTGAGCTAATCCATTATGGCGGATACCCAGCAATCTTAATAACATATCACCTAAATCCATTATAAACTCTTCTGAAAAGTCGCTTGATTTCTGTAAGTAGATCTCATACGGATGAACCTTAAACAATAGACTGTTTTAACGCAGGATTACGTTCCTCCATAACGGCCCCTTCGGAAAGCAAAATTTTAGACGCTAAAACCGTTCGTCCATCCGTCCTCGCGAGTTATAATTATGGCAGCGTTCCAAACCCAATGTGTATCTCTTCGACAAGCAGTAAATAGTTAAACAGAAAAGTACCAAAATGTGTTAAAATCTTTATATATATATATATATATATATATCTACATAAGTACATATATATACGTACATATATACGTACATATATATAGATACATATATACATAACAGATACATACATATACACATGCAAAAGAGGTAAGCAACGATGAGTAATTATACGTTAATAACCTGCGGAAGAGAAGAGACTTCGTTAAAAGAGACTACCTGAATATTTTTTTATGTTTTATCCTTTGTCGAAAGTGAATTCCCTGCGATATGAAGGTTGCGCTAAGCAGTAAATTTGGTTTTCTTTATTTAATAGATTTAATTTTGAACTAAAAAATGCAGTTTATTCAAATATGCATCTCCTTCTACTGGAAATTTAAGCAAAATTAATTCTGGTGGTTAATTTCCTCTGAATCTTATAATCCAAAAAAATGAAAAAAAAAAATTGGAGGAAATTCCTCTCTCACATTTGTAGGGGCATACATTGTATGATATTCTTGCGCTATCTTTACAGCAGTTGGCAAAAATAATTCGATATTTTGCTGCAAAGGACCCCATAAGAATCGGAAGATCCCCCAATCCACCCCACCCTGTCCCTCACCGTTTTAGGGATATTTATGTTTCCTTTAATGTGGTTTCTCCATTCTCCTCATCTCAATACCAAATTACTCTCCCAGATAAAACTAGCAGATTCTTATTCAGCGTCTGTTATGATCCGAAAGTGTTACATCAGATGTTCTCGCTCGTGTACGGGAATGAAAATGACGCTGCATGCCAGTCAAAAGATAAGAAATGTAGGAACACAATCGCATGTAGGGCTCAAATGGGACGAAATAAAAAAATGAAAAAGATTTTGCTCCTGAAACAGTAGTTAAAGGCTTTCTGTTGGAGATAATTTACTTTCGTAGGAGGATTTTCTCTCGGGATGCGATACACTGATATTTATAGACTTATCAATGCAGAAAGTTGATGTATTCCTTTGAAAGCTAACGTCAAGGATAGTGAAGTATCATTCTTATTCTGTTTGATTCGTAGTTTGGAAAAAGTTCCGGATGTAGTAACAACTATCACTAGGTCATAATAAGTCAACCAATAATAAACTTAGACAATCTAAGTAGTAATGAAAGCATGGACAATTAAGTTATTTATCTCTACTCAAACAATTCTTTTCATAAAGAAAAAATTAACTATAAAATAATCTTAAATCAATAGTAAATTTAGGGTTACTATTTTGTGCCATTATTATCAACACTCAAACAATTCTTTTAACACCAAATAAACACAAGATAAAATAATCTTAAATCAATACCAATTTTTATGGTGACTAATTTTGTGCCATGATTCTCAGCACTCAAATAATTCTTTTGACAGCGAATAAATGAAATATAAAAGAATCTTAAATCAATAGTAAATTTTAGAGTGACTAGTTTTGTGCCATGATTCTCAGTACTCAAACAGTTCTTTTGACAACGAAAAAATTAACGATGAAAGAATCTTAAATCAATAGTAAATTTAGGGTTACTATTTTGTGCCATTATTCTTAGTATTCAAAAATACTTTTAACACCAAATAAACTAAAGATAAAATAATCTTAAATCAATATCAATTTTTATGGTGACTAATTTTGTGCCATGATTCTCAGTACTCAAATAGTTCTTTTGACAACGAATAAATTAAATATAAAAGAATCTTAAATCAATAATAAATTTTAGAATGACTAGTTTTGTGCCATGATTCTCAGTACTCCAACAATTCTTTTGACAACGAATATATTAACGATAAAATTATTTTAAATCAATAGTTATTGTTATGGTTACTAATTTTGTGCCGTGATTCCTTGTACTCAAACAATTCTTTTCACAACGAATAAATTAAAGATAAAAGAATCTTAAATCAATAGCAATTTTTCTCGACTTCCTGAGACTAAACGGGCTTATGGAATTCGTATGGACGCACACACACACGCACACACACACACACACACACACACACACACACACACACACACACACACACATATATATATATATATATATTGTAAGATAGGCAATAACAAGAACAACAGGGTGGCTAATTTTGTGCCTTGATTCGCAGTACTCAAATAATTCTTTTGACAACGAGTAAATCAAAGATAATAAAATCTTAAATCAATAGGGATTTTTAGGGTGAGTAATTTTATACCATGATATCATCAGACATTCAGAGAATTAGATGTGGCTTTTTAACCGTATGTGTTCGGTAAGACAGTCTCATCTAAATCCACTGAATACATGAAAATAGTTAACTCGTATTGGCCCAAAACTGACCACCATTTCTGGAAGCTACTGCCGATAAGGCTTTTGTCATCAATATTTTTGTATTATATTTCGCTTCAATTGACTCGAATTTTTATTTCATAAAAGTATATTTCAGTTTTAGAAAAATGGGCCTTACTTAGTGTTTCCAAAATTAGAATAATAAAGCAGTAATAACCCCCATTTATACTGTTTCTATCCTCATACCATTCACTATTAGCCATGACAGTAGAATTTCAGATAAATGGGGTGTTAAATCAAATGTAAGATTTATTATTCTTTTGTAAAGATAGAACTCTCTCATGCAATAAAAATTATTCCTTTATTTTTCGATTTGAAGATACTTTCTTTAGATTTCCTTCAAGGAATTTCATTGGATTTGTAAGAAAATATTAATCTCAGATCCTTTTCTGTTATATATAGAAACTATTTATTGAATCTTGAAATGTTCATAATATATATATATATATATATATATATATATATATATATATATATATATATAAATATATAAATATATATAAATAAATAAATAAATAAATAAATAAATAAATAAATAAATAAATATATATATATATATATATATATAAGTTGCAAATGCATTAAGAGATTAAAATTAACAAAATCAATAAGAGTAATCATTATTTACTGCGCAGAGCTGCTCGTAAAATATGTACTATATAAGCAATTAAATATTGAAATAAAGGAGTCAGAATGAAAAAGCAAGACTGTACAGAAAGCTAGTATATGTCCAGGCCAGCTATATGTTCATTATTTTCAAGATGTTAATATGTTAATACAACCTAAAACATGTAAGGATCAAGATAGGATGGTAAAAAAAAGTTACAACATTCTGTGTATTTTACAATAAATTTAATTGCAAAAGTTGGGAAATTTGTAGTTTTTCAAATGGTGGTCTAAATATGGGTTACCCATAACATTTGTGTAGAAAAATATAAAAAATAAATAAAAATAATCAAAAATCGGGAAAATGCTACCTTTTAATTTTATTTGGAGAAGTTGCACACATGTACAACCTTTTCTGTTTCTCCCCCCCCCCACCCACATTCTGTGTGTACCCACATTTGACACCGAAAACATTGCACCCGCGTTTCTCCTCTTGTGTCAGCTGAAAAAAGTCCTTTACAAAATATGCAGGCTGCATCTCTGTCATCAGCGTAATCTCCTGGTGGAGAATCCAGGTCTCTGTCACTATCATCAAACTTGGGTTTACTATGTTCATCCTCAGAGTCGGAAGGCTGATTCTTGGTAGCCCTCTTTGCAGCACTTCTAGTTTGCCCAGTTCTAGGTTTAGTTTTTTTGGTTTTTACGGCTTATACATCAATTACAGACCCTAGAAACAGCTTTTTATTTGTTTTGTTTAGTGCTGATTTGCACAAGGACAGAGTGAAACCGTTCCGTTAGGGTATGCCCGTCACAAGACATGCCTTTGAGGACTTGCGACCTCGAGTGGTCGCAAGTACGAAATTGAAATAATTACAGAAAATAAAATATCAACAGCCTGAGATAATTTTTAAAAATATATAATTTTAAAAATACTTTAGATTTAGAATAAAAAGCCAAAAAATTATAAAAATATATGTGATAGGTGAGAAAATGGTCAAAATATGGGGTAGCCCGTATTTAGACCGACTCTGCTAGCCCAAATTTAGACCAATACTATGTTCAACTTTTACTGAAAGGCAGCCATTATCAGTTAAAGATATCCCTCGAGTAATTATCTCAAAACGTAGCTTACTATCTTATCAGTAACATGGTAGCATCAAAACATGTACCAGTTAAGGATTAAAATGTACAGAAATTCGAATGCACTAACCTGAAAAAGTTTCAAAGTCTGAAAATATGTGATTTTCAAAAAGAATGGCGACTGATTTATACGCAAAATGATGCAAATATGTATCATCTGTTTAATACCTTCTTCCTTACCAAAATGTGATTGTTTGATGAATATTGTTTGGGTGAAATGATGAAATGTCTTTTTTGAAAACAGATGTTAAAGTATATTTATGAAAATAATTCGAGTTAATTTTGACATTTTTTTCTGCTTTCCTTATTTTAAGTTTTCTGTTATAAGAGAATCCAGCAATAACCATAAAACCTTTAACAAAACTTTCCTTGTTTTCTCTGAACCAACATTTTAGGCCTTTACGCCTCATTTCCAGTAGCAAATCAATATTTTTCTATTTCAATCGGATACATATATCCAAGCCTCATCAATTTTAACTATGTATTTCAATTTTTCAGCTGCCAAATAATTTAATACAACAATCTGCACATAGTCTTACCCCGAGAAACATGTTTTCGTATTTGGCGGTGAACATCGTGCTTTTAACTTAAGATTGCGTTCCTCCATAACTGTCCTCTGGAAAGCAAAATTTCAGACGCTGAAACAGTCCGTCCGTACCTCGCGATTTATAATTTTGGCAGCTCGCAAAACCCAGTCTGTACCGCTTGGACAAGTAGTAAACAGTTAAACAGAAAAGTAACAAAATGCGTCAAAATTTAGACATACATATATGTATATATATATATATATATATATATATATATATACGTACATATACATAGATGCATAACACATACATACATATATACGTACAAAAGAGGTAAGCAACGATAATTAATCCTACGTTAATAACTCACGGTAGTTTCGTTAGCAGAGACTACCTGAATTTTTTTTTTTTTTTGATTAGCTTTAAATCAGATTTTATAATATTGTTCGCAGTTCCTATAGAGGGGTTTAAAGATTTTGCGATTGTTCTTTGGGGAGTTGGATTTTCTTTTAAAACATGAGATGCAACTTTATATATAAAGCGGTGAACGTACCTTTGTTGGGTATGCATTTTTCACCTATTTTAAAGTCAAATGTAAACTGTGACGTTTCTTTCCTTTTTTATTTATTATGTCACTTATTTTAGTTACAGAAATATTAAAATCATGCTTTTCAAACCTTTTTTTAATAATCGAATAAGAGTATTTCTTTTCGGGAACCGGAAATATATAGCCTTCGATCCATTTTTCCAAGCGACATTTAAAGCAAAGAATATTTTCAATAATGCAGATGATAATTAAACCCAATTCCGAATTGATGCCACTTAGGTTTTTTTGTTCATTTAATTTTAAATCATAGATAAGTCAAAATCGTTACAAAAATGTGTAAACACCCTCTGTATATATATATATATATATATATATATATATATATATATATATATATATACATACACACATCAGGATATCGAATTTGTGTTTAAAAATATCTACAGGCTAAAGATTTTGCAGTCTCAAGAGTTTTCTAGAGTCCACTTAAATGTGCGAGAAAGAGATTAAAATGCATACGACATATGCTTATTTAATGCCAGCTATGCAAGCTATGACGATCACTTCACGCATTGAAGTGAGATTATTAATACTTCAAGGAGGCAGAAAAAAATGGGGACTTTGGCATTGTTCCAGACGCAGTAAAGTGATTAAAAACGGCTTGTGATTGTAAAATTTACAACGGGGCCAGAATTTCATATCGCATTATCACTCATTTCATTTATGACCCGTGATAAATGGTGGGAAAATAACGAGTCAGACTTTGAAAAATTCAATGGAGTCGTAAACTGTCTAAAAATAAAATGACCTAAGTTTTATAGAACTAGGAAGTCCAATAAGAATTATATCTTGAGAGAGTAGCTTTTAAGGAACATATATCGACTGTCATTTTTGTTCATATGTAACTGAAAAGTAAATCAGAATTATGGTACACGATTCTTTAAAACAATTTAAGTAAATCACTATATTTTATATTAGAGTATTAATATATCTTATTTTGAAAACCTTCTTCTTTTCCTTCTTCGATTTATTATATCACGTTTTTATACTCTAAGGTTGCTTCTTTTTGTAATTTCTTTTTAGTTATTTGTTAACATTTAATATTAAATATTCTTAATGCGTAGATCATTAAAAGGGCTAAGACACATGTGGAGGAACCAATTTTACTCGTAAAAAGTGAGTGGTTGTTGTGACGATATAATTCTACAATACATACATGCGACTAATTAGGAATTATTCAGTAACGTAATGAAAATATGAAAAAAATAAATGCGGAAAATGAAAAATTAACTGCGAGCATTTTGACGCATAAACTTGCGTTTAAAAAAAACGTTAAATAAGTCATTGAAAATATGAAGAGGGAAGTTTTAAAAATTTATAAGTACTTTAAAAATTACTTGAATTTTTTTTTCAATGAAATACATTTCGTTAGAAAATCAGTCTAAATTAACCAGGAGAAAATATCAAATACTTAACTTGGATTTACGAAACGCTTCTACTGATTTGCGTTCTGAGTAGCAGAAGTAACACAAGAAAGTTTTTCTGTACGTGGGTTGAAAGATAATGTAAAAGGTATTATGCAGGGAAACCGACACCAACCTCTAAGCCCGATGCAGAAATAGACCTTAACAAAGCTCACAAATGCAGCAGGCTTTTAATATAAAACTTTATTCCAAATTTATTCAAAACGCACGTGTCTTCTGCGTTAGGCAACAAATCAGGATGGGAGGGATACAATATGCACTCAAATTTTAGCTAGGCATGTAAGATAAATATATTTCTATGCACATAGGCTATTATTAGCGACAATGCAGGTAACTGAACAACGAATCCCCTTTCAACATTTCTACCCCCCTCCCTCTAATATAGGGATTTTTCTCGTCTAGATTTACCAAGTACTCCCCCATCCCTTCCCAAAGATGTACTTTGCCCATTAAAGTTAAAAGCTACTCAGAAAATCTCCATAAATCCAACCCTGCAGTAGAGAGCATAATGTAAAGTATTGAGGCAACATTATATGCATTGGAGGATTAGAGCACATCACTTTTCACTGACCCTTTATTTACAAAGTTTTATATTCATTTCGGAAACCAACCATGAATTAATATTATAGGAATTGTGAAAAAAAAAATCAATTTGAATTGATTTGTGATGGCCTAGATTTTGCAACTTTATCTTAATTGCTGCCCAGTATCAGGAAATAATTTACAGTACCTCGAATTGATAGGAATTCTTGACTTTACATTTCAAAACAATTTGGGTATTTCTGTCCATTTTTTCTTTCTTTTTGCTTTATGGCTGCTGTGCACTAACCCTACTGGATTCGCTCACTTCAAAATTAACCTATGGAGAAAATTTGTCTTCTATTTACAGCTACATAATTGTTTATAATCCAATAAAAATGGTATTTTCAGATAGCCTGAACTCTTCTGCACCTTGCAACAGGGTTCATTTTATAAATTGCGTCCACCAAACGAATTTATGAGCGTTTAAAACACACTATACCAGATTTTCCCCCGAATACTTTAAATTTTAAAATTGTATTTGAATTAGCGGTTGAGGTTAAGTACTGAGAGCTTTGCGTGTGCGCCAGTAAATGATGTTGTAAGTTACGAAGCAAACCTTCTATCGGTGGAAAGTGTCTATGCTGTTTGCATCTGTTTAAGCAGGATGATTATATACGCTCGTGACATGGATTCTCCCAAACAGGCCCACAGAGCGGTTATTCAATTTCTGGGGGCAGAATGTGCTAGTGAAGCCGAAAGTTATCCGCGCATGAAGGATGTATATGGCCATGAAAGTCGGTCACTGTGTAAAGTGCTCAAATGGTTTAGTAAATCTCGTAAAGGCTGCGTGACCACGGCAGATGCCCAGACCTGCTCAAGTACACTTGGCCATCACCATGGAATCGATTGCTGTCGTAAACAAGATTTGCTGCGACGCCTCCACTAGCAGGTTCTGGTCCATCGCCTCTACATCCCCGACCTGTCACCCTGCGAGTACTACATCTTCGGGCCACTGAAAAAGGCTATTTTTCGTTTTTTCGATCTCGCGTCACTCTTGTGATACCGAGAAAGCAAACAGCAGAAACAACAACTTGTCCGATATATAGACTCATTTAACGGCCGTTGCCGAATCTGTTAGGCGTCAGTCGTCTTCGGTGGCCAGTGTATTGTTGAGACCTACTGTCACGATGTTGACTCAAACTTCGGAAACTTTGAGTGCTGAAGCCGAACACCATATAGAATCAACTACCACAGGTAATTATTTTTTATTGTCAATATGTTGGTTAGAATATAGCGTTTGTGTAAAGTTACTTCCAAGAGATATTAGAACATAACCTAAATGTCGAAAGGTGACGGGTTTACTTTGTGACACATTGACACTGTCACAACCCACAAAGTCGAACCACCTCCTCCAGCCGTTCAATGTTGCATTTTTCCGTCCTCTAAAATACCACTGGAGAGAAAGAAGTATTGACTATCTGGAAAAAACTACACTGAGTAGAATGTGCCGAAGGACGAATTTCCATATCTTCTCAAACAACTTACGGCTGCCTTGGACACCCGAGGTCTATTTGATGTCAAAGACATAGATAAAGCTATACAATATTTGTGATAGGTATATATGATCGTGTATTAAACTTTTAATAAGCGTTTTACTGCCTAACTTTGTGTCGAGTAATATTTCCTCTTGATTTCAAGATCAAAACACAAATGTCACAAAGTAGCTTCACTCGGCGGGAAAATTTGTGATACATTTATCCTTAATTTCTCAATGGTCATTAAAAACCTCAGTTAGCGCAATACATTACTACGCAGGGAAAGGATGCACCAATGTTCTGCAATTGTTCTATTTGGGCTACTTTTAAAACTGATCGTCTGGCACATGAAAAATCTTAAAATCCGTCACAAAGTAACCCCATATATATATATATATATATATATATATATATATATATATATATATATATATATATATATATATATATATATATATATATATATATATATATATATATATATATATATATATATATATATATATATATATATATACAGTAAAAAAATAAAGAAAAATAAATGAATCAATATTCTTTAACCATATAAAATTAAGAGTATATATGTTTTGTGTGCATCATAAATTAAATTTTCGTCAGGAGAATATTTGCAGAAAATATTCGTACTATAAACATCCGTAGTACACGCATATAATCCCAAATAAACCTTCACATAAATATGTACGTACTTTGTTGAACAGAGCAGAGGAAAAACAAATGAAAAGGTACATATTTCTCCTTTTGGCCCGAAAACTAACTTCTTCTTTGATTAATAAGCAAATAAGTAAGCCATTTTACTTCCTTTCTTTTTCCTGCATAGACAAGTTGACACATTGACTGTCATTTCTGGCTTTTATCTGTCTACTTCGCGCAAATGCAGTTGGTATAGACCAGAAAAAAAATATAAAGAAAATCCAGTTTGCTTTATGGAGGGCATTCAGCTTCTATTTATTACGGCTTATTGGACTCGCTGAGATCTTAGAATTATTATGCGATTGCATTATGTTGGATGATAAAAAGATAGACGATGCTTTGCTTCATGTCATCCATAATAATGAAACTGCAGTTTTCTTTAGGTTATATATCAATATATTTTTGTGTTGCTAAGCTTAATAGTATCATATCTGCTTCGTTATATAACCAAACAAAGGTATAATTTATACGAGTATATATGTATGTATATATATATATATACATGTGTAAGGTTTACATAAGATACGATTCACAATAATCGAACTTTTAAGTGAATAAATTTAAAGAAGCCGCTCAAGATATGCTAATTGCAGCATAGGCTGTTGGTATAAATACCGAGCAGCTAAATTAAAGAAGTGTCGAAGGAAGTGTGAAAGGAGGAGTAGAGCTGACGAAACGAAGTATGGATCTTAGCCTAGAGCCTGGTGTGTGTATAGTTGAGTTTTGCGAGCAGTCGCTCGAGGCGTATAGCTAGGTTGCTTCAAACCTAGGCGAGTTCTTGTTAGGCGAAAGCTATTTAGTGGTCCGAGGCCAAAGTTTACGAAGCAGCATTGCTGGTTGACTTTCGAAGTATTTGTGAGTATTTCAAACTGTATTTTCCTTGCTTGAGTAGTTATACTATTGAGTATATTGAATTGTATTTCCTTACAAAAAATGTGTATACAACTCGTACCATATGTACGCATCATTTATGTTGAAGAGAAAATTTATGTGGCACATTGAAATAAACATTTTTAGCAATTCAGAACTGTGTTTGAATCTAATTCATTAGAGTGCCACTTCTACACACACACACACACACACACACACACACACACACACACACATATATATATATATATATATATATATATATATATATATATACCCAAGAGAGGGTAGAAGTGAATTAACTCTATAGATGTACACATGCATACACTTTCAGATATACGTTTGTATAGATATGCTCACTAAAAGTAATTTATCACCCACTTTCTTTCAGTAACGAGACGAAAGAATCATGTAAGTTCCTGGTATTTTTGACAAGCACATATATTCATGAATAAAATATGCAGAGTCTAAACCTATTTCCCAGTGTTAACTTTTATCTGTGAAAGTTAACCGTGCAATTGATAATTTTGTACTGGATAATTCGACCCTACCAAAGGAGGAATTCGGCTTCCACTAAATTGTAATAATTTAAAAAGGATTAGGAATAATCTCTCCTTAAAGCAAAAATTTACATCTCCAGAAGGGTTTCGGCCTTGTTAAGGGCTCCTCAGCTAGTCATAACCGATGTGTATACTGGAGGAGAAGGAATTCCTAATCCGGAATTTCTCTATGTTTTTACTGCTAAATTCTGTGAATTGTACTTTAAACAGGATGCGTGCATGGCTTTATAACAATTATGACCAGACTGTACTGCAAAACATACTTGGTATCGAAGATTTAGGAAAAGAATGAATTTCCATAAATGTCAAAATAGTAGAGAGGCAGCAAGTGCTGATTATAAATTTGCAGAAGATTTTATAACCAAATTTGATGAGCTGATTGAAGATGAAAAGAATCTAAAAGAACACATTTTTAATGTAGACGAAACCGGGCTATATTGGAAGAAGATGTCTGAACGTACTTGTATCCACCAGGAAGCGCAAAGTATGCCAGGTTTCAAGGTGTTCAAAATAGAGTTACGCTTTTATTGTGTGGAAATACCGCTGGCTTTGAATTGAAACCTTTCATGATACAAAGATCACAAAATCCCCGAGCATGTAAAGGAATAGATATAAATAAGTTACCCGTTAATTACCGCTGCAACACAAAAGCTTGGATGACGCAATTACTGTTTGAAGACTGGTTTACGAATGTTTTTGTTGAAGTAAAAAATGCTGTAAAGAGCAAGACATTTCCTTTAAAACAATCTTATTACAGGATAATGCACCGGGATATCCACCACACATATGCGATTTACATGGAAACATAAAAAAACATAACATTACATGCGAACATAAAAATTATGTATCTACCTCCGAACACTACAAGTATTTTACAGCCAATGGATCAGGGAGCACTTGCCACTTTTAAAGCAAATTACTCAAAAATCATGTTTGCACCAGCAATTACGGCACATGAAGAGACGAATGTGAAAGCATTTTGAAAAAATTATAATATTCTTCATAGTATTAAGATCATAGATAGAGGATGGAAAGAAGCTACTCCAGCATGCATGTAGGGAATATGGCAGAAACTAACTAAACGTTTTGAAACGAATGCAATTCATTTAGTATCCGAACAAGCAGATCTTTTGGTTGAAGTTTCAGATCTGATCTTAAAATTTGGCGAGAAACTTAATCTGGATACTGACAATAAAGATATCAGCCTATTGAACATGATCCGAAAGAGCTTACCAATGAGAATTTGCAAGCGATTATGCTTCGATTATGAAGAAGAGGCGGATACAAGCGAGCAACCCGAAGTACAATCAAAAACATTTGTTTTGAAAGAAATGGCTTCAGCTTTTCGCTATATTAATAAAGGACTACAACATTTAGAAGCAACGGATCCAAATGAAGGAAAATTCTCAAGTGTAAATCGTTGTATTCAAGAAAATCTGGGTTGATACCATACAATATACAGGGAAAAGAAAACGTAAACTGTTCAAACTACCTAGGATAAATTTCTTTTAAAAAACTTGCAACTTATCTTCTGTCGTGAATTCTGAACCAATGGATTGTACTAACATAATAAGTAGTGATGGCGAAGAATAATTTATGCCTAATGAAGTACAATGCTTCTTAAATTACGTAAGTATATATGAAAGTAAAAAATATATGTGTGTATGTTACAAAAAAAAAATTGCTCGAAACTCGGCTTACGAGCAAATCAACATAGGACCAATGTATCGGTCTCTATCTCGTTCGTATGTTGAGGATATATACAATGGTACCTAGTTTTACGAACGACATGGTTTACGAATGATTCGGTTTACGAACAAGCGTCGGAGATGTGCTGCCATCTGGTGATATGCGAAGCAAGCATTCGCACACTTGCTTCGGTTCGCGAACAGTCCACATGTCAAGGTCAGTGGGCTTTGTCTAGCACAACTTAAATGTTGGTTGCTCATGTATTTCACAGATTTTTTGTGAATATTTTTGTTTAAATTAGACCTGAACAATGGCTCCCAAGAAAATGGCAAAAGCAAGTGAGATTGCTAGCAGGAAACCTAACCTAACTATTGAGAAAAAGAGGGAAATAATAGCTAAAAATGAGAATAGTGTGCGTGTTTCTAATCTCGCCACGCAGTCTGGGTTGGCGAAGCCTACCATTTGTACTATTATCACAAATAGAGAGGCAATAAAGGCAGCTAATGTGGCTAAAGGAGTGATGTTTAAACGCAGCAAAAGCTTCAAGTTATTGGAAAGGTAAAAAAATTATTGCTAGTGTGGATACATGAAAAAGAGCTTGCTAGTGATAGTTTTAGAGAGGCTATAATATGCAAAAAAGGCTGCACAGGGATTTGTAGCTAAAACACCGAGTACAAATGGTGTGGAATTTGAAGATTTTAAAGCCAGTAGAGGCTGGTTTTAGAAATTTTGACAGTGAAGTGGAATTCATAGTGTTGTTAGGCATGGGTAGGCTGCTAGTTCAGATAAAAAGGCTGCAGAGGAATTTGCTGATGAATTCAAAAAGTTTGTGGAAAGTGAATGTTACATGCTAAACCAAGTTTTTAATTGTGATGAAACATGATTGTTTTGGAAAAAAATGCCAAAAAAGAACCTACCAAAGAGGTGAAGGCACTTGCTGGGCATAATCCTATGAAGGATAGGCTTAGACTTTTATTGTGTGCCAATGCAATTGGTGATTGTAAAATCAAGCCACTTTTTGTTTACCACTCTGCAAATCCTCGTGTATTCAAGAAAATTAATGTGTTGAAGCCTAAACTACCTGTAATGTGGAGAGAAAATGTTAAGGTGACAATATTCATCTTCATGGAGTGGATTATTGAGGTCTTCGCACCAGCTGTTCAGAAATATCTTGAGAAGAATGGTTAGCCCATGAAGGGTCATCTCGTCATGGATAACGCTCCTGCTTATCCTCCAAGTTCCAAAAAAGACCTGGACATCCAATACAACTCCATTAAGGTCAAATTTCTACCACCCAACAAAACTCCTTTTCTTCAGTCTATAGACCAGTATGTTATTTCGAATTTTTAAAAAAATGTTTATCATGGCACCCTTTTCGAGGAGGTGCTTTTAAGTCACAAATGACACCTATTTACCCTGAGAGATTTTTGGAAGGAGCACTTCGATATCCTCAACTGCATCAACATCATTGATAAGGCATGGAGGGGGGGGGGTCTCTAATCTTACCTTGCAGTCTGCCTGGAAGAAACTTAGGCCCATTTGTGTGACTTGGGACAGAGACTTGGAGGGCTTTGATAATGAGGAATCAGAAGTCAAAGTTGTGGATGGGATAGTGTCCATAGGCAAAAAAAAGTATGGGCTTGGAGGCTGACTGTGAAAATATGGAGGAGCTCGTGGAAGAACACAGCGACGAACTCACCACAGAAGGACTTGTTGAGCTGCAGAGTCAACAGATGAACGCTATCCAGGTAGAGCATTTATCAAAGAAGACAATAATAGGGAGCAAGTTTCTATTGCTATGATAAACGAAATTTGTAGCAAGTGGAGTGAAGTGCAAGCATTCATTGAAAAGCATTACCCTAAAAAATTTGTGGCCAGCAGAGCAGCTATTATTCTAAATGACAGTGTGAGTCCCAATTTTGTGAAATTCTTTAGAAAGACAAATTTCTTTGGATCGGCCTCCAAACACGACTGCATAATGAAAAAGTAAAATTATACGTATGTAAAGAGCTTGTCATGTGTGTGTATGTGAAGAGAATTTAATAAATGTGTATATTTAAAGAAGAAATTATATGATACTGTATAAAGAGATGTTTTAACAGACTTAGTTCATGCTGTTGAAACACTGAGGTTAAAACACTTAAGCTATTTCAAAAACCATCGCTTGAAGAGAAGTTAAAAATAAGATTATTAAATAATTCACGACGACATTTATAAAGATGTTAGATCAAATTTAGGAAAATATTTTTAGTAATGTAGATCGTTCTGCAGAAAAAGATAACGCAGATGAAACTGTATGTAATGTAACCACAGGATTTTGTACGTTCTAGCGATTTAATCCAGAGTATTATTTTTGCATAAACAAATACCAAGTACTCGTATAACCAAAAATATTTTTTAAGTTTATGACGTCATTAATGTTAACGTTTCTCTTTGTTTTCTCCTTAGGCACACAATCATATTTCTGCCATTTTATGCTATGAATTATTAATGCACTTATGACATCACAAGCGACTTCATTATATAAAGATGAGTTTAAGTGAAGCTAAGGGCTTAGATCCACCAGCTAGGATTAGATCTATTGTTATACGTAGCTCACATCCCTAGGCGATTCATAGATTCTACTAATCAGGCCTGTTTTGCATTTAAATGGTAAGTTAAGGGTTAAGGTTACCGTACAATTGCGTACGTTGATCAGCGGATTACACGGAAGAGAAAGAGTATCTTTATTGCTTATTATTACAGGCGTTGTTAGAAAAGGATTCTTCGCTTAGGTTATGTATGTTGAGAGTGAAGAAGACTATTATAAATTATCTATTGTAGTGTATTAGGAAGTGGTGAATTAAGCCCTCAATCTATACGCCAATCTTCTCAATCTATATGCGTCTCTACTATAGTCTTAATTTGATAGTTATCGTTAAGATCATAGATATTTGAGTGTATATGCTGCACTATTTGGTGTTTTTATATGTTAAGTATTGTATATAAGTTTCGATTACAATTCTTAATTTTAGTTTACACCACCTACATGGTTTAGTAATTAGCGTCGTCGTGAGCTTCCACGCCATGGGCTTGGGTTCCAATCCCGAATAAGGCTTGGTCGTTATCGTGTTGCCCAATTATAGGGAGGAATTCAGGCTCACCTAAAGGGTGTTACCACAATAAAGTAGCTAGCAAGACCCCGCGGTGAAGAACAAAAGGCAAATGTCCCACGACAAATGCTGCGCATTAGAAAAAAATTCTTAATAGTTATTAAGAACCGATAATAGAAAACAATCATTATCGAAATAATAGTTGGTCTATTTGGTTTTTTTCTGAAGAAAACTTTTCTTGGACATACTATCAAGGATCAAGGAATTTAAAGTTGTTGGAGCTCCATGGTCGAAGACTTCATCTCCAGTAATTAAGTGATAATTGTGATCAAATAATGCTCAGCAAATTAAAATACCTTAAATAAGGCCCTTATCGGTGAAAATTCATTTAAAATTAAAATAACAGTTGAAGAATTCATAAAAGGAAGTGAACAAGAAAAAAAAGTTCTGAAAGGAAAAATAATAATAATAATAATAACAAAAAAAAGTTTCACCGAGTTTTCAACCTGCGACGAACGGTCAGAAAACGTGAGTGACCTGACAGTACTATAGTGGGACATTATCAGAACTGTTAAAGGTGAGATTGGACATAATATAACAAATCCAAAAATGTCATAATAAAAAAAACTGTAATTGTCTGGAATATAGAGTGTGTAACTTCTTTCCCTTGACCGGAATATTCCAAACGTCTCGAATGTTGATTTATATCTTTAAAAAACTTAAAATGGATAATATTCACTTTCTATTCTCTTATTTGTAAAATTCCTATTTAAAAAAGATGGTCAAGGTGGCAAAAGAATAATTCTCCTTCACACGCTTACACATGGATACTATTTATGTTAATAAAGTGCAATTAAAAAAAGATGAGACAGGAAAAACTGAAACAAAAGATAATTTTCGCACACACTTACATATATTCTATTCCTGTTTATGATATGTGATTTTTTTTATAATTATAAAAAGAGAAAAACGTTATTCTTTGTCACGCATCCATAAATGGCATTAATATTTATGAAATGCAAAATATAGAAATTGACCCAAGAAAAGTGAAAAATCATTCACTTCCCTCACACGCATGAATGCTTTTTACATTTGTGAAATGCACCGTTATTAACGATGAAAAGTTACTTCCATACACACACACACACACACACACACACGATCACATAATTTCTATGAACAGCATATTAAAAAAAATACGACCCATCTAAAATTAAGGGTGATTCTTTTACTTACACACACACACACACATACTAAAAAAGGTAGACACAGATTCTTAATATGCACATTAAAAAATAAAAGGAATGACAACTAGTTTCGAACTGATTAATAGTTCATAATAAGGCCGAGGAACATTCGGTATGATTCACAAATACATTAGTGAATTGTCCGTGGATACAATCACACCTTAAATTCCACTGCCTGATGATGAACAATTAATTATTCAGAAACTAGTCGTTTATTCTCGGATATTAAGAAGCTATGTTCTTTTAGTGCTGATTTTTTACAAGTTTCTTGCAAGTTACACAAGTACTATTTCTGTGTATAAAATGCATATTTATGGAGGATGGCCATGGAAAAACGAGAAAATTAATTTACTTACACACACATACAGTAGCATAACTTCATTTTTTTTTAAATTTCATTTCATTATATATATTTATGTAAAAAAACGACATAGTTAAAAGTAAAAAATAAGCTTCGCTTTCATACAGAAAAACTATCAGTATTTATGAAATGCATATTTAAAATGAAGCCCCCGGGTAAAAGTGAAAAATTAATTCCTTTTAGACATTCACTCATAAATACTCTTTATATTTATGAAATGCATATGTAAAAGAAATTATTTCAGAAAAAAATAATTCCCTTCTGTACAAATACAGACAAGCATAAATAATTATGTATGTGTATGTAATGCATTTTTGTCAAACATGACTCACGAAAAAGCGAATATGACACGTAAATACAATATAAACTGGCAGCTTTTCTAGACGGACTGTAATCTATGAAGCAATAAATGATCGATGTGTTTCATGCCCCCGACAGCAGCTTTTTATTTATGGGAAAAATGCAGGAGGGGAATAGGTTGTGACTTGTCCTTACACTTCGATATCTGAATGCATAGCCGATTGTAAAACCTTATCATTAAAGTAATGATCGAATAATTGTGGGATATTTATTTTATGTCCTGTCGTAAACAATGGCAGCCTATACATCAAAATGGCAATGTTAAAGAAATAAAAATTCGGCAGATACGTCCACAGCAAAGACCCCCCGCCGCCATCGAATATGGACATCAGGAAACGTGGGAGCAGTCTTACATTTTATCGTTTCAATAATTCAGTCGTCTCTGCCATTTTGTCTCGCTCCGTAATGCCTTTATTATGCCGCAGTAAAAAAGGAACTGGCTGCTCCTCAGAGCGGTCTTTATTAAGAACCGTTTTGTTTTATTGACAACTGCATTTTTGTGTCACAGAGAGATAAAAGGGCGAAATGACAGTAGTCCATGTATCAGCGATGTTTCGGAGGAAGATGAAAAAAAAATTATTGCCTTGTGTATTTCATTATTAATCGAAGTAAAAGTGTCTTCGGAAAGTAACAATATCGGGAATAATATTTGTGAAATGTCATCTTCATCTTGCACATTTAAAAAGAAATAAATCAGAGTACCTTTTAATTATGTCTCATGAACTTGCACACTGTAGTTTGAAACAATTTCATCTTTATGTAACTTAAATATATATATATATATATATATATATATTAATAGTATTTTAAGCAATAATGTTTGTATTTTTTACAAGAACTCTTTTATAATGAATTCTTTATGAATTACAACGTACAATGTCCACCCCTTTCGAGACGATACTAATGTGAATGACTCACTTTAAACTATTTTTACTCACCAGGTATTTTTTCACCTCTGATTTTCATTGTCTTTCTGTCTTCATTCTATATAGTTTATGCTTTGTTTTGCTTTGTAACGTTTATTATTAATCACTGGTTCCAAAGCGAAAAATTAAAATAACAATGTTAGACTAACAACCAAAAAACAAAGTACAGACAAAAGCCACCTAACTTGTGGCCAACCACGGACTTGATATCTAGGCACTGGTTGGACTTTCAAAGAATGTCGATATCTTTGACTCAACTGACTGACGTAACATGAAAAAGGAATTAACCCTATAATTCTGCACCGTGTTATAGTCTAAAATAATGGTTCCATGACTTCAAAAGCATTTAAAACTTACTTTTGGAGAGAGAAACCATAGACTGTCATCATGTATGGATATTAGTACCTTTTGCATATTTTATTGAGAAAAAAGTGATCATATCAGTACTATCTCCACTTAGAATTGTGCGAGAGTATTATTAAGACCTCGTGAGGAACGCTTTCAAAAGGAAGAGTTCATCACACCACCGAGATAATTAAATTGATAAAATATCAGTTTCCAGGCTTGTGGCAATGTGTTCCGGTGTGCAAAATAGCAGAGAAAAAATGTATTAGAAATGCAGCATATGATGCTTAAACTATTAAAGAAACAGTTCATGTTTTGACTTAGCTGGAAGCTGAGGAAGCTGATACGGGAAATCCCATTTTAAGAGAGGAGGAAATTGTTTAATAGCGTGATGAAATTAGCGTGTTTTACAGATGAATTACTTGTCAGAAAAAGATGATATAAACAGTCTGCTAAGAGTTAAACTGTGCAACTTAAAGGGACAGCAAAACCAATTGAAGCAATTTTGCTGAGTGAGGTAAAAGGAAGAGGTGCTTGTATTTTAATGCTAACTGAAACACTTCTCAGACGAATAGTGAAGGAAGTTAACTCTGCAGAAGAATCATAGGAATATAGTAATTTTGATTGAACTATATAATTAAGAGTTATAGAGCATATTTTTACGAAGGTCATATTCATATGTATAGTAAAGAAAACTACTTAACTCTTGCTTTTTGTTCCACAAATGTAAAATAAATATGCTTCATTAATAGATGTCGTTTCTATTGCAATATAAATGACACGAAAGCCACTACTATAAATAATAGTTTTATATACCCTGTGAAATATTCTTTGTTCCACAAATGTAAAATAAATAGCCTTCATTAATAGGCTTCCAAGGTTTGTATTGTAAAATAAATGACACGAAAACCACTAATATAGATGTAAGTTTTATATCCCATATGAAATATTTTTGGTTGTTTCGGTTAAAAAGATTTTAAAAAATTCAGGTAGTCTCTTCTAACGAAACTACTGTGGGTTATTAACGTAGGATTACTTATCATTGCTTACCTCCTTTTTTAAACAATAAAATTCCTACATACGAAGAGAAGGATGAGCGTTAACCCTATGCAGAATAGGTCGATGGTAAGAAAAATAAGTTACATATGTCTACTCTGCCACTCTTGATTTATAACTCGCAACGACGGTTTTAACGTCATAAATTTTGCTTTCTGGAGGACCGTTATGGAGGAACGTAATCCTACGTTAAGAGATATTACGTGTTTAGAGTATTTATTTAAGTAAAACGTAAAGAGTAAATTATAAGTTGTTGTGGTTTCTGATATTCCCTGGCTGAAAGTATTCCAGACAAGGACCATATAGGCTAGCGGGATGAGGGATGCATTGGCAGCGCAAGAAGTTCAATTCAGCCAGGTGCCACCTCAGTTAGAACCGAGCAACCCTAGGAGCGGCATCTGGATGGATCGTATTCTCTCCCATCCTCTCTGACCTCATAGAAGTACTTTCTGGTCTACGGATTTAACGTGCCGGCCTAGACACGGAGGTACACGGTGCTTACGTGGTGCTTACGTGGATTCAATCCGAGCACCCTGAGCACTGAAAGCCGACTCGCTATCACTAGGCTACCTCGAGTCCGGAAATTATAAGTGAGAGAGTTTATCGACCAAAGGGGAATAATATATGTTAACAGAATAGTTACCGGGGTATCTAATTAATAGAAAAAATAACATAAATACCTCGAGCATCTAAAAATTTCCTGAATATTTTTCAATCTATATAATAAAACAGTTCCGTAACTGACTGACTTACTGACTTACAGATAACGCACAGACCAAACAGCTGGTTCTAAAGGGCTGAAATTTTGCATGGCGATTCTTCTTATGGTGTAGGGCTGCTCTCAGAAAGATTTTTGAAAAATTCTTTTTAGATTTTTTTAATCAAATTGTTAAGCTGTTTTTCTAACATTCTTTAAAGTTTGGATTTAAAATAATAATTTGAGGGTTATAAAATTTATATCACGAGAAACACCATAAAAATTCCTTTAAAATGAAATATTTTTCGTATCTTTACCTTCATTTTCTGATTTTTGGTGATTTTTTAAAGATTAATTTTTAGAATTTAATTTATTAAATGCTGATCGCGTGGTTTGTTTTCTTTTTGTGATACTTTAAAGTAATTTTGCGTCACGTGTATAACAACGAAATAAATTGACAAACAATATCAAAATACGGTAAAAGATAAAATTTAACCACTAGACTAATTGAGATGGAAGTTTAAGAATTCAAATTAGCATGTTTTATGGATATTAAACATACAAATTAATAACATACATTGACCGTTGTATTTAATTTGAATATTTTCTTCTACAATATTTTGTCTATAAAAATATCCGTTACGATATTTTATAAATATATTTTTTGGTTTTTGGGGTACTAATTGCATACATTGACCGTTGAATTTAATTTGATTGTACTCCGTAGCGAAGCACGGGTATTCAGCTAGTATTCAACAGACAACTTGCAACTATAATGTAATGAATTATCGAGATTTACCTACAGTTTTATACTAGTCACAACTTTATTTGAACTTACACTTCACCTAATCACTCTTTCAGTGACATTCCGTCGTGCAAACAAGCACTTCTCTTCCTATTTTTATTCTGTCACTTTTGACGTCAAAATATAAGAAAAATATTTTAAATGTATATGATGTACTAAAGTGGTTTAAAAGGAATGCGCTGATTAATTTTTAGGAGGTGAGAAAAATGCATCGATTTATTGTCCACTAGGTTATATGATTTTTTTTCTTCTTTTTTATCTCAACAGCACTCCATTTGTCCATTTATTTTGTTGCATGCGCTGTGTTGACTGCAAAATTGAATAATGGATTGTAATGGAAATTGTCACGAATAACTTATTGCGTAAAGGCTTTCCGTTTTCTATGAAACGTTATTGCGTTTGAGTAGGTAATTACCGACGTCGCAAATGAAATAAAAATAAGCAAACATCACCGAAAATTGCGCCCATTTGAAGATAATTGCGTTGAGTCATGGTCCCGTAACAGAAATTGGAGAAGCTCTATGTAGAATGGAATAAATACACTGTGCAGTTGCACTGCGTTGATTTTTTAAAAATCCTATCACAGATTTGTAAATTTTTCTGTTTGGCAGCTAAAATTATCTAAATTTGAGAGAAAAGTTTTTCAAAATAAATCCATCTCCTACTGAGAAGTATTTTTATTAAAAGAAAATATTCAACTTGAGATTTGAATGTGTCAGGTTTGAGATAAAAGAACCGTTATAAAAGATAAATAATTACAGACTGTTATTAAGAACAAATTTACATCGTTATATATTTCCTCGGACCGTTATATATCATCTATAATAGGTGATTACACTGGCTCCTGTTCACTGGAAATAAACTGTCATGCCCCCTTTATGTAAGTAAAGAATAGAAGGCATATATCGTCGGTGTTCTGTAAAAAGGGCGAATATGTATGTAAATCTCCATGGGTATTTGTCCTTTTTTTACAGAACACCGACGATATATTAGTTTAAAAAAGGGTAAAATTTTTGACTTTAAAAACATACAAGGCGTGTAAAAAGAAAACAACTGAACTTTTTAATAGCGTTCCAACAAGTGCAGAGTACGCTCTACGGCTACTTGTATTGATTAACCGAGTATACGTGATCTGAACGTAGTTCTATGAGTGGTTTAAGCGTTTTAAAGCGGGCAGAAGGTCAGCTTGCTGTGATTTTAGGCCTGGACGGTCTTCCGCATCAACAGACTACAACAATATTAAGATTGGTCATGTTGTACTTCATAGCAATAGCCGTTTGACTGTCCGAGAGATTACTGACGAAGTGGGGTCAGCATAGGATCTTGCCATGAAATTTCGTCCAAAAAAGTTCTGCCTCTTATCAGAGCAAAATTCGCGCTGCGTTTGTGGAGGGACTATTAGAAATAGAACCGTGTTAAAAACAGTCATGAACTGCTTTCCATTGTAAATGGTGATGAAAACTTTCCTTAGAACAGCATAACAAGAAATGAGGCGTAAGATAATGGCTCTGAAATTTTTTCCCGTTTCCCAAACTTAAAAATAAACTATTTAGTACCCTTCAAACATGACGGCTGGATAGTAAATAAATGTACTAATACAGAAATTATACTCAACACAACATTGCTAAATATTGAAAATCACAATATTATGAATAGAGAAATACACTTTAAAAAATTACTATTGAACCCAATATAAAGAAATATGGTTACTCAACAGCACGAATTTCCTCCAGGTTTAATTCCATATCTCAGACACATAATTAAAAATAAAAATGGCAGAACTAGAGAGATTCCGTGAAATAGACAAATTAACGTGTTTATGGGGCCTCGTGCTTAGTGAGTATCTAAGGCCAGATTTAAACATGTCACTGAGCATGCGCAGAAAGCAATTTTTAAATGTAAATTATCGCATATTAATAGAAATTGCGGTTAAAAAATGAAATTTGACACATCTATAGATTAAAATCTTTGGTTTAAGACCAAAATAAAGTAAATTGATGCAGTAGGTTTATCTCCCGGACTGCTCAAAGAATCGGCTTAGCAACTTAAATATACATATTGAAAGAACGTCGTTTCCAAACCCTAGCGGAGATTCAGGAAAATGCATGGAGCATTCTAATCATAGATTAAACATTGAATACGTCGTTCGTAGGAAGGATTGCTTTGAAGGAGACGAAGGTAAAAAAATTGTAAAATGAACATCAAAGTCTGTATGGCAAAAGTTCGGTCTTTTTTAACACACCTTGTATATGCATATGTTTCCAATGGAGTCCTGATTACACCGAATATTAGATGCAAAAACTGAGAAAAGAAATATAAAATTGATGGAAGAATTGATATAAAAATTGAAGGTGGTTTAAGGTGATTTAACTGTCTTTGTCAATTTTATATGCGAGGAGGATTTCCTCGGCTATCTCTGGCAAAATATATTCTTCTTTAGTCAGTGAACTCTGTTTCATCAAGTTTCCTCTGTACTCTTTACTTTGAAAAAATGCTCTACACTTATCTATATTTACAATACTATAATAGCATTTTTGACATAAATATATTTCAGTCAATTTATATAGAACGGTCTTTCAGAAACTCCTCTGTAGAAGAGGAGGGAGCTCAATCTCCTGGTTGTCGAATTCTGTCTCCTGTCTTTTGTGCTACTTAACGAAATTACCTCATTTATAAACATCCTATATATTCTTCTATTATGCTTTCCTAGTGTAGGTAGTAAGCTAATTATTGCCCTGTTATGTATACTCTATGCGTATTAATGTCAGTCCCTTATTATACTCCCAATTTCAATTTGAAACGTTTTCCCGATCCCCTATCCCGCTTTCTCCCCCCTTGAATCTATGCAAACGATAAAATCTCTAAACTTAAACGATCATTAAAAGTTTGGTTTATGCACTCGTATGCCGGCCTACTAAAGCCAGGAACTCATTACGCCACTAAGAATCAGTCAAGGATCTATTGTTCTCAGTCGGCTGGAGCTGTGATAGATGTGTTTTGAGAGCCGGCGGCAGATCGCTATTTCCAGTTAATTTTCGTTTACATTAAGATTCACGACCGATGTATAGAAACGCCAGCTTCAGTGTAGTTCCCTGTTATTTTAGGCTTAATGGGACTAATTGTTCACTTCCCCTGGATTCAGAGGAAGGGGTTCACACTAGGTCTCATTTGAATGTAATAAAATTTATTCGTTGTTGCTTAACTCGGAAATTTGCTAAATATTATGTGTGAGATCTTTTGATACAATTTTTAACCAGTAATGGAATGAGCCGATTACTAATCTACAGCAATATATTTTCTTATTAGATTACTATAATAAAATGAATTTGTTGATACTTAACTCCAAAATTTGCTAAACAACATATATGAATTCTTACGAATTTTTTTTTACCAGTAATGTAATGACCCGTTTACTTATCTATAGCAATTTATTTGCTTATCGGATTACTATAATAAAATGAGTTTGTTGATGTTAAACTCTAAAATTTGCTAAATATTATGTGTTAGATCTTTTGATCCAATTTTTAACCAGTAACGGAATGAACCGCTTACTAATCTACAGCAATATATTTTCTTATTAGATTACTGTAATAAAATGGATTTGTTGATACTTACTCCAAAATTTGCTAAACATCATGTGTGAATTCTTACGAACCAATTTTTTACCAGTAATGTAATGACCCGTTTACTTATCTATAGCAATTTATTTGCTAATCGGATTACTATAATAAAATGAGTTTGTTGATACTTAACTCAAAAATTTGCTAAATATTATGTGTGAGTTCTTATGTTCCCCTGTAGTGTAATGAACCGCTTACTAGTCTACTTACCTTATTATAAAATAATGATATCATAATATGTGCTATTATCTCTATATAAATTGCCAATCAGATTGGAATTTTACAAAACGGTGTCAGAGAAAAACGATATTAATTAAGGTATTCGACTTAATTGTCCTTACCATCCAATTTGCCAACAAAGATCTGATCTACGCTCTCAAAAAATAATGCATAAGAGAACTTTTCTTTAAAATGATCATGAACAAGAAAGGAAGAAAAACTAATAAAATTTAAAATTTCTTCTTTCAGGAGCTTTTATAAATCTTGAATCTTTGATTATTTAAATCCAGCTATGTTTTGAATTTCGGTACTTTAAATGTAAGAAAAACTTCACATTATTGTAATATAGGAAAATGGACATTATTCTTAAAGTAAAATACTCTAAAGATATTCAAATTAATGTATAATAATATGTGCATAAGTATGCTCTTTCAACCAGATGAATAATAAATAGTAGAACGACTAATTTGAATACTTTCGTTTAAGAAAACTTCGATTGCCACTACATTTTAGACTCTATGCTATTATATTTCATGGTAAGGAACAACTGAAAACAGTTTTTATGCCAAACATATACAGATGAACAAACAAAGCAATATACCTGTGATATATGGGGGGGGGGAATCCAGTAGTTAAATCTCAATTATAACTGTAATGTAACAATACATGCTGTCAAAAATGGAAAAATCGTTTGCTTCTATGGAGGGTTTTGAATGTTCTAAATACTATCCGATTTAAGGATTACTATGCGTATTGTAGTGGTAAGTACTAAAATCCATTTAACCGCACTTACCATGTATGTGCTTTTATTAGATAGCTTGACTGATATCTCTCTATCGCACTCCCTAAATGGCCTATACTTTGAACGTTTAATTACCATCCCTTTCCGATAAATCTATGATACAACCACACGGGATACACGAAGAGCATTATATGCACTTTGCCCTACCAAGCCAACAACTCATTCCGGTGCTCTGTTACAGCTTTGTTGAGAATCCGCTGGTATTAGATAATCGGCACAATGATCGATGTCTACAACTAGAGGTGGCAGTACATAGAATCGAAACCTGTAATAGAATCCAATTCCTGCTTTAACCTGAATACGATAATCGTTTTCAACAGTATGCTCTCATAAAATGTGGTTTATTCCTGGATTGTTTAAAGCCTTTTATTGAGTAGACGAAATGGCGTGAAAGCATCTCTTTTAGCAAAGAACTAAAGAATGCGGCTTGTTTGAAACCGCTGTGTTCGTATTGTTCAAGCGTAAGTACCGTATTTTTCAGACCATAAAGATGTTCCGGACGATAAGACGCACTTCAAATTTATGGGTGGATTTTTAGAAAAGAATATTTTTTATTTTGTTAGGTATATAAAGATATTTTATATTTCTTACTTAATAAAGATAACAAGTATATATAGTGAAAAATGTATATAATAAAATATTAATTTTATTTTAATGTTACCTTCAGAACATACGACGCATCCCAATTGTAAGTCGATTTTTTTTTATGTAAAAAGATTTATGGTCAGAAAAATACGGTAATTAATCTACCTGCAATTCATAGTTTTATGTTAAGAGTACATGGGTTTTACCAGGTCTAATATAATAATGGATAATATAACAGGTGGTAGATATAATGAGATATAATTTATATTTTAAAGTCAGCTTGTTATAACTGTTTCTTATGTCCCTGGAGCTTATACTACGTGACCCTAGTCCAGTGCTTATGAGATGATATGACAGTAAACAACACTATATACTTTTGTGTGTATAAGTAATCATATGCACACACAAGAAATTTTTTATTTACAAACGATGCACACCGGCGATGGACTGTGATTTCAGCTCCCCTTTCGACACGGTACTTCTTCGTTGCATGCAGAAGACTGACTTTTTACTGAACTAGGTGTCCCGTGCGAAACTAGCGCAAATGATTTGATTTTCTTTTTCTTCGACTTTCACGTTCTTTATTTTAATTTAATACCTTTATTTTGATTATCCTTTAATTATGAGACAGATTAGCTTTCCCTTGATAGCTTGGTAGAATTTTGTCATATGCAATTCAATTGTGTAGATAGTATTGAATAAATAAAATTAAACTCTAAAAAGGCATACCAAAGGAAAACATCACTCATAAAATATTCTTAAGGGGGACAGAAAATAGATTTTAGTCCAAACAAATTATTTTTACACGCAAAAAGAATAATGTACACCTACGTGGATGTTGCCAAGAAAGAAACTTACTAGTTAATTCGCAGAATGACAATAAAAGCAGATGATTTTAAAATTCGAAAGTTAAGTGATTGTGCGCACGCCATTTAGCGTAAGAAATTTTTTATAATGTTTATATTTCGATTTTTAAGCAAACAATACAATGTGTAATTCTAAATTAACAATTCTTTAGAGTTGTAGATCTTGATCTTTAAAATGGTACCTCATTTATTGATTTTGGTTAAGTATGAAGGGAGAAAAAGGGATCGTCAGAAAAAATCACCTTCTATAAATAAAATATATAGATATTACATCTATGTGTTATGCGAGATTCGAACTCGCGTTCCCGGCATAGCAGGTTTATGCCTTAACCACTTTGACATTCCGTGGTAAAGTCATCTTATTTAAAAGAAAATAAATTTTATGATATTTTTGAGTTATAGCAGCGAGATTTTTAGAACATATTGAGATCAGCTTTATTTAACAATGAGAGCAACTATACATTTTTGTTGTTCAAAGATAGGCACTTGAGTCGAGGAGAAGCGCTCATATCGAATACATGACATCCTTAGGCCACGGACATGCCTCAAAAATAAATTTTAAAAATCTCTATTATTAAAATAATCTCATATACACCATTAACAAGCCAAATTATCTAAAATATACTGTTTCCCAAAGGCGCGTATTAGTCGGTCTGAGGGTTGTTTAGCCATGGGGAGTTTTTCTTCATCAAGTATTAGCAAATACATATTTTAAATTTTGTTTCCTGATAGCAGTTAAAGGAAATACACCAGTCTTTAAAAATAATCTAGTTAATTTAACTTAATTTTTACAAAAATGATTTAATTGTGTTACGATACCCATCAACAGTGTAAAATAATTAATACTAAAAAATTCTTCAATTTTAAAATCTATGTGCTATTTAAAATAAAAAGTCCATTTTCCTGTGCACAAAACAGACTTAAAGAAAATGCATTTCCTAATCTGTGATTAGAAATATAGAGAGAAAAATTCCCTTAGGCTTATCAGTAGGATTGAAGAACAGTGATGTCAACTGAGACCTCATATCATTTTTTCGTAATGTTAGAGAACACAATAAGCAAAACATGTATCGAGGCAGTTGACACGTCCGGCAGACGAACAGAGGCAGTTATGGATTATGGTTTATTTATATATCTAGCATGTAAAGAATAAAAGCTGTGCTTAGCGGAAATACAGATTGCACATTAGGTAAAACATTTATGAACAGCAGAGAGATATGTGTCACGTTACATTTATGTTTAGGGAAACAATTTATTGAAATGAAATATATAAAGCTGTTTATGTAAAATATTTTCATTTCCGTTTTTAGATAACATTTTTCAGTTTTTCTCTATCTTATTAGCAATTACGCTTAATATTTTAGTTATTTTAGATTTTTATGTTTCGTACTTTCTTAACACATTTAAAAAATGTATTACTTAATTTAAATTTTAATCGTGTTGATGAGTGACTATATCAACAACTTGTATACAAAAAATCTGTTTATATTATATATAGTACCTGTTTATAGTACATGTGTATAGTATCTGTTTATATTATATATAGTAGCGCTTTGGATGGTTATGTCAGTGAAATAGTTAAGATATTATACTCTTCAAACTGTACTTTCAATCTCAATTTAACATTTTCTATCTGAAAATAATTTACGATCTGACAGAACTTCCAATAGAGTGGATTGTACATCTTTGAGCTTACCAGTTAACTGAAGTGAACTATTCATTCTAATGCTCCATTACAACTATAGATGTTTGGGTTAAACTCCCTAAATGAAACCTCTATTCACAGTTAGGGGGTCAACCATATATCTATGATCAATGAACAATATTGAACGGAGGCGTATGGCCATTTTGAGTTAATGGTTGGTGCATTAAGATACAACTGACTGATATGCTTTAGGTTTGTAAAATTTACTGGGGCCTATTTTCTGTTTCACGTTGATAACTGCAATTGTTTCAAATGGTCTAAAGGGAGATTTAATCATTTTATTCGCTAAGAAATGTGAAATGGTAATACGCTCTTTCCAAGTAGAGGTTAATGGAATCGCTCGGAACAAAGCTAGAATAATGTATTAAATCGTATTGTCTCGGTTTGACGTTATTATTTTAGGGCAATTTATTACTAGCGTCTGTTCAAGTGGAGAACAGCACTATACAGGGCTACCCTACGATTGCTGAAAGAGATGAGAAGTTCATAGGAAAATTATATTCTAAAGTTTATAATGTGTCCTAAATTAATTAAAGTCTAATAGGCAGAAATCCATAGCACATAATAATCAGTATATTACATAATATACTAGAGACTTTTTATAGGTTAATTCATGAAATAGTCCTAAGTATAAGGATTATAACTTCTATTTCATTGGTATTGATTAATATAGTAAGATTTTGCTACATTGATTTACACACAAACATATATAACTATCTATCTATCTATATATATATATATATATATATATATATATAAAATTCCAAAAGTATAGACAATAGCACGATGCGGTTATTCCAGAAATGTACAAAGAGACATGGGATTTTTTTCAATGACAAAAAAATTTATTCCCAGAATAGTTACATTTGTCTCCGACAAGGGACGCTGAAGTGGTCCCGGAGCTGCCACTGGTCTATATTTTAACAGATCCACCCGCCAGTACACCTCGCACTTTTTTTTGTCTTAGGCGAGCGTTATGCAGGCTTTTAAGAAACAGCATCATTCCATCCTTGAAAAAGAGGCAAGCCTTCCATACTCCAAAATGTAACATTCCTGCAGGAAGAAGCGTCTCCGTACAGCACAACTCCTGTCCAGCGGCTGCTGTGATCGACATTTAGCGATGACCCTGTCTCCAGTCGATTTTTCCTACACGAATGGCCATCAAGGTATCCAGACCTTATACCTTGTGGCTTTTCGTTATGGGCTTACTTCAAGTCACAAGTGTACAGAGCCATGTTGAAAGAAGTTATCCGTCATCATATGACAGAAATTACAGCTGAAACCCCTTCGATGCTCTGCAATGTTATGTCACGTCTGACGGTCATTCTCAAGAATGACAGAAGTCACATTGAATATTTGCAATCACTGGTTGCGTTGCGAAATGTGTTGGGCCACTGTAGAAACTACTGATACAACTGAAGCACCACCTATTAACAAAAAATCCATTTCTTTCTCTGCATTTCTGTGAAGACTGAATGTCTATAGTTTTTGAATTATTGAATTTTTACCTTTTCTGTGCGTTTTGGACCACCTTGTATATACAGTGGTTTCCGCTTATAAGAATCACGTTTGTTATTACTGTTTTTGATTCTTATAAGCGGTTGATTCTTATAACCGAAATTTGGGTTTTTGGACCAGCACACACACCTATATATACATATAGGAGATAATTTACCTAAAATACTCTTAAATTTACGTTAATTATCTTTAATTAAAATTATTTTTTTAATTTTAAAAATACAACTTAATTTCTAGGCCTATAAGTAGGTACACATGATTATAGTAAGAGAAGAAAAAAAATCCAATATTTGTTACAAGATACCTCCTTAACAGTTTAACATTTCAATTACAGGAAGGATGCAAGAAAAAGCTTTCTATGGTAGTTTGACGTAATGAAGTTTTCTGGAGGCTGTTTATACCTCCTTCGATACCAATAGTCTCAGACCAAGATCCATCTTCTAGCTTACGTTTCACGGTTTGATAACGTGCTGAATCTAATAATGCCACGTTTGCCTAAGTGATAGTGGACACTTCACCGAAGTTTTATGTGTTTCAGGGTTCAGGAAACCGCAACCATGATGTGGGAGGTGGAAAAAAAGAGTCCCTGTCTTTGTTTGTCAGTGGAGAAAAGTGAAATCGGATTCGGACGTGTAGGATGCCTCTGGGTCAAGCTAATAGGACAGTGTTTAGCTAAAGCGTTTAAGGGGAAACTATTATGTTATGTCTAACAAAGAAAGGGATGAATTTTACGACAGTATTCCATCCCATGTTATCACACTTTCTGTAAAAAATAACTAAATAAAGAACTTCGTGCCTTTTGAGGGTTTAAGTGGCTTTTTTGGAAAATTGAGAGGAAAGAGAAAAGTGTAAACTGATTCTTAAAACCGGTGGATTGATTCTTTAAAGCGAAAATTTTCACATGGAAATAATACATTTGTTTTTGTTTTTGCGATATTGATTCTTATAAACGGTTGATTCTTATAACCACTGATCACTATAAGCGGTGGTTACTGTATATACACTGCTGGCCACCCAAACTGCAACACCAAGAAAGACAAGAGATATCACAACAAAATTTATTTTGTCGATAACATGTTGACCAAGTATCAAATGATTAAATTTATAGACTTCTGTGAAGTGTGATTCCTGCCAAAATCAGTAGCCAGAGTAGCCGCCATTGTTGGAGATCACCGCTGCCACACGCCACGGCATTGATTCAAACAGACTTTGAATGAGTTCTTGGGGTACAGCAGACCAAGCAGCTTCCACACGTTGCCAAAGTTGATCTGCTGTGGCAGCTGGGGATGGAATCTGGGTCAATCGTAGAGCAACCATGGACCACATGTTTTCTATCGGCGAAAGATCCGGAGAGCGAGGCGGCCAGGGAAGCAATTCAATCTGGCGATTGACGAAGAACCGTTGGACAATGCGTGCCACGTGTGGTCGCGCATTATCTTGTTAAAATATGGCTGTGGGCAATCCCTGAAGGTAAGGAAGGACAACTGGCTCCAACACCTCGGAGATGTAGCGCTGGCTGTTTAAAGTACCGGCAATGCGTACTAGAGGTGTGCGAGAGTGATATCCAATACCGCCCCATACCATAATACCCAGTGCAGGACCAGTGTGGCGGTGCATAACGCAGCTGTTCAGCATTCTCTCTTCACGATGTCTCCAGACTCGAATGCGACCCTCGTGGTGTTGCAGACAGAAGCGTGACTCGTCAGTAAAGACAATTTCATTCCATTCTGCCGTCCACATCCTTCTGTCATCGCACTATTGGCGGCGGAGACGTCTGTGGTTCTGCGTCAAGGGTAGACAAAGCAATGGACGTCTTCCGGACAGACCACTCTGCTGTAAACGGCGTCGAATGGTACGCGCAGACACTGGATGATGCGTTACAGACTGCATGTGCTGTGCTATGGTTCGTGATGTGACTGAGCGATCCGTCACTGCCATGCGCACAATTCGCCTGTCATAGCGTGAAGTGGTGCGCAGAGGTGGATGCGATCGAACACGCCGGTCCGTCGTACCCTCCTGCATCCAACGATCACATATCCGCATTACAGTTGTTTGGTTTCGTCCAACACGACTACCGATTTCCCTGAAAGATAATCCACAATCTCGGTAGGCCACTATCCTTCCTCTGTCGAACTCGGATACTTGATCAAAAGGTAATCGCTGTTTTCGACGAGGCATAATTGATCGTTTTTTTGAAAAAAACACAAGAAAACTACAATTGCCGAACTTGAAATCGTCGAAATCTGCAAGCCATAAATAGCCCTTTGAAGTGCCGCCACAGGCGCACGTGATGTGCGTCTGCGCTGAAATTCTAATCATTTGCATATCTCCCCACCGCTAATGCATGTTGTAAATTTCATGTTATTTGCATGTTTCCTTCAGGGTGTTGCATTTACAGTGGCCAGCAGTGTATATATGTATATATATATATATATGTATATATATATATATATATATATATATATATATATATATATATATATATATATATATATATATATAAAAATATATATATATATACTAGCTGAAAACCCGCACTTCGCTACGGAGTACATTCAAATTAAATACAACGGTCAATGTATGCAATTAATGCCAAAAAAATATATATATATATTTATAATAAATACGACGATCAATGTATACAATTGATGTAAAAAAATATATTATATATATATTTATAAAAAAATCGTAAGGGATATTTATTTTTTTTGGATAAGATTCAATCGTCTGCTGCATTAGAAAAAAAAATATTTTTTTGTCTATTTAGTTGTTATGCACGTGACGATAAATTTATTAAAGTACTAGAAAAAGAAATCCCGTGATCAGCATTTATTAAATTAAATTCTAAAATTTAATCTTTAAAAATTGCCCAAAAATCAGAAAATCGGGGTAAAGATTCGAAAAAGGTTTCATTTTAAAGGAATTTTTATGATCTTTCTCGTGATATAAATTTTATAACCCTTAAATTATTATTTTAAATGCAAACTTAAAAAAAGTTACAAAAACAGCTTAAAAATTTAATTTTAAAAAATCTAAGAAGAATTTTTCAAAAATCTTTCTTAGTGCACCTCTACACCATAAGAAGAATCGCCATGCAAAATTTCAGTCCTTTAGGTCCAGCGGTTTGGTCTGTGCGTTGTATGTCAGTGAGTCAGTGAGTGAGTTGCGGAACTGTTATATATATATATATATATATATATATATATATATATATATATATATATATATATATATATATATGTGTGATAATAATCACACTTGGTAAATTTAGCACAAGGTGATTGACGCGTAGAACTTCTGGGAGATGCAGTCGGTACGAGGAGTGCTGCAGTCGGCACGTGGGTGTTGATCATACAGTGAATCGCTGAGCACAACTTGGAGAGATGCAGTCGGGCTGAGTGTGGTTCAGGAAAACACTTTTATTCAATTATGAAGCATCGCGAAGGCTGCAGCGGCCACATGACTTGTCCGGCGCACATGCCAGGACGGGACGCCGATTACATACAGGCGCGGACAGCAGGTCCAACAGCAACAAAATTAGAAACGAAGAGAGAGAAAAGTCTTCTGTTCATGCAATATTAAATGGGTGTTTTTCGATATTGACGCCAGAGGGCCTAAACTACTTAATTTTTAATTGGGCGACTTTAGATTCGTGGAGTTCACGTGTCCACTTAAGTTTCCCGGGGACTTTACTGCGCTTGTTTGAACCGTGACCTGTTGATCTGGGCATAGGATAAGTAGCCATAAAGTTCTTCCAAAGTGGGGTTTTTACGTTATAAAGACATAACTTCAGAGTGGCTAAAGGGCTCTTTAAGAATTTTGACACTATACTGACATTCGGAATCTCATAAACTTCTAACACTCATAGCTGGGGATGTTATTGAGTTCCGATACTTCACATGCCTGCTTAATGATCTGCAGGGCTACGATAAATTATCTTATTTTACTTTTAGGTCGCAATTTTGGAAAAGGGGTCGTACTTTATTAACAATAGAATATGCTTTAAAGTAAAGTAATTTAGGAAGACGCGTTTTCTTGTTACATATATATATATATATATATATATATATATATATATTGTTAAAGCGCCATCTGACACGAGTGGCTGAGCTGTGTGACGTCAAACAAATTCCGCCTTCCGCACGTGCTGAACAGATTTGAAAGAAGGTTGTACCTCAAAACGTAAGAAGAGCAACTTCCGAGGATTTGAGTTGATGTATTACGAGAGGACCCTCCGAGGATGAGTTGTGAAATAAAATCTACAGTCCACTCCATTTGAGTCCCTTTACTTTGAGCTATAACGGGACATATAGTTTTGATAAGAACTTCAAATTCGAAAAACTTGTCACAAATAAAAATCTTTAGAAAATATAGACCTTACCATACATCAGGAGAAAACGATTAATCATTTAATTTAAGTATCAAATTGCTTTCGAAAGGTTGAGTGGTATTCGTGCATAATATTCTACTTATTTCTTTAAAGAAATATGTGAATTGAAACTACCAAAATGAATAAATTTTTCCCGATTAGCATGAAACCGTGCTTAGAAAGAGCTTTAAAACCCGAGAGGGTTTTGACTATTAAGAGGTTTTTACTCATGTTATTCTCTCTTGCAAGTATCCCCACTGACTATTCTTAAATCATATACATCTGATTTGCCAATTGCGCCCTTTTGTGAAAGCTGTAATCGATGTCTTAATGGTCTGTTAAATCAAGTTCGGTATCCAGAAATGGTATTTTTTCTGCGATGCTGCAGAACTATTTTGTTCGCCGTCTTTTGAATTCCAAATCAATTTGCGAAACCCTTCAAGCGTGGGGGAAGTGGGTGTCAAAAATCGCTGATCGGCGCTATCTGCCTCGGCCGTAATTGCCCGATTGAAATCCGACCCTGACAGTAAGTTCTCGACAGATGACGATCATCACCTGCTCCGTAAATGGATTTTTAATGTCCGTGAAAGAATGCTTTTGATTCAGTTGGAGAGAAAACTTTTTTTAATGGGTGAAAACTTTGAACGTAAAAGCCCTCTTGGTTACACAACATCGGAGACACCTAGCATTTTTTATAATCGTTGCACGTTTTACAGGGAGAGATTTTAGTTGATGGTTTTTGAAAATAAGTACTCTCTCTCTCTTACTACTTTCTGTATCGACAGTATAGATGAGATGTTCAGAATTACGAAATGCTTGAAACCCACTTCATGCGTTTCTCTGCGGAGTTCATAGAAAATTCACCACGACTGGGAAAACGCACCATGCACCAATGGCTGCAACATAGGAAAATGATTTTATAATGAATCTTAACTCTCTATATTACTTGAGTTTTTAATTCAACGTTAAAATATTATATGGTACTTTATATATACACTACTGTCCAAAAGTATTACACGTTAACATCTTTTCAAGAATAAGCTCCCAAAAATAACATTTTTTCAATGCAACTGATATTTTTTAATGTAAATATGTTAAACTAGCTGAAAACCCGCACTTCACTACGGAGTACATTCAAATTAAATACAACGGTCAATGTATGCAATTCATGCCTATATATATATATATATATATATATATATATATATATATATATATATATATATTATATATATATAAGCAGTGGAAACTCGATCGATCGTTTTCGGATCCATCGTTTTTCCGTATGTGTCGTCCATTTTATCCAGTCCCAATGATCATATTGCTTTGTTATGTTTCCGCATCTTTCGTTTTCCCGCATTTATCGTTCATTTCAATCGGTCCTTTGAAAAACGATCGATCGAGATTCCACTGTATATATATATATTAAATACGACGAACAATGTATACACTTGATGTAAAATATATATATATATATATATATATATATATATATATATATATATATATATATAATTATAATAAAATCGTAAGAGATACATATTTATAGACAAAATAATGTAAAACAAAATATTCAAATTAAATTTTATATGACATTCTAAAGAATATAGTACAGTTAATATAGTACAGTTTGAGGAACATATCTTTAACTGTATTTTAATATTTTTTGGGATTATGTCCAATCGTCTGACGCATTAGCATGGGAAATTTTTTTGTCTATTTCATTGTTATGGACGTGACGATAAATTTATTTAAAGTACCAGAAAAAGAAATCACGTGATCAGCATTTAATAAATGAAATTCTAAAATACAATCTTTAAAAATTACCCAAAAAATCAGAAAATGGTAGTAAAGATTCGAAAAAGATTTCATTTTAAAGGAATTTTTATGATCTTTCTCGTGATATAAATTTTTAACCCTCAAATTATTATTTTAAATGCAAACTTAAAAAAAGTTACTAAAATAGCTTAAGAATTTCATTTTAAAAAATCTAATCAGAATTTTTCAAAAATCTTTCTTAGTGCACCCCTATACTATAAGAAGAATCGCCATGCAAAATTTTAGCCCTTTAGGTCCAGCGGTTTGGTCTGTGCGTTGTATGTCAGTCAGTGAGTCAGTCAGTTACGGAACTCTTTTATATATATAGATTAGTTTAAAGACAAGATATGATTAAGTTATTGAACAAATATAATCATTTAATATTATAAAAAATAGCATACAAAAAATGTACAGGTTTTCAGAAATTGGAATCCAGTTTGGTTTCCTGGAATAAAATGAAGTTCTTCTTAGCTGAAAAGATAACAAATGTGTGAAATTGAACCGAAAAGCATTTAATATGTTGTTGGGCCGCCTCTGGCTTTGATCAAAGCATCCACTCTTTTAGGCATGGAATTCACAAGGTTTTGCAACACTTCTTTCGGTATTTCATTTGCCAAATTTTAATTATTGTTTTCTGAAGTTCTCGTTTTGTTCTGAGACGATTTTGAGATATTTTACTTCCAATTATACTGAATAAATTCTCAATAGGATTTACATCTGGCGTGTTTCCTGGCCATGGGAAAACATTAATACCATGTTTTGCAAATTCAGCCTTAACCTAAAATAAGGAATGCTTCGATTTAGAGTTCAGAATTGAACTCTAAGGAAATTTAATTTAATTTTAAAGTTTTTCTTGCCTTTTTCGATGTATTGCAAGTTGCAGGGTCTTGCTGAAATACCCATTTCTGCCTTGGGAACATGTCATGAGCTCTAGGAAGCAATCGATCCTTCAGCACACTAATATACTGGCTATTTTTCATAGTTCAATGTACAAAATGGAGTCGTCCAGTTGACGTATATGACATGTAGCACCACACATTTGGTTTTCTGGTGTTTTGCTGTGCGAACTAGGTAGTCTGGACTCATGCTCTCTTTTGCTTTAAGCCAAACGTGGGTAGGTTTGTCAGACATTAAAGAAAATCGACTTTCGTTGCTAAACAAAACTTGTCTCCATTTCGAAATACTCCAATTTTTGTGAACCTTGGCCCAGTCCAATCGTTTTTTCTCCATTGCTTTGCTCAGAACTGGTTTTTTCCTCGGCACATATGCCTTGAAACCAGCTTCACGGAGCCTCCTGCGAACTGTTCTGGAACTGGCAATGACATAAGTCGAATCACTCCATTCTCTTGCAGGTGTAGCAGAACTTGCAAACCTATTTTTTTGGCATAATCGTGTCTATGAAGCATCAGCACGTTTTGAAGATAACCCCAGAAGACCACTTCTAGGCTTCTTATCCATGGTTCCTTCTGTTAAATCTCTTTATGAGGCGTGAAACAGTTGACTCACTGCAGCCCCACCGATCAGCAATCCTAACATTTGGAATACTTATTTGATGCATTAAAATAATAGCCTGGCGCTTCCGAGAGTTCCTTCACACATTTTAAATGAAAAGCACAGTTTAATTTTAAAAGCAATAAGCAGCGGTATGCACTTCAGCTGCGCAACAAACCAAATGAAATTCTACGCAGTCGACTCGTTTTTATAATAAACATCCGGGATGACCCAATCTTTGGTAAAGAATGCATCACAAAGTAAGACACAATAGCTTGAGCCTTCTCCACCATATTTGCACTAAAAAAGCAGTTTAATTGAAAAAATATTATTATTATTATTTTTTTTTTTGGGGGGGGGCTTATTCTTGAAAAAGTGTTAGATTTCTCAAACTTGCAATACTTTTGGTCAGTAGTGTGTATCGTATATATGGTATTTTATATGGTATTTATAAGTATGTTTTGTTATTATTAATATCATTGAGCCATATTAAGCCATAATATATAACTCTGCATCTGCTGGAAAGGTTCTTGCCCCCATATTCTGGGACTCATCAAGAATAATTTTCTCTAATTTTGAAGACCGTAGAACTGTCAACGCTGCATACAACAGCAATTTTCTGCAATAGGTGACCCCCAGCTGTGGTCTGTTATCCACCGGCAGGGATCAATCCGGGAAGGTCTTAGTTGCTACGTCGAGCCCTGTCAAGTAATTAAGATTTTTTTGCTACGAAAAAAAAGTAAAGCCAGCTTTTCGCTCAATACTGCGGAATTCTTCTGTTCACAGTGTCTGTTTGCTCCATGACAATTCTCGCTCCCACACGGCGGCAACAACAGTCTGAACTTTACAAAATCAACACTGGGAAGTTTCGCCCCACCCCCACTATAGTCCAGAAATTTGGGTCCAGTAATGCTGTTATCGAAGATGTGAAATTTTGGTGGCGACAACACCCAAATTCCCTCTACAAGAAAGAATTAGGGAGCTAGAGGAAAGATGGCAAAAGTGTATTGCGAAAGGAGATTATGTCGAGATATAAGAATAAAATTTGTAACGTGGTTGTTTTGTTTTTCATAATAAAATAATTCCGATTATAAGACGAACATCCCTCGTGTTTATTTCTAAGTTTGTTCCTGGGTGGGGTCGCTGTCGACTGGTCGACAGTAAAAACAAGTCTGTATATCCATAGGATGGGAGGGTGATTACGTTGGATTACTTTAGATTGATTATCCCTCTCTCTCTCTATATATATATATATATACAGTGGAATCTCGATAGATCGTTTTCGGATCCATCGTTTTTCCGTATGTGTCGTTCATTTTAGCCAGTCCCAATGATCATATTGCTTTGTTATGTTTCCGTATCTTTGGTTTTCCCACATTTATCGTTCATTTCAATCGGTCCCTTGAAAAAAAGATCGATCGAGATTCCCCTGTGTATATACGAGGGTCATTCTAAAAGTAAAGAACGTTTGTTTCTCTAGTCATTTTTATTCAAGATAATGAAAGAAAACTTATCGTACAACACATTTTGATATCTTACCTACTTTTCTACGTAGTTGCCGTTGAAATTGAACCGTTTGTCAAAGCGCTGTACCAGCTTTCCTATGCCTTCTGCATACTCACTTGCAGCCAAGTTTTTGAATGAGTCACTAACTTCCTCTTTCAGTTAGTCATCATTTCCATAGTGGTTTTCGCCCAAAAAATCCTTCAATTTGGTAAAAAAGAAAGTAATCACTTGGGGCCAAGTCCGGGCTATAAGGTGGGATGTTCAAAAACTTCCTAGTTAAATTGCTGAAGCAAATTCCTTCGTCAACGCAGCAGCATGCGGACGAGCAAAGAAGAACAATGCCGCTGGACAACAATCCACGCCGTTTGTTTTGAATGGCACAGCGTAGTCGATGAAGGGTCTGGCAGTAAGCCTCGGCATTTAAAAATAATGCACCATTTTCGAACTGAAGCTTCATTCATAATATTTTCCATAAACTTCAGTTATTTGACTGTAAATTCCAATAGGGGGAACGTGTTCTTACATTCAGGAAGCGTATTACCCTACGAACCTCACACTGGCGGGATCCTTAATTTTGTCACACATTTTAAAATCATAAAAATAATCAGTAAATGACCGCAGCTGCTAGCTGCTAGCGTAAAACTGGCAGGAATCATTTAGTAAGTAAATTTCATGGCAGCGGGGGTGGTGGGAGAATTACGCGGCTCGTCAGATCAAAGCGTTCTTTACTTTTAGAATGACCCTCGTATATACATATATATATATATATATATATATATAGATATATATTTATATATACAGTCGGACCTATATTTAGCGAAGTCGCTAAATCCCGAAAAAGAGTTCGTTATATGGAAAATTCGTTAAATAGAGATTCACCTTTAAAAATACTTTAAACTACACAAAACAGATTTTAAATTCATAAACATTAAATATTATTAAAAGAAGTAATTAATCACACCTTTATTTTGTAAATTAATATCTATTTCTTTTGTATATCTTACCCCTCAAAAAGAAATCTTCAAGGAAAACAAGAATAAAACAAAACATTGTGGGGGAATACACTGCATTTTCAATTAAAAAAATTAATGAATTATAAGTTCCTCGAAGAAAATATCGTCTTCGTCCTTCGTACTTTCCAAATTCTCATTGTTGACAAAGAATCCAGCTTTGGCAAAACTGTTACGAATAGTACGATCTGTGACATCATAGTTCCATGCTTTGGAAATTTCTGATATGCTTTCCCGTAAGTTGATCTTTGGTATGGATTAATTGTTCTCAAGCGCAGTGATAACTTTTCGCACTATTCTTTTGCGATAGTGCATTTTGAAATTTTTTAACACCCCCTTGATCCATTGGCTGCAGTTTTGATGTAGTGTTTGGTGGCAAGTAAAAAACTGTAACATTTCTCAGTTTTTGGTTGATTTCTTTAGGGTGGGACAATTGTCAAAAACGAGAGCGATTTTGCGACACTCTGCTATCACACGTTTATCCAACTTTTGAACCTATTTTTCACAAATTTCTGACGTCATCCAAGAGTTTTTTTTAAAGTCATATTCAACCTCCAAAGATTTTGTGCCTTTTAAGCATCTTGGATTTTTGCTTCCTCCGATAACTAATGGTTGCAGTTTCTGATGTCCAGTCATATTCGCACCTAACATGACAGTTAATCTTGCTTTGCTTTGTTTTCCTCAAAGCATTTTTGCTTTTTAAATGTTAATGTCTTTTGAGGCAAACATTGAAAAAATAAAGCAGTCTCATCCGCATTAAAGATGTTTTCTGGCTTATAGTCTTTAAAAATTTTACTCAGTGTCTACGTTATCCAATTTTCACTATCATTATCATCAACGTCTTACTTTCACCAGATGTTACTTTTGCTATAATTCCATGTCTTCTCTTAAATTTTTCAAGCCATCCATTGCTTTCTCAAAATTCGTCGTATCCCAATGCCCTAACAAACTGAAGAGCTTTCTCAATTATGAAAGGCCCAGAGATCGAAACATTTTTATTACGCTTTGTGTGTATTCACTTCAAAATTGCCTCATCCACATCTTCATAGACACATGTTTTAAACTTTTGTACAAGAATTCGATGAATCATAATTTTGTATCTTATCACGATTTTTCATTATGGTTGATAAGCTGTTTGGAGGAATACCAAATTTTAAAGCAATATCCTTTTTCTTCACGCCTTTATCCACCTCATGAAGAATTAAATTTTTTTCTTTGATGCTCAAGCACTTTCGCTTTGACATTTTCCAGCTACAAGCACCGAAATTACCAGCACGACTCAACAAACTACAAAACGGGAGACCAGTTCAAGGACACGGGACAGCTTCATTGAGGGTGAAAGGGGGATATTGAAAGTTTTACCGGTGAAGTAGACAGTATGGTTGGGGGGGGAGGGGTTAAAGGTTGCTCTTCCTGGATGAAATGCAAAGAATGACAGCGATTTTACGGCTCTCAGTGTGTCAGAGAACTGGTAAAAACAGTTCAAGGTGTTTCATCACCATAAAATGTGTTAAAAGAAAGAATAAGTTTGTAATGTTCAGAAATATTTTGATAAATATGAAGAAAAAATTTTTTCGATCACAATATATATATATATATATATATATATGTGTGTGTGTGTGTGTGTGTGTGTGGCGGTGAAATTTGTATATGGGGTTATTTTAAACTTTATATATTATAATCAACTAATTAATGTTAGGATAGGACTTTACAATCCTTAAAATCAATTTACATTTAATACTACGTTTCAGTTAAATTTACTTCAATAATAGCCATTAGTGGTTAGTACATTTTAAAGACTTGCGTTGTGTGTAGCAATAACCCAAAATTATAATTATAAAAACTGGTTCGACTTACTGTTGCATCACTGTGGTGATTAATGAGCCAAAAAGAAAAATGAAATTAAGTTCAATAAAATTACCTCCCTATCATTGGAGTATACCTAGAAATAAAATTACTTCACCTAAAAGAGAAAACTTCAAAAATTCCACTCTGCTGAAATAAAAACCTAAAGCTAAAAATTAGAAAATTAAATCAAAGGCAAAGACTGACATGACTCAATTTTACAAACTAATAATAACAATTTATTAACAATTTCACTGACATTATAACCATCAATCTGGTAATCAATTCTAATCAACATATTTCCAACATGCCAAATTCAATTTTAAAAAATGCAATTGCTGTAAAACTAAAATTTATATCTTCTCAACACAATCAAATAAATAAAATGAAAATTCCAATAACTCAAAAATGAAGTGGCTGCCGAATAAAAAAAACTTAATTATTCTATGTGTAATTGCTAACATTAAAAAATGAAATAAAATAAAATAAAGTAAAATGAGTCTTTAGTGACCCTGCTGCAGCTTCAAAGTGGAGAGAAATTAGGGATAGTATTTAAAGAAAGGAAAGGAAAGGAAAAAGGAAATTCACCCGTGGCCATCGTCAATCTCTGGGATCTTTGCATCGTCCCGAGGCTAGAGCTTCGGCCCCAACCCTCGGTCTTCACGCCCCCGCTCTCAGTCCAGGATCCCCGAAAAAATCTTTTTCGAACTCCCGCGCTCCCGAGTCACCGCTCCATTCCTTGTTGTTGTCCGCAGCCTGTATGATTGCAAAGAGTCCGCTAGCGCGCCAACGATTTGGAACGTAAAGTTCGAGTGAAAGGTTGCAGGCCACCATTTTCTATCTTCTGGAACTGTAGTCTAATTTTATTTCATCTTCTGAACTCGTACCAACGTCATATTACCTTTTCTCCGCGCTGCCGCCATCCACAGGACGCTGTACCCTTCCGCACGTTCTGGTATTCCAATCCTTTCTCCGCTCTGGCACGGGGGGGCTTGGTTGTGCATCACGAAGAAATGGCGAAGACCGGTCATATCAGATTACTAAGGACAGCGGCCAGCAGAGGTATCGATATGAACTGTTGCCAGGCGTAGGGTTCAGTTTTAGGGAAAGAAGGAAAATAATAAATATCTCTAATACATTTACCATTTAACAAGATTTCTTCAACCCTTGAAGCAAAACTCGCCAGCCAAAAATACGTACCAGTCACTTACAAGGTTTATAAATAAGGCTTATTAATTTATCAATATTTAAACAATAAGGTATAACATGTGATGATCTATTTCAATTAAATTCTTCACAATGTCAAAACATTTAGAGAAACTTGCGCACACTTCTCCAAATGCGATGACATTAATCAAATCAACTAATATTTGATCACCACAAGTTTAACCCTCACATATATTTAACAGAGGCTTAATAAATTGATTAAAACAAAGCACAACCGTTACTAAAATTTACTTACTTACTTTACTAACTTAATTATCTCAATACCCGATATTAAAGTAAACGTTAATTATTTAATAAACTATTAATTATCATCACCACATATATATATATATATATACTTATAATGTGATGGTTGGTACTGTTTTAGGCTTACAGAGTAGCGCCTGCTATAAATTGCTAACCCGTCATTGGTCGCGCTATGAGCGTTTTTCTCACGCTTGTCATATAAATTGCACCCCTTATTTGAAAGTGACCCTGGGGATACCACCCCCTGTCTAGCTGACTTTTAGAATCTCCTCAACAGTCTGTTATCAGTTCCGATAAGAATCAGGGCGTGTTTGACCTTCAAACAACCTTCTATTTACTTATGTGCCTTTGTGTGAGCATTTCTCTCATCGCACGACCACTGGCGTTTGGATCATGTGAGAGCATTTCTCACCAAGAGACCACCAACGTTTGTGTTATTTTTATAGATAATGCGATGAGGTGAGTACGTTTATCGCCTAATTTTATTTGCAAATTTTGTTTGTTAGCAGCGCTAACAAACAAAAAATAAAAAAGAAATGTCACCTATCTTTTTGAGTACAAAATAAAGAGACGATCGAAGCAGTATGTTTGCGCTTTCATCAACTGGCACTTTTAGTGTCTTTATTCCAAAGAAAGGAAAATGTTCTTCTTTATTCCTCTTTGCACAATGATAACAAAATAGATGAAGATTCTGGCGTCCTGTCTAAACCAGAGATTATTACTTTTTATAATCACACTAAGAGTGGTGTCAACGTAGTCGACGAACTCAAAGATGAGTACTCTGTTTCGAGAATAAGGCCCGTATGCCGATCAAACACTTACGAGAGCAAAGCTCTCGCAAAGCCCCTCCCTTCCGCAGAGGGGTTGCATTTGAGATGCAGATCAAACAGCGAGACCTTTTTCTCTCGTAAATACGAACGTCACGTGATCAAAACTTGCGGCTAGTAGGGAGCTCTCGTAGACTCGTCTTTTCTCTCGCAAAGCCGGAATAGTCATTCGCTTTGCGAAGGAGAAGGATGTTATCCCTTTCTTTAAGCAGGGAATGGATATTACAAGATACGGATAATCCACTTGAGATGGAAGATGAAGTTTTTATTACAAAAATTTAGACTGTGCAAACATGAATTTATGTGTTTATTACATTTTTTCTACAACATCTTCAGCATTTATGAGCTCTAAAAGCTTTTTATTTCTGACTAACAACTATTTTTGTCTTCCATTATTTTAATTAATGTTTCTAAATTTTGATTAATTTTTAGCAGAATTCCTTGCCGGGATGTTGTTTCGATTTCTTGCACCATAGTTTTTTGGGTTTGAAGAGCCTCAGCTTCAAATTTATTTAACTTGGCTGGTTCTCTTTTTCTTTTTAAGGCTAGATGCTTCCTGCCACGTACTGTTGAACTGTCTAGAAAATAATAAAAAATACATAGTAAATGAGATAGCACATGAAACAGAGCTATTATGTCATACATAAAAATCAACATATGTTATTTCATAGAAGTTATTGTCACAGATTATATAGTAAAACTGCAAATAATTATGAAGAAGAGTTCTATGCAGGCATTTACATAAAACTATGTATGTTACGTAAAACATACATTGTTTAATTTCTATAAAGTATGGTACTAAAAAAATTTTAATTATCTCCAACAATTTCAGTCTGAAATTTATATTTTAAAACTTGTTACAAAAATTTGATTTAAATTTATCAAAATCCAAATAACTTACTTGATGATTGAGCAATATGCCAAGACTTTGTTTCTGCTGTTTTAGTGGTAGTTACAATCTTATGTATTGTAATTCACTTTGAATAACAACAACTTTCTGGGGGGGGGGAATTAATTATTATAAATAGCAAATAATTTTACTTTAAATTTATTTAAAAAATTCAAATTTTCCAAAACAAAACAAACATTCATTTTTTATGAAACAAACATTCATTTTGTTAGTTACAATAGCTATATTTTTCTCTGGGATTTTTCTTAGCTTTATGATTATTAAATACATAGTTGCATTTAACAATCATAAAGCTAAACATAATTCTGATATATGACTGAGCATTGGCAGTAATCTTTTGAAGCACAATTATTAAATTTATATTTGCTATTTAAGTGCACAATGTCATGGTCTCAATCCCCACCCTCAAATATTAATAATGCGGTGATCTTTACCTGGTAACAAAGCCTCCTGCAACAAAATATTTTGATCTTTGTTTAATGATTAACTAACAGCATTTTTAAAAATTTATAATAAGATTTATAAACAAAAATAGAAATATGATATTCTTGTACACAAATGCCAGAAAAGTCTAACAGAACACTTTTAGTACTTAATTGTCCCTTAAATAAGCATTAGGACATTTTAAAATTTTGCTTTAATTAAATTTATTTATGATAAATATCTTGCAATGTAAAACTATGATATATTATAAATAGCATTGAAAATGATTAAAAGAAATTCTAATAAACAGGTAATTAAATACAAAATTAATAGTTTACTTACCATCCATTTTTTTCTGTTTTAAAACAGCCTACAAGTAAAAAAATAATAATAAAATATTAGGATATTGCTAAAGTCAAATTACATTTTTTTCTTTTCAAATACAACTGAAATTACTTACCAATGCAGATGAATAAAATGACTCATCAGTGATGCCTTTACTGCACTTTTTTCTCGATCTCCTCTACTGAAAAATTTGATGTCCTTTGAGACAATTTTATCTACAAAATGTAAAAGAAACAGCCACATTGATCGAAGTCAAAGCGCGGGTTTTTTCCAATACTGTATACTTTTTCTTGAACCGCAACGCAAGGAAGCAATTAAAATGCCGTGTTTGAGGCAGTTCACTCGGACGGTTTCGCTAAATTGACCGTCGAATCCCCCCCGCAGGTTAGGGTTCATGAGGGACCCCAGCTCCCGCAAAAGGGAGGAGAAAAACTGCGTGGCTTGACCATATAAGGTTTCCTTACACATCTTGACGTCATCATTTGCGGAAGCGCAAATTGTTTGATCAGCATAGCTAAAAAGAGTGCTCACCCCCTACTCTCGCAACAACCCCCCGTTTGCGAAGCGAGAGACACAAAGCTCCAGCGTTTGTTCTGCATACGGGCCTAAGTCGCAGATGGCCATTGACATAATTTTTTTTTATCAGGAACGTTGGTGGTATCAACAGCCAAATTATATATACTGCAAATACAAACAATACGATGGCTAGACGAGCCTTCTTGAAGGAATTAGCATTGGAATTCATGAAACCTCACCTGGTGACCCGTTATTCAGTTCCAAACTTGTCACCCGCATTGCGAAGTGCAATTAACCAAATTACAGGAGTTGAAGGCTCCTCAAGAATCAAACGAAATGTTGAAACCGCCGGATTTTGTACATTCTGTCATCGAAGAAAAAATAGGAAGTCAAAAGAGGGTTGTGTTACCTGTGCGCGACCTATTTGTACTGAACATTCAACTTACGTGTGCCCCGAATGATGTGTTAATAAAGACTTCTAGTATTATATTTTATTTACTAGGTCCATGTCGTCTAATTTATAAGACTTGAAGTTGACGTTCTAATAAAGTATAAATAATATGCTTTTTATAAATTTGATTCATAAAGTAGGTATGTTTTTTTTATTTCACTTTCGCTATTAATTTTCCTGAATAATAGCTGTAAAATAATTATTTTAATTGTAATTTCCTTGTTTGTGAGTGCTAAATATTAATGTAATTCCCTGAAAAGAAACAATTTTGAAGTGTTATTATTGAGTAGACAACTTAAAACAGCGGAAAAGGGTAGTGTGAGAAAAACTCTCACGCGTGACCATTGGCATTACTGAAATTGGTGCGACCAACGACGGGCTAACCATCTGGCATACGAATTAATTTCTGGGCGCCTCCTGTAACTTTTTAGATAGATATATTTGCAGTCTGATATGTATGATACCGGTCCTACTGAGAGGTTTTTTAAACTCTTGGACGACTACTGATTATTGTCTAAATTCTTCAGTATTTTTCAACTCTCTCCAAAGTTTGGAAAGTTATTCGTTGTGTTTCATTCAGTGCTCTGAAAACTAGACCTTCATTCGGATAATTCTTCCCGTTATAAAAAGTTCAACTTGACATATTTTTACTTATCAGTTCCTGCTAAAAAATGACAACACTTCATTTCAAGGGGACTTAAAGGATTCCAAATAAAGCATGCACCCTATGGTCAACTGTATTAATGAAAATGCGATATGCACTTTCTTTTTGAGATGATACTTCCATCTAATAAAATATGGATGTGCACGGAGATTGGTACGTGGATGAACTACAAGCATATTTCTCTTCTTTTTTATGTTAGTTCTTTACTTTCTTTAAACCATTACTAATTATACTTAAGTATATCAGTGTATTTATGAAAATAGTAAATATATATGCTAAATATTTAATTAAGGAAAATTTTTATTTGTCTATCTGTTTGAATAAGATGGACGATAACCATCTATAATTACGTTTCGAAGCCTTTACGATTATAACGATTGTCAGTAAGACAGAAATTAAGATGTATCTGTTAAACTTGAGACGCGGGAAGAAATATAACCTCTCGAGAAATTTAAATAATATGAACTAGGAGCAATTTTAAGTTTTCCTGATGCAGAAAATATCAGCAATTGTTTCTGTACACTGTTGCGACAAGTACGAGAAACGAACCTGAAAAATGCATCGTCTTTGGACATATCAAATGGGTTTCACTTTGATTGGTTGACTGATATTTTACTACATGAATCTTGAAAGTATTGTATTGCTATAAAGAATAACGTAACATAATACTAAGTTACAGATACAACTTTCAGTTCTTCGAACTTAATACAAAATTTCGTAGCAGATGTATCTGGAAAACACTGGACCCTGAAGCACTGGCCCTACGCACTATTAGAAGAGAGTAGGTATTATCTTTTTAGATGTTTATGAGAAGAAAAACTAGAAATTATCCTTGTCCCACCAACGCTTTTGAATAAAATCTTATGACGGTATGCGATAATATTCTTTGGAATTCATATATGCACTCATTCTTATACTCTAATGGATAACCCTTATATTCGAAGCCTGTTTGAAAGTACTTACAGTTTTATTCTTTTGCCACTAGATGTCAGAGCCATTAATGTGATTGTATGTATTTAGAATTTTGATAGTTTGGTATTTATAAAATAGAAACTCGTAGTGGAAGATGGTTGCGTTTGTTTTATTTTCTTGCTAATTAATAGGACTGCGATGCTGTTTTGATTGTTTGAACTGCCTATAAGTATGTGGAAATAAACAACCTTGTCTTTTGTGTCGTTACTCATAGATGATTATTTACAGACGTTGTCTGTGAATTTCCCTCAATATTAATCCGATGATAAGACCATTTGCTTCCACCAAAGCCTATCAGGTAAAAAAAAAAAAAAAACTGTTAAAATTTCGGACATGCCTTTCAACGCAAAGTGACTTTTTTGAGTTGTGGTCTGATAGAGAAGTTTATATATATATATAATATATATATATATATATATATATATATATATATATATACATATATATATTTATATACACGTATATAATAATATTCAAGGGTCTTCTTACATTATCTCTAATGAAAAATCACATATGTGTTATTATAAGAGAAAATTTTGTTTCGTTATAAACTATTCTAAATAATTAACACTGACGAACATAGAATAAACTTGGATTCTGTCGCTAATAGCGTATTCCTTCTGTTCCAACAAGAGTTTAATTATCCCTCGGAACCTACTGTTTGAATATTTTGCATTCGTCTCTGACGAATGGGGCAAAATTATTTATAGAGCAGTCCCATTTAGTAAAATAGATGAGCCTGGTTTAAATTAAGTTAATGCATCACCTCCGATCAGGAAGAATGAGAATGAATAATAAATGAAGCGTGAATTTAAAGAATGCCGCTCGTGATTCATAAAATCGATACGGGAGTTTCGCCCCGGCAGGTGTTCCAGCGCAGAGTGTCAGGCTTCAGGTAACTGAAAATGAATACTTTCAAGAATACACGGAGATACGAGGGAAAATAACTATTTGTAAATATACATATATAAAATTATATATTAGACTGGAAAGAAAATGATTTTTTCTTATTCTTAAAGAAAATTAAATTGAAGATTTGCAGTTTAATAAAAAATACTTCCATAGTAAAGCACACTAAGTATGTAGTATGTGCAGAATTTTTCTGTGTGTTTATATATGTATATAAATATATATATATATATATATATATATATATATATATATATATATATATAAGACAAAGTTGAAAGTGTAAAACCAGTATGAGCTCTAAAACTACTTGCAGCCAAAAACTAAAAACATGAAAAGATAAGTATTAAATAGGTTTTAGACAGCATCTCTTCATCAGCGGTGTCGATACTGTCTAAACACCAATGGATTGTTCCTGATAAGTATGATCTAAGCAATAAACATACTTAGACACCGTACAATCCATTAGAAACAGTAGAATTGAATAAATAGTTACTCAAAGAACACCAAGCCTGGCACTAGAGAGAGTGGAAGTCAAGAAAAGGAAACCGCAAGAAGACTGACGTCACAAAACTTGCAACCATGGAGCAAATGGAAACACAGAAGCAGACTTACTATGGAGACTGTGTTCTAGGACAATTAAACCTAAATTAAATTAGTTTTTATTATAACTTAGAGTAATTTATTATTATTTTTATTTAATATTATTTTTACTTAAGAATTTAATTATTATTTATTAAGTTTTATTTTTAGTAGTTATTTTCACTAATTAATCTTATTATTTTGTATTTCTTATTAATTGCAACAGAACAAGCTATTCATTAAAACTAAAACAACCAATTATGTGCTTGGAAAGACTATCGGGGTAAAAATTACGTTTTAGCACAACTAACAATTCTAAAATATGCTTATTCCTATTGTCTTTAGAACAAAGTCTATTTATACGTACTAGCTGATTTACAATAATGTTATTAAAAACAGATTTATGTAAACAAGTTAGGTAATTTTGAAATTTAACAATATTAAAATCATAATCTGATCTTTTGTCATATAAGTCAAAAGTAAAATTGCAATGAGAATTTAATTTAATGTTAATATCTAAAAAGTTTACATTAATATTATTTTGGCTACTTTGTATTAGTTCCAGATTATGAGGGTAAAAATTTAAGTCTATATGATTATTACTTTTATTAATTACAATTATATCATCAATATATCTAAATATTTTCGAATTGCTATTATCTATATTATTAATATTATCAACTTCAAAATAATGTAAGTATAAATTGAATAGCATACTAGAAGCATTTCCACCTTGTGGTACACCTTTAGTCTGTAAGTATATACTATTATTGTGTATAATATAATTATGTTTAGTTACAAAATTTAAGAGCCCATTAAAATGCGTAAGATTTATTTCGTATATATATATATATATATGTATATATATGTATATATATATATGTATGTATATATATATATATATATATATATATATATAATATATATATATATATATATATATATGTATGTATATATATATGTATAAGCCCAAAAAATGTTACAGACGTGCGTATGCAAACAACGGTGAAGTAAAACCGATCAACATAACGCGATGCCGTCGGCAACGCCTATATAAAACAACATATGTCTAACGAAGCTGTTAGATCAATTCCTGCTGCTACAGTAGCAGGTTATCCCGATTTATGTGACTTTGAACATTGAGTTATAGTCGGCGCACAAGAGACGGGACATAGCATCTCCGACGTAACGATTCAATTTGGATTTTCGCTCACGACCACTTCACGAGCGTACCGTGAATACCAGGTTTCCGTTAAAGTATCAAATCTCCGACAGCGGTGCGGTCGGAATAAGACCTTGAAAGAACGAGACCGTCGACGACTAACGGGAATCCTTAAACGAGATAGACGTGCAACAATTCCTCTAATTCCTGCGGATTTCAATATAGGGGAATGAACAAAAGTGTCTACGTGCGAACTGTTCAACGGACCGTCATTGATATAAGCTTTCGGAGCCGCAAGCCCACTCGCGTACCGTTGTTGACTGCACGGACAAAGCTGTAGTCTTCGCTTGGACCCCCCCCCCCCCCCAACACCTCCATTGGACTGTTGATGGCTGGAAACAGGTTTCCTAGTCTGACGAGTCTCTTTTAAAATTCTATCGGGAAGATGGTCGTATACGGGTATTGAGACAACTTCACGAATCCATGGACCGTACATGACAACAGGGGAATGTTCAAGATGGTGGAGCTTGTGTGATGGTACGGGATACATGCAGTTGGCATTATATGAGACACCTAATACGTCTAGAGACGGCTCTGACAGGTTACGGGTACATGAGCATCCTGCCGAACATCTACACCCATTCATGTCCATTGTGAATTCCGACGGACTTAGACAATTCCAGCAGAACAATGCGATACCCCACACGTCGAGAGTTTCTACCGAGTGGCTCCAGGATCACCCTTCTGACTTTAGACACTTCCTTTGGCAGCCTAAATTCCCAGACATGAACATTATTTAGCATATCTGGAATGTATTGCAACATGCTGTCCAGAAGAGATCTCCACCCCTTCACACTCCTATGAATTTGTGGACTGCCCAGCAGGATTCATGGTGTGAATTGCCTCCAGGATACCTTCAGATATTCGTCGAGTCCATGCCACGTCGTGTTACAGCACTTCTGCGTGTTCGTGTATGTTTGTTTGCGTGTGTGAACGTGTATGTTCGTTATAAATAGTTGTAACTGAAAAACAAGACATGAGTTGAAACCAGAACATGAATACCAGACCTAAAGACCTTAATGATAATATATTTTTGTCATCAGTTCCAACATTATCCTCAAAGGAAGTATTGTTTCCGAAACTTGTGATCTTCAAGAAATACACTCCTTGGCACATTAAAATGTATTTAATTTTATGCAGGTATGACGCTGACGTAACAATACTTAATGTAAATAACTCAAAAATAGATCTGACCTTTTTAAATCCTTAGAACTTCTGTCTGGCAGTAATAATGTTCATAAAGTAAATTTTATGAAATCTCAATATCAGTCTTACAAAACTGAACAAACAAAAGTATACATTTTATTTATATGATAAAGGGGGATAATAAATTTTTTGAAACTATTGAATTTTTAGACTTTTGTTGTCATAAATCAGTGTTATAATCAATATTGTTGATTACCTGATGCGAATGGATAGAAATTAAAAATAGTTCTTGCGGTAAATAATTATGCCTATATATATGGCAGCTATATAATTGGCACTTTTAGATTTCCAGTCTTATATTTTCTCATTATAATAATTTATTTTATCACAGATAAATTACTCATTAATTGACAGATAAATGATACAGTGGAAAGATAAATTTCTTCGCTGTAAGGTATATTTGTAATTTTTCTTTCCAAATTAGTTTCGTATTGTAGAGACAGCTTGCTATTGACATACATCTCTTTCTCACTTACTAACATTTAAATAGACATATGACCAGTGGGAATACCCCTTTATTCATTGGTTATGAAAAATCAAGCTAAATTTCGTATTGCAACTAAAGGGAGGTTTATTACGAGATAATTAAATTAATTACTTTAAACTTTTCGTTCTGATAATGATGAAGGAATTGGAACTCATTATTTCTCATGATTATGAGAATTAATTACACTGAGATCAGTAATGACTAGACAAAAATAAACTCAAAGTTATAGAAAAGTCTTAAATGCAAAATTAGTTCAATAACTGATATGATAATTAGATATAAGTATAATTTAAGTGATTTTAATAAGTTGACATTTATTAATTTTAACTAGTAAATTAACTAAATAATTTTATGACATCATGAATTCAATTCAAATAAACTCAATAAATATAAATCCAATAGTAAATATAATATTAAAAATTTAAAACCATAAGTTATAAATTTTAATCTAAATGCAAATTATTTTAAATATAATCAAATATTTCCCAAAATTTATAATGTTACATTTCTTATATTTTAGTTTTATAGTTATAATAAACCAATATTTTAATGGGGTGTATGTCTAAGCTATGTTGTGAAGTATTTGAAGATCCTCTGTTTAGCTTGACTTCTTAAATGTGAACTTGCGGTCTGAGTGATTGGGTGGGAAGCATATTAATAGAGTGTTCCTTCCGTCCTCCGAATTTTATTTCTAACTCTAGTTTGGGAAGGATTTTCCAGTGTCAGGCTGTGTCTCTCTTGAAGATCACAACTCACAAAAACATTGCTTCGGTTAATGATATTGTTGGCACTACAGACAAAGCAATAATATCCTTAAACTGTTTATTTCTGGCATACTTGTTCAAGTTTATCTTCATGTATTGGCTTTTAGTTTCAGCCATTTAGACTCAAAACAATTAGGGGAGCACATGGTTTTAACGAAATTACGCAAATACTCACACCGATAAGTAACATAAGATAAATCATCCATAATTTAAAGCCTAGCAGGAAACAAAAGAAGAAAACTTCACATGCAAATCGAAGTTCATGACTTTAAAAACCAGAAAAAGAACATAAGGGCGGAAATCGGGATGTTGCAGAAACGTCTGATTCACTGCCTTAACTGTGAAAATCGATTGCTCAGTTATTCTTTTTGAGAAAAGGTGACTTGAAAATGTCTCAACAACGTGATTTACCGGAATCCATGGCATAGCGTATTATAGGCAGACTTGAATCCGGGCAAACACTACGTAGTGTCGCGGACGCTGTTGGAGTCGTCAGAAGTGTCGTTGCAAGGCTGTGGAATCGATTCCAAGGAACAGGGAATATTAGACGTTGACCAGGGCAAGGTCGGCCACGCGGCACTACAGAAACTGATGACCGGTATATACTGTTAACAGATCGTCGAAACAGAACAGACAATGCTACTCAGCTGCAAAGACAGTTGCTCTTGGCAACAGGATGAAGGGTGTCCAGTCAAACAGTACGTAATAGGCTTCATCAGGGAGGTCTCTATGCACGTAGGCCAGTGGTCTGCATTCCGTTGACCTCACGCCACCGTGCGGCCCGAAGAAGATGGGCTACTGAACATCGAGATTGGGAGCAACATGAGTTGAGCCAAGTGCTGTTTACAGACGATTCCCGATTCAGTCTGGAGTGTGACACCCGACGTGTTTTGGTATGGAGGGAAAGGGGCACTCGAAATAACCCCACATTCGTTCGTGAAAGGTCACAATACAGACGAGCTGGTTTTATGGTATGGGGTGGAATCAGCATAAGTGGACGCACGGACCTGCATATCATTCGGAATGGTACTTTGACGGCCCGAAGGTATGCAGAAGAATACTGAGACCTCATGTCAAACCTTACGCTGCAGCCATTGGAGATTCCTTTGTTTTCCAGCATGATAATGCCAGATCGTATACAGCTCGTCTTGTGGAGAACATGCTTGAAGCTGAAACAATACAGCGTATGGAATGGCCAGTGGGCTCTCCTGACCTGAATCCAATCGAGCATGTTTGGGACATGCTCGGGACATGCTCGGACGACGCATCGCTGCGAGACCAAGGCCTCCTTTTACTATCCGAGACTTGGAGATTGCACTTCTTGAGGAGTGGAACAGTATTCCCCAAAGTCTTATCGATAACATCATCGCATCCATGGAAAACAGGTGTACAGCAGTCTTAGCTGTTCGAGGAGACCACACGCCATATTAAAAATCTTGCATCATTTCTAAACAATACTTTTTTATCGTTTACATGTAACCAAATTGTTGCCCTAAATCAACTTTTCATGTTTTTTCCATATTTTCAAAGAATTAAAGCTTAATTACAAATTTTTTTACGTCTTTTTTCTGTATTGCGCATTGATACGCGTGTACTATCCCTTTTATGCCAATACGTGGCTGTCTCGCACGGTTTTCTTAACTTCTTTGCTTGATTCCCTAATTTGTTTTAGCAGTGTTTAAATATAAACACCAAGAAAAAAATTACCTCACAGTTTATCCTTGTATACTTCAAACCCAAAGTGTGCGTAATCGTCAATTAATGTCTATAAAGGAAATTCTGTTAAATATGTTTGCAGTCAATGATCATTATTTAGAGAGATTTTTAATACATAATCTCCAAATCTGGATTAAATATATGCGTTACTTCAAATGTAAGCGAGACGTGTCCCAAGTATCATTAGTACTTATGTACTCTTACTATCTGTCACTGTGGTTTATTATGAACAGTAACGATGTTTCCGTGACGTGTTAAATTATTACTTTCAGTAAAATAGCTTCAGAGCTTAAGGTTCTGAGATTTCGTAACTCGCTGTAACACAATTTTCCAACTAAGGTGTGTACTAAATGATTTAACACCTGCTAGAACTGTCTATTTTCACTGGCTTGACTAGCTACATTAGCAAATTTCTTTGACTTTCTCGCTATATAAGCAACACCCCTCAAATTTCATTGAAAAATAAAATGTAGTTGACTTTTTACATGGATACATTTATACGTAGATTCTAAACAACATATTCATTGATGCAATGCTTTTAGGAAAGTACTGTAATAACATGTTTATACATGTGTTATGGTGACTTATGCCCTCCCCCCTCCTGGCCGGAACATGCCAGACCAGGTTTCGACAGCGATAAGAGGAATGCAGCTCCGGATTACGACGGCACCACAAGGGTCGGTGTCTCACTCTAGCGAGGTTCCACCTCAATTTTCACCTTAAGGGACGATATTTGAAGGCTCGAATGTTATCCCAACTATTGACCTCATAGGTCTTTCTAGTCTACGTATTTATTGAACCTAGGTACGAAGGTATTTAATGGCTTGCGTTGGGATTCGAACTGAGTACCTCCAGTCCGGAGCCCAACGCGCTATGACTAGGCTACTTCGGGCACTACTTATACATAACATAAAATTCTGTATCTGTAAAAATATAACTTATTGAGAAATCGAACTTAGCTAACATTGCACGTGACAGCTTACTTGCCAATTTGTTTCTATCTACAATGGTAGCGTCAGGATTTGATATAGGAAATATAATAAGATAACATTTGTCTGCCAGTTAAGATAGCAGTTTTTTTTCTAATTATTGGCAAAGCGTTTTTTACATTGGAGAAGAAGAATACGATATATTCGGATGATCGATATAACGTGACTACTACAATTTCCTCTTAACGAACACACGAAATACATTTATTATACGAGTTCTCTTGGTCTAAAAAGTAAATACTCCGAACAAACTTTCCTGTTTGATGAAAAAAATTCTAACTTTTAAGCTTTTTTGGCCTATCTCTTACTTCGACCTTGGTTTTCTGCGGAAAAACAGAGCTCCCCTAGGATAGATAAAAATTTCTTCTTTAAGAAATCTTAACTTGAGATGCATTTTGTTCCAATTCAATTGAACAAATCAGAATACCTCATTTCCTTTAAATCAGAAAACCTTATTTCCTGAATAAAATGAGACCGACTGATTGATACATAAAAACATAAAACTCCGACCTTGTTTACCTCTGATTGAACTCAGCAAAAAAAGGATATACAGTAGTGCCACCTTTGTATGAATACGGTACCCTTGAAACCAGAAGCAGAATTAAACGTTTCCTTAAAACTGGGCCGTGGATTACCGAGTCAGATATTTTAAGTCATATTTCAACGCAAAATCACCATTGAATGCAAAGCACTATGACTAAAGCTGAACACATCTTATACTTCTGTCAGCCTTAAGGTTGCTCTTTTTTTTAAGGCAAAATTACGTTTAGAAAAACTCTCCATTAATTGATATTTAAAGGTTGAAATGAAAAATATAAATAACTACAATTTTTTAATTTAAAAACAAGAAATAGATTTTGGTAACACGTAATTTAATAAATTTGTACTTAATGATTCTTGAAAAAATGATTGTCGGGAAGGGGTCTGTAAAATTAGAACATTTCATTACCATCATCACAACATTCATTTTAAGTGTATAAATTACATTTTATTACGCAAAATATTTCAGCTTTGGGAAGAAACTAAAGCTAATGCACTATTTTGCAGACTACAAGCTTAAGGAGGCTGTGTACTAACCCTATTGGATTCGCTCACTTTAATGTTAACCTATGGAGAAAATTTGTCTACTATTTGCGGCTATATAAAGTGCTGGTAATTCAATAAATATGATATTTTCAGATAGCCTGAACTTTTAAGCACCTTGCAACACGATTCATTATATAAATTTCGTCCACCAAATGAATTTAGGAGAGTTTAAATCACAATATACCAGATTTTTTCCCAAATAACTTAAATTTAAAAATATTATTTGCATTAAAAAAACGAAAAATGCTCCAGGGTATAAAATTTCTTTCTTTGTTATGGAATACAATATTAAAAAAAACTTTCCATCCAAGTCGGCAATCCTTGGACGAATTTTTTCCATAGGTTAACATTGAGGTGAGCGAATCCAATGGAGTTAGTACATAAGAGAATGGAAAGTGCTAGAGTTCTTTTTTTTTTGTCAAGTCATTATTGATCTCAGTATAGTTAATTCTCATAATCATGAGAAATAAGGATTTCCAAATACTTCATCATTTGCACAATAAATGCTTCATCATTTACAGCATGAATCACATAAAGTAATTAATTTAATTATATCGTAATAAACCTCCGTTTCGATGCAATACCAAAATTAGCTTGAATGTTTCGTGCCCAATGAATTAACGAGATTCACACTGACTCTATGTCTATTTAAAAAGTTAGTAACTGTGAAAAGGGATGTATGTGGATAGCAAGCAGTCTACACAATGCGAAACTAATTTCAAAAGAAAAATTTCAAATATGTTTCTCAGTGTTGAAAACTTATTTTCACACTGTGTCGCATATTTTCAATTACAGGAAAATGAAAGAGAAATAAAAAATACTCGTAACCATGTGCTAGAATGGAATTAAATTTGAAACAGGGGAACCAATTTTTTTTGGCCATTTTAACTTTTAGTAATGCAAAATAAAAAAATTTAATTATATGAACACTGTGTTCCTTGTTTTTTGAGGAAACGATAGAAACATTAGAGAAGAAGCCAAATTGTGAATGTAATCGGGTATAAACCCCCTCCGTAAACCTAAGCATAAAAACTTAGACAAACTCCTCTAAATCTGTAGAAACTTTTTTCATGCAAGAAAACACATTTAAAAACTTTTTCCCTTCAAGTTTTATAATCAGAGCTGACAAACAACTCTTCTTTGTCTACCTTTAAAGAACACGGCAAATAAAAATATTTTTCTCCTTAGAGGTAAGTTTTTGTTAATTTGAAGTAATGAGAAAACTTTCGTATTTCGAGATTTTATTGTTGAAGCGATAGAATGTATTTTTTCTGACATTACTTGAAACAACTTTAAAATAAAAAGCCAATACCTTCTTGAATGTGAATGAATGCGAATATGCTTGAATTTGAATGCCGGTGGTTGAATTAAACGCTTTCCTAAAATTTTCATTTAAGCTGATAAATTGAAATCGACTGCTATGATTATGGAAGTTAATAAAGTAATTGTGTCGGGACAGAGCAAATTATCAAATACAGTATGATTTAATTTTGAGAAGAATAATGACTAGTTTGCTGTAAGATAAATATTTAATAATATGAATGTTTATACTAATAAGCCAACTCAACGAAACGATGGCAATCATTTTTGCTGTCAGAATAACTAAACGCTTATCACAATACCCAAAATTATAGCTTAGAAGTTGACGCTTTAAACACAGCTTCATTCAGGGTTCTATTTATGTGAGTGTGTATGCAACACAAAATGAATATTAATGTTTGATGTACTAAAATTATTCAAGGGATACTGTAAGACAAAGTAATCAAGGGGTTACTTTGTGACTGCAGGGGTCACTTTGTGACACATAGTAATTTTTTCGTATTTCGGATCTTGCGCCGCTTCCGGTACTATTAGAGACAAAGAACAGCACCAACAGCTGGTCCGACATACAGAGACACCTCGGGGCCAGTGTCCGAAGCTTCTGCGTGCCATTTTTCTTCGATGGCCAAATTTCTTTATTGTTCAAACCTATTGTCAAGGTATTGACTCAAACTTCGGAAACTTTGTGTGCTAAAGGCTAACACTTTATACAACCAACTACCACAAGTAATTATTTTTTATTGGCAATATGTTGGTTAGATCGTGGAGCAATTTAACTTTTGTGTAGTGATATTTCCGAGAGATATGAGAACAAGACCTAAATATCGAAAAGTGATGGGGTTACTTTGTGATACATTGACACTGTCACAAAATAACCCACAAAGTCGACCCACCTCCCCAGCCGCTCGATGTTGCATTTTTCCTTCCTCTAAAATACCTCTGGAGAGAAAAGAGTATTCACTATCTGGAAAAAAACTACCTGAAAGAGCAAAATGTGCCAAAATACGAATTTCCTCATCTTCTCAAAGAATTGATGACTGCCTTGGGCAACTGAGGTCTCTTTGATGTCCAAGATAAAGCTATCAAATATTTTTAACAGGTAAATACAAGTAAAATTGTGTGTCAAGCTTTTGATAAGCGTTTTACTGTCAAACTTTGTGTCAAGAAATTTTTCCTCTTGGATCTCAAGGTGAAAACAGAGATGTCACAAAGTAGACCCACTCGGCGGGGCAACTTTGTGACACATTTTAACTTTAATTTCTCAATGGAAATTAAAGATCCAGGTTACATTAATACGTAAGGAAAAGATGCACCAACGTTTTGCAATTGTTCGCTTTGGGCTGCTTTTAAAACTGATCGGCTGGCACAGGAAAAAAAAACTTAAAATCCGTCACAAAGTATCCCCATCTTACGGTATAATAAAGGTTTTAATCCAGACTTAATGTAAGAGGCATTCCCTTTACAATGGGATTAGTTATTTTTCTTTTATTCACGAAAAAAAATTATCTACGGTTATTGTACTTCTCAAAGTTATAAAAAGCGAAACTATGATTATTCAATATTAAAATTATCATTTTTAAAAGTTCAGCAGAAATTTTATCTAATGCGGCTGTCACTTATCCTGAGTACATACTCCCATACACCGTGAAACTTGTTGGCGAATGGGTGAGCCAACGCTATTTCTTCTTCTGAGGGGATAATACCAAAACATCCATGCCATATCCATGCTTTAACCACTACACAACGTTAGTGGTAGTTTTCATAGCATTAAAATACATATGAGCATGACTTGAAGTAAACCAACCACATGGTATAGTGGTTAGCGAAATGAACTTCCCCTCAGTGTGCTTGGAGTCAAATCCCGGGTAAGAATTGGAAATTTCTGTGCTGTCCCTCTATAGAGAGCATTACTGTTTCACCTAAAGAATGTTTGCATAATAGAGTAGCCAGCAAGACTTTGCGGTGTTGATTTAGGGAGAATGTCTCACAACAAGTGTCTCCTCATTAAAGAGACAATGGAAAAAGTAAAGACTTGAAGTGGCAGGCTTGGGGTTACATCCCGGGTAAGACTGGGGTTACATCCCGGGTAAGACTTGGACATTACTGTGCTGTTCCCATATAAAGAGCATTGCTGTTTCACCTAAATAATGTTTCCATTATAAAGTAGCCAGCAAGACTTTGCGGTGTTGATTTAGGGAGAATGCCTCACAACAAGTATCTGCTCATTAAAGAGAAAATGGAAAAATTAAAGACTTGAAGTAAGTTCAGATGAACCTGAACCTCAGAAATTTTCTACACTGAGCCGCACCCATAGATGAGGCGACCATTTCTTGCAATGAACTGAAACAGGCGCCAAAACGAGACAGTTAAAATACGAAATGTTTAAAAGAATAACGAAAAATATTAATGGTTGAATCTGACGTATGACGCAATTCGTAAAAATATAAGTGAATACTCAGACTATTTTTTTATATAAATTTACAAAATCTGAGATCATGAGAAATACAATTTGAATGCATATTTTCAAGCGTTGTTGTAGCTCTAAAAATTTTATTAACACTACTGCAGCAGAAACTGAGTACAATTTTTCTAAAATTAAAAATTTAGACAGCTATCTACGAACATCAATAATCCAAGAGCGGCTAACCGATCTAGCGTTTATTTCTATAGAATGGACGTCAACAAAAACACTTAATTATAGATATGATATCAAGCAGTTACGCCTACTTTATGATACAAGATTAAATATTTTAAATAAAAGAACATATCGGTAGAAAAACGTGAAAAGATATTTATAAAATATAGTTATTTTCCACAGAAATACAGGGTGTTTCATATTGAGTGGGACAAAAATAATAACATAGTACAAATTCTGTAAGTGATTTATTTAGCCGAAACAAATTAACCCTGAAACTGCAATTATACAAGTTTTATCTGGCAACAGCGAAAAATCTTCCTGTTACGAAATCGCCGCTAGAGGCACTGTTAATCGAAATGGCCCCATCCATACAGGAGAAGATGCACTTTGTTTTGTAATACGCCAAAATATCTTCGTTTATCGTTCCCTCAGTTGGAGGAAGCGGTTCCCGACTTCATTCTGCAGCAAGATGGTGCTCCACCACATTGGCATTAAAACGTACGTCAGTACCTCAACGATAGTCTACCTCATTCCTGGATTGGCCGTGCTGGGTCAGACGATATACCATTGCTTTATTGGCCACCAAAATCACCAGTCTAACCCTTTGTGATTTTTTTCCTATGGGATTTTGTTAAAGTGTTCGTGCCTCCATTTCCCAAGGACTTACGGCAACTAAAGCAGCGGATAACTGAAGTGCTCGAATCATTAACAAAGGATATTCTATCACGAGTGCGGCAGGATTACTGCATAGATATTTGTCGTGTCACCGGAGGGGTACACATAGAACATCTATAGAAACTTGGATAACTATAGTTCCTCTGTAAATTTGATTTATCAAAATAAAGTAATTACAGCGTTTACAGGTATGCTTTCTTTTTGTCCCATTCAATATGAAACACCCTGTATATAAGGCTAAAAATATCAAGTTTCTAAGCTATAAGGCGGCTGAAATATATCATTCACTGACAGAATATCAATTCCTTTATATCACAGAGAAAAAGTAATATATGACTAAGGAATAATTTTTATTATTTCTCCCGTTCATGAAATAGCTTTTTTATTTAAATTTTATAATTCATTATCAAGGATTTTATTTTTTAACTTTTTTTCACTCCCTTCTAGTGAACGGATTACAAAGGATATTGGAAAATAATAGGAGGAATGTTAGCATAGTAAATTTAGTTTGAAGGAATGATAATTAATATGTAAGGAAAGGTGGTCAATGTGACCACCGTCAGTCACCTGCAGAGTTTCAAGGCGAAGGACAGTGTGTTCAACAGCAGATCGTAACTGATCAGTTGTGATGCTTCGCACATGTAGCGTAATGGCATATGAAGCGTGATGTAAGGAAAACATTAACCTTTCCTTACATCGTCCTGGACACGATTAACAACTGCTCCTCTTGTGGCATTTCGTCATAACCTGCGTCCGTTTCTGCAAACTCAACTTTTTTTTTTCTTCTCAAACAACAAAGGCATACTGTTATTTATTTCCTTACCTTTATTTAAAGTACAACCTCTGACAATAAAGTTCGGTGAATGAAGTCAGAACGGCCGATCTGGCAACACTGGCGAAACAAAACGATGCACCTGCGTAGCGGTAGTTGTTGACCATCTGCCCCCACCGTTGTTCAGTTGAGCGTCGTTTGTGTTTCGTGTAAGACTTGTTTTACAAAGTGCTTGTTTAGTGCGTTTGTTCCATGCGACAAATCGTTACCCAGAATTTAGGGATGAGAAAAACGTGTTGTCGTCTTGTGCCACATCACTTGGATGACGATCACAATCAGGCACGTTTAGAGGACTCACAGGATTTTGTCGAAACGGCGGATGTGACACCAAACTTCTTGAACTGTGTTGTCACTGAGGATGAGTCCTGGTGTCTCAGGTACGACCCTGAAACGAAACGGCAAAGCATGGAATGGCGTTCTCCTGCATCACCTCGTCGGAAAAAGGTCAGAGCAGAAAATCACGCAACAAAACGATGGTCATCACCTTTTTTGATAGACAAAGCATTATCCACAAGGAATTTCTACCTGAGGTAACGACGATGAATACTGAAGGGTACATTGAAATTTTGACCCGTTTCATGAAACGTCTACGCAGGGTACGACCACAGTATGCACAGCAAGGTTCATGGTTTTTTGTTCACGACAATGCTCGCCCTCTCACAGCCAATATCGTCAAACAGTTCCCGGCAAAAAATGGGGTGGTGCAAATTGAACATCCACCATACTCGCCAGATCTCAATCCTCCATACTTCTAAATATTCCCACAACTCAAACTCGCTTTGAAAGGAAAGAGATTTGACGATATTCCTGACATCCAACGAAACGTGACGAGGCTTTTGAACTCCATCCCAAAAGAAGACTTCTTGCAAAGTTTCCAGAGCATGTATAGCAGATGTTAGCGGTGCATAGTTATGGGAGGTGACTATTTCGAAGGACAGTAAGGTAACTTTCGTTAATATTTCATCTACGTTAATGTTACAGAACTATTCACCGAACTTTATTGTCAGACCTTGTAATTCGATGACAAGGTGATCATAAACTAGTCAATAAATGTTCAAATTGTTTATGTATTCCTTTTTGGTCGCTTATTTTATTAAATTTTTTTTCAATGAAAAGCGCCATCTGGTGCACATTTTTGAACTAATATTTTTTTTGAAATTCCGTAAGCGCATCTCGTGTATAGTCTATATACCCAATGTGGTTACATTCCATTCAATCGTTTGATCTGTAGGAGGCTGTTTATAAGGTCAGTTTAATTATAAACACCCTGTATATATATATATATATATACATTTATTTATTTATCATCATGATTTGTTAATACCTATCACGCATGTCTAAAAATAGATACTATATGAATAAAGATCATTGACAATTTTTAATACCGGCATGGTGTTTTATCGATATATTACTATATTCAGGCGACTACAAATCCAATTCAATGGATCAAAGAAAAATGACATTTTATTTTTTGTAACGAGTTGATTTAATTACTCTCTATTTTTTCTGAGACAGACTTAATACTTTCTCTTTATAAAGATTCTATGCAGAGTTTAATCGAATTCAAAGGGGAAGAAAAACTCTTTCGTTCTTGGAAAATGGAGTCTTGTAAAATGATTGATGTACTGATTTTGGACGAAATTTCAAATAACTCAGCACTGCTTTTTATGAAAATCGATAAAAACCTAATATGGTCCATGAAAGTTTCTAGAAATTTCTTATTTGATGAAATGAACCTAAAGCTACAGAAGGTTTTTTTAAAGTTTTCTTTTTAATTTTTCGCTACATTATGTCACGTAGGAAAATGACAAATACTGCAAAAATATTAAACACAAGCTTTAAAGGTAATTAGGTATCCTGTCAGAATTAAATTCAGTGAAATGATGAGGGTGTCGACAGATTTTGTTTTCCGAATGATTTACATATACGTCATGAATATTCAAATTTTTCGATACTGCGGTGCATAATTAATTTATGATAACGAAAGTACTTTCAGAATATGAAAATTAAGTTAAAAGCATTACTGATATATACATGGATAACTTTTATTTCACTTCGTGTGATAATGATGAGTTCGCTTTGCAAAACTCTGGTTCCTGATAAAGACAACGCGAAGTATGAATCGTACTAGTTTTAAAATAAGCTATTTGTTAAGGATTCGTGAAAATTCAATACAAATTTATGCAACAAAATAAAATGCGTTTTATAGACCATATTGGCATTTATTTGCTGAAATAGTTCCATGATAACAAAATACTTTATCGTAGTATATTTACCCTTTTTTATCTCAATATTTATGAATTTTTTTCTACAGGCATTCTACAAGCAAAAGTTTAAACCAAGACCTGCTTTTCGAACAGATAAACAGCAGTATTACCCCCCCCTCCTATGTACTATTGGGATTATAATAAACAATTTGTACAATGTAATATAAATTGCAACAAATACATAAGATTTCTGAAATTTTCGTATGAGTCATTTGCAAACTAAACCGGTTCAAATACGCCTCGGTCGATTTTACAGCTCGACCAAGGTGCCGGTCGTCAGCCAAATAATCAAAAAATTACATCAGAGATATATTATACAAGCGTAAAAATGTGTTACCATTAGAGTTACAACGATTATTTTAAAGATGTACAGTTGAGGACGACCAAATGATAGAAATGGAGAAGCAATAGCGATTCAAAAGTATAATAACAAAGCCTGCCTTGTTAAATTTCACTTGTACAATTTAAAAGAATCTGTATTAGGATTTGAATCAAGATCAGTCAAGTACAACTAAAATCTATCGAATTATCCAATAAAAATTTTATATGCTGATGTGGCCCGAATATGATCGACGTGGATTCAGTCGTTCATTGAAACTACTAAAGATAAAAGAGATGGGAATCCTGCAAATACACCTTGCTGAAAACAAAACAATTGTTTACAAGACAGGACGAATTGATTGGAAAGACAGGACTGATTAACAATAGATCAAGGAAATAGCTTCCTATCATCGTTTTTAATCAGGATTAATTTTGCAACAACATACTTAATACGGTTAAATTACACACGTTTGAGAGCACTCTATGATTCGGATAACCTAAAAGGTAAATGATCTTCTTAAATCATAATAAAAATTAACATAAGAAAAAAAATTGGAGACATTCTTCTTTTGGCAATGAAAAACTCTGATCTTTTCCAATTTAATCAGCGTTAATCACATTTGTTAGTCCTACTGTCATAGTTTTTATATCTTTTTCGCCAGAAACTATACTGAACGCTAGGTGAAAAGAATATTGTAACATAGTCTATGTTTTCATACGGCCTTTAGAACGTAGCGTACTCGTTTGATCCTAGAAAATCTGAGCTTCTATGGTCTGCTTAAAGAAATTTTAACTTTTAATATAAGGCATGATTATAGGGTAGTCAATTTTCATCATATATAGCAACAATAAGCACTACTATGGACAACTTGAACTTTGTTTAAATCGTTAGAAACCTCTTAAATTTAAGCCACGTTTACTTCCACTTTTAAAACAGATGTATAAACTTTAAGTTTTAGGAAATGGACGCTTGATGCAGGTCATCTGACTATGGAAAGGAGTCTTCTTGAATTGAGGAAATTTTAGATAATGAGATTAAAGTATTAATAATCTATAAACAGTGACTCCCAAAAGTGTTCGTACACTTACGATTTTGAATGAAATAGGGGTCTATCCATCAATTAAAATGAATATTTCAGAATCGGTATTTAATAATATGATCTATAATCTATTCTTAACAAAACTACATGAAATATTTTAAAAACATAGTAAAACTTTATTTTTAAGAAACCAATAATCAAAAAGTAACAAAAACTTTATCTCACAAAAGTCTTCGTACACTTGTAAAAAATCTCTACATATTAGTAAATATTCTAATTTTTCGTTAAATTAATATTTAGTAGGATACCTTTAGTATCCACAATAGCTTTTAAACGTCTGGGAATAGATTGATTTAGTTCTTTCGTAATTTCTGCATCAATGTTCATCTATTCTTCCATCATAATTGTTTTTAGTTCGCTTTTCGAGGGAATGTCGTGTTTTCGTACTCGAACCTCCAGTTCTCTCCAAATATGTTCTATTGGGTTTAAATCTGGTGATTGAGGCTGTGTTTTAAAAACTCGTGGACAATTATATAGACACCAGAGGTGAATGTTGAGAGCCGTGTGCTTAGGATCGTTATCTTGATAAAAATCAAAGTTGTTTCCAATACCCAAATTTTGGGCTGATAATTTTAAATTGTCTCTTAAAATATTTATATAAACAGCATGATTCATTATGCCATCTATAAGTACCAAATTACCTAGACCTGATACTGACATGAACCCCCACACAAGGACACCTCCGCCGCCATGCTTAACTGTTCCTAATAAGTTCTTGGGATTAAGTTTCTCATTTTTTCTTCTTCATACAATTATACGCCCATCGGAACCAAAAATGTTAAACTTGCTTTCATTGGCAAATAAGACATTATTCCAATACGTTTGGGGTTATTTATCATTGATTGTTCGAAAGAAATCCTAAGCTTTCTGTTTTTCTCACTCACAAAAAATTGTCTACGGGCAGAACGTCCATGTAATCCAGCTGCTCTGAGAACTCGTAGAACAGTTTCAGGTGAAATTGAAGTAGAAAATGTTTCATTAAATTCTGCAGAAACATTTACAGCTCTCAATCGTGGATTTTTTGCAAATTTTCTAATTACAAATCTCTGATCACGTTTTGTTAACTTTGCCTGACTACCTTTTCTTACCTTGTTTTCGATCCGATTTTCTTCTTTAAAGCGTTTTATGACATACTACACAGTAGAATGGGATAAATTAAGTAATTTAGCAATATTCCGAACTGATTTACAACTACTATGAGGAAAAATAATCAATTTTCAAATGCTGTTTCTTGTTTTTTACGACTACGAGCCATTTTTAAATATTAAATAGAATATTACGGAGTAGGTAAGCAAACATTAAAGCCAAACGATAGTTTATATGCCACCACAATTCAAAAATAAAAATAAAGCGCCAGAAAATAATTTTAATTATGAATTTATCCGAAAATATTTCAGTGTACGATGACTTTTGTGAGAAAAAGATTTTGTTACTCTTTGATTGACCCCTATTTCATTGAAAATCGTAAGTGTACGAACACTTTTGGGAGCCACTGTATATAAAACAGTTCCATAACTAACTGACTCACTGACATACAACGCACAGACCAAACCGCTGGAACTAAAGGGCTGAAATTTTGCATGGCGATTCTCCTTATAGTGTAGGGGTGCACTAAGAAAGATTTTTGAAAAATTCTTCTTAGATTTTTTTAAATTAAATTTTTAAGCTATTTTTGTAACTTTTTTCAAGTTTGCATTTAAAATAATAATTCGAGGGTTATAAAATTTATATCACGAGAAAGGTTATAAAAGTTCATTTAACATGAAATCTTTTTCGAATCGTTATCTCCATTTTCTGATTTTTGATGAATTTTTAAATATTGATTTTTAGAATTTAATTTATTAAATGCTTATATCGTGATTTCTTTTTCTGGTACTTTAAATAAATTTATCGTCACGCGCATAACAACTAAATAGACAAAATAATTTTTTTTCTTCCTAATGCGGCAGACGATTGGACATTATCCAAAAAAATATTAAATTACAGTAAAAGATATGTTCCTTAAACTGTACTAAATTAACTGTACTATATTATTTAGTAGAGGAGAGGAGGGTATTATGGAATAGTCGGGTAATATGGAATACCGAAGTTTCGGCTCTGCTTGGTGCTGCGAATACTATGATCTATTCAAGAAAGACTCCCATGATGCAGTGCACTGAGAGTTGACCGCTTGTTGTTGCCGTACCAGTCTCTAGAGAAGACAATGTGTTTTGTGATTTTCAAGAGTTTTTGCAGGTAAGTTTTCAAAAATTTTAACCTACTAGTACACATCTGACTTGAACATTGATGTTAAGCGTAATGTTCACTAAAAGAATTGTAGTTTGTTATACTGTGGTCGTTTTTTAGCTGACAATGTTTTGTCCATCAGTTTAAAGGTTTATGTTCCATGATGGCCTGTCGGGTATTATGGAATACTAGGTATTCCGTAATCCCCTTAGAAGCAGGAAAGCTGGATCTTCTGTAATAACCTACTCCCCATATAAAGTTAGAAGATGATATGAAAGAAAAGGACATAAAGAAGGAACCAGAAGTTTCAAATCAACAAAAGAAACCGAACATTCAAAGACCCCCTGTTAAGAAATTAAACTTAGACTGACCCTCTAGACCTAAACCTATTAGAGATGACTCCTCTGTTAGCAGCGATGAATCGTTCCATTCTGGTGTATCATCTGTCAACAACTAATCTGTCAACAACTATCTGCCATCAACTAAAGAACTGGAAAACAAAGACGCGGAATATATCATGTGTAACGGAAAATTCTCCGAAGATCAACAAGGGGAAATTTTGATTCAATGCTTCAGCTGTTCTCTGCGGGCTCACCTTTACTGTACCGGAGCAGAGAAAGAAGATTATATCTGTGACTTTTGTAAATAGACTAGAAGCAGAAATGACATGCACATAATCTTAAAAATATGGTTTTTATACTTAAAAATAACTATGTTTTATGAAGTCTAATTAGTTTTTCAATGGTTTAAACCACCTATTCCATATTACCCGACTATTTCATAATAACCTCTATTTGTAACTTTTTTTAAATAATTTTTTTGTTTATAACAACAAAATAAATAGTATTATTTTACAAGTGACAGTTCATTACAATTAAAAAGTAAACCATAGAAATAAACAAACTTAAAATTCAAGCATAGACTGCTAAATCACTATAACAAAAAACATATCCTGCAAAGAAAACATTTTCAATAGAGGATAGCGCAGAAGCTTCATATCCCCATAATGAAAAAAACAAATAAATAATCCAACAGATATAGATAAAAATTATACTAAAAAAGACAAAAAACAAACAGAAGTCAAGCACTATGGGCATCCACGCACCAATGGCAAGATTCTGCATAAGAGCCAGAACTGAACCATAAAACGACAGAGGTAATCGACAGGTCACGTCATCAGGGGGCCTAACCATGTCAATTACCTCAAGGGGAACTTTCTGAATAGGATGCAGGTAAGCCCAAAAGACATCCCAAGGCCCCGAGTTCCCCAAAGGAGCAATTAGTCAAGAAGAAAATGAAAAGACAAACACAACTTACTGTATGGGCTCAACGCACCTTACAAGCAAGCACACAAAAATCCTAATGCAATATAATCGGCGTCTACACACCCCAATTTATATTGATGACCTCATAATTTTTAACTGTAACGATCTGGAGTTTCTTAATCAAATCTACCCAAAGGAACTTACTTTGAACCGGACTAACGAAAATAATCTTTGTGCGACTTATCTGGATTTAAAAATTAAAATTCAAAATAGGGAAATAAAAATAGGAATTTATGATAAAAGGTTAGATTTTAACTTCGAGGTTATTACTTTTACCAATTTCCATAGCAACTTAAACTATAAAATTTATTATAATATTTTTTACTCACAACTTTACAGAATAAAAAACATATGTAACAATGCTGGGGATTTTTTGGAGGCATGTAGCATTTTCGAGGAAAACTTAAGAAAAAACGATTTCCCTAAAAAAAATTTCGGTAATTTAAAAGTTTTAAAAAAATGGCATTTAGACTCAGGAATTTTTAAAGTTGTTTAGAATAGTATTTGTGTTTTGGTTAAGTTGTAATGGGGGGTGGAGCTATAGTAATGTTACAATGACGTAACCATTAGGATAGAACTGGCTGCTGTTTCGCCATAACCGTCACTTACGTAATTGGGGTGTGTAGACGCCGATTATATTGCATTAGGATTTTTGTGTGCTTGCTTGTAAGGTGCGTTGAGCCCATACAGTAAGTTGTGTTTGTCTTTTCATTTTCTTCTTGACTAATTGCTTCTTTGGGGAACTCGGGGCCTTGGGATGTCTTATGGGCTTACCTGCATCCTATTCAGAAAGTTCCCCTTGAGGTAATTGACATGGTTAGGCCCCCTGATGACGTGACCTGTCGATTACCTCTGTCGTTTTATGGTTCAGTTCTGGCTCTTATGCAGAATCTTGCCATTGGTGCGTGGATGCCCATAGTGCTTGATTTCTGTTTGTTTTTTGTCTTTTTTAGTATAATTTTTATCTATATCTGTTGGATTATTTATTTATTCATTACAATTAGTTATAGTATGTACTCATGATGATTTCGGGATTTTTATTCAAAAACCAGTAAAGTTATTTTTAGAAATGTAAATGGTATTCCATAATACCCTCCTCTCATATATGTATATTAGATTTAATTTGAATATTTTCCTCTACATTATTCTGTCTATAAAAATATCTCTTACGATTTTTTTTTATAAATATATTTTTTTTTATATCAATTGTATACATTGATCGTGGTATTTACTATACAGATATATATATATATATATATATATATATATATATATATTTGGGGGGGGGGCTTTAATTGCATACATTGACCGTTGTATAATTTGAATGTACTCCGTAGCGAAGTGCGGGTTTTCAGCTAGTAGTGATATAAAGTATTAAGATAAGCAAAGCTACATTTTATTTTTCATCAGGAATTAAGGTAGTTATTTTTTATCGTCCTATGATTTCACGTTTCATTTATTTAAGGGGATGATCATGTCAGTGGGGAGATTTGACGAATACAGTGGTAGTGCTCAGGAAAAGACGTCATTGTTTTTAAACGTTTAGAAGAAAAATTGCAATTACAGCATTTTTATGACCATAACACGCACCGGACAATAAGACACAGCTCAAACTTAAGGGAAGATTTTTAAGAAGAATACTTTGTATTTTTTAGGTATAAAACGATATTTTAATTTTTTTATTTGAAAAAGATAATACATATACATATGCTAATTGAACACCCGCACAACGCCACGGAGTACATTCAAATTAAATATACATCGGTCAATGTATACAATTAATGCCACAAATATGTATAAATATATTTATAATAAATACAACGATCAATATATGCAATTGATGTAAATAAATATATATATATTTATAAGAAAATCGTAATGTATATTTTTATGGACAAAATAATGTAGAACAAAATATTCAAATTAAATCTAATGGAACATACTAAAGAATATAGTGCATTTAATATAGTTCAGTTTGAGGATCATATCTTTTCTTGTATTTTAATATTTTTTTGGATAATGTCCAATCGTCTGCCGCATTAGAAAGAAAACACAATTTTTTTTTTATTTCGTTGTATCCACGTGACGATAAATTAATTTAAAGAACCAGAAAAAGAAAACACGTGATCAACATTTAATAAATTCTAAAAATTAATCTTTAAAAATTCACCAAAATTCAGAAAATGGAGGTGAAGATTCGAAAAAGATTTCATTTTAAAGGAAGTTTTATGATCTTTCTCTTGATATAAATTTTATAACGCACAAATTATTATGTTAAATGCAAATTTAAAAAAGTTCCAAAAGCAGCTTAAAAATTTAATTTTAAAAAATCTAAGAAGAATTTTTCAAAAATCTTTCTTAGTACACCCCTACACTATAAGAAGAATCGCCATGCAAAATTTCAGCCCTTTAGGTCCAGCGATTTGGTCTGTGCGTTGCATGTCAGTCAGTGAGTCAGTCAGTTACGGAATTGTTATATATATATATATATATAGATAGTGTGAATATATTTATATATATATATATATGTCAATTGTTTCTTCACGCCCTTCCTAAAACATCCAGTTCACCAGCTTAGTCCGAATGTTGCAGTCGATGGTCCGACGGGGATATAACTCTTACTTAAATAAATTTCAGCAATGCAGTCATCTAGGCTCGAATAACACAAATACCAGCCGGTAAACTTTTCGAAACATATTTATTAAATCCACATAAGATTTCTCAGCTCCATCAATAAGTTTAATTACGTCCCATCCCAATTTAAACTGCGTGCGCACAAGGGTGACACGTTCGCTTCCTTCCTAAATTACCATGGCTCTGAAGATGAAATATTTTGTTCTACAAGCTTTCACTTCACTACGCATGCTCCAACTAACGCGTTATGACGCTCATTACTTATGCGTGACATCACATAGACCTTCTATCGAATTCTATTGATGACTGTATTATTTTTTAGCGCGAACTATCAAGGCTACCACTCTATTTTTAGATTCCCCGTGCGGATATTCGAATCAAGTCCAATCCTTAAAGCTATTTTTTTCGCGATGCATTTATCCCCATTATTTGTGGTTTCCCAGTTCTAAATTGCTAATTCTTATTTCTTCCTAAACAAAAACCCCGTTTAAAGTTCACGCGATCGACCCCCCCATATTTATGGCACTACACACACACACACACACACACACACACACACACACATATATATATATATATATAATATTCCTTTTTTTATGTTACCTTCGGACCAGAAGACGTAATCCAATTTTAAGTCGATCTTTTATGTTTTTCTAGCGGAGGCACTTGTAAATTTTTTGTGTAAAAAGGTGTGTCTTATGTCCAAAAAATACGGTGATTAGTTTTAGTTGTAATTTTAACTGTGCACTAATTTTTCAAAGGTTATGTTTCTTTTCGAATCTCTTCCTGAAATAAACATTCTCAAAATATGAAACAAAAAAGTATCTGAATATTTCTACAGTGCGTTAATCTTAAAAAATAAAAGTTGTCGGGAAATAAAACGTGAATGAAATAAAATTTGGATCGAAATGTCAAGCTAAACTACAATGACTTCAAGAGATCCATGCAACAAAGAACTAAGAGCATAGAAATATTTCCCAACTGAATTTATTCTCCAACTGCAAAGTTTACAACGACTTGTGAAATCTAAAGGATTAAAATAATTCAAAAATCGAGCACAGCAAACATTTCCCGCATCTCAGCCTGAAGGAAATAAACGTCAATTATTCAAGCCCGATACGGTTACAGAGGCGAGGCAATTCTATTTTTCCATCTCAAATTTTCCCCGAAAGCTCCCAGAATAAACGAACATCAACATTTAAATGGGTTTTTAAAATTGTCAATTTTAATAAAATATGTATCTGGGAGGATAATGTTCGTTCTAAAAATGCAGGAACGTAAAATCGTGAAAACGCCATTTTAAAAAATCTTTTCAGTAATTTATAAGCAGGAAAGAATTGTGTGAAAATAAATAAAGGCAATTTTCAGCATAGGAAATGATTGTGTACTGGAATATTATGTTTCTAACTGTTCAGAAAATTTTCCGTTGAAGTTTTTGTTTAGAGACACAGAGGGCGGAAAAACTTGTTTAGAATTCAAAATGCTTAGACATTTTTAAACTATCTGAAAGAGCTTAATGTTGCCTGCACAACTGCGATTTTTATTGACACATAATTTAAAAATTTAAATGACAAATTTAACTGGTGTAAAAAATATTATTACATGTGATAAGAAAAAAAGATATCACTATGAACTGACTACTCCCAGAAGCTTGAAAACTAATGAATAATTAAGTATGCATATTTAACGTGAACAGCACGTCCCATTTAGTTATTTGATTAACGCATATGGTTTTAATGATATACTACTATATGATAGTTACTGAAAATAATTTGTTTAAATATCCTCATCAGTAAATTTAGAAATATACTGTTTTATAACTGTAGTGAAATTTTTAGCATTCTGTCTTAATAATTATTTGCGTCGCCCAGTGGCTAAGTGGTTAAGGCCTGCCACGCCGGGGTTGGGGGTTCGATTCCCGCATAAGACTTGGCTGTATTCTGGGGAACCGGTCAGTCTTCTGCCTGCAAAAGGAGCACACCGTCTAGAAAGGGGAGCTGCAACCCATCATCCATCGCTGGTGTCATCGTTTGTTAATAAAAATTCTTCAGTGATTGCATGATTTGTGTGTTTCTATTTCCTTGTATTCATATGTACACCGGACTGGGGTGTAATGTCGTCAGCCCCCAGGGACATTAGCCAAAAAAAATATTTGGGATCACGTTCGTTTTCAAGACCTATAGTTAGCGTTTTGCAGTTACTGAAACTTGCTTTTAAGAAGAGCCATAAGGAGATGTTGGGATTACGAAATATGTTACCTTAATTTCATAGCTTCCAAACGGATCATTGGTTTTAGTAAAAAGATTTAAAGTTTTAACTGATGTCTGTAAACCGTTCTTTGGCTGTCGAGAAACTTGCATCGAATTTTCCTTAAAGATCATCGAAAGGCCTTGAATTCGATTAACTTCTATGAGTCAAAGCTTTTTGGGACAGTTAAAAACTTCAAGTACGCTTTTAATCCAAGAAATCTAGTACTTATTAACCAATCAGTTATTAAATTATTGGCAGAAATAGCTGTTAGCAATGTGAAACAGAGCGGCCGATAGATAGGAAATATAAGTTGTAGGTGATAAAATGAGGGTAAAGCAAATATTAGTTTTCTGTAAGTTTGCACGGAAATTGTTAAAGTTGAGATGATTTATTTGAGCTTACAAAAGAAAATCAAATAAGGGAGAGTTTCTTTGACAACTGTTTAACAGGTAGAGCAGTCAAAAAGGGATTATCATAAAAAAAGAACAGTGATGCCATCTAGGAACATTTGCCGAAACATAATGACGACAAAGAATGTAAATTTTAAAGACAAAAACATAAATTGTATTGGCAGGGAGCATATTTTACCCAGTAATAAATTTTACTCATAAAACTGGATTGGCTATGACAATATAGAAACATAAAATGTGTAATCCCCATGAACATTTATCATGTTAGAGGCAGTATAACTGAAGTTGCAAGATGAATATAAAAGAAATTTTAACAGCAGTGCAATATCTCTCTGCAGTGAATATCTCAGCTTATGATAAAATCATTAATTTTAATGGCAAATATGACCCACTTAAAACCTATATACGAAATTTATGAAAAAAGTCATGAATGGAGGTAGAATATTTTTGGTTTCTTATTCATGCATATTTATTAAATGCCTTTATTCTTCATGAAGACTTAGAATTAATGAAAATGAAATTGATAAAAAATATTCTTGAAGTTTATAAAGTTTACTTTAAGGATGAGTTTGAATATATTTTCCTGGAACTATTGCATCTGTGAAGCACAAATAATCACATGCATAACGTATGCAAGGTTCAATAAGAATTTCAATAAATAATGCCTCCGTGCTAAACGTTAAAGCATAAATAAAGTCATAAAAGGGGATAGCTGACTAGCGATAAAACAGATTATAATAAAATTTTCATAGTCTCATACGTTTGTTTATGAGTATGATAGAACACATTTCATACATTTCTTGTGATTTAATAAGGTTTAAAATGAATAATTATTTTCCGAATATATCAACTTGCATCAGAAAACAAATTAATTAACAATTATCAAGATTTAAACTCGTGAAAATGGACCTTTCAAAGTAATACTCATCCTGCAATACAGACTGTTGATTGAGAGCAAGATTAGTGGTCACGAGATTGATCTTACCTGAATAAGAAAATAAAACGACATAAACTGCATGCCAGATGTGAAAGACGCGCACAGAATGGATGACAGGTAACATGTGGTTTTTAGTGGTAAAAAGTTGACGAGCTCATCATCAAAATTAAAGATAACGCATAAAGAGTTATTGCAATAACCTTAACATTGGCTTAGACAATGTCAGTGACTCAACAAGTTAATGTGTGCTTGCTGGAAAACACGTAAATTAAAGCTGGTATGAAGCATAAGAATTTAAATATACCAAAGGTTGATTGCGCACCCTGAAAAATATGGAGATGGTTTATTGTTAAAAGATTCTAACTGATACTGCCAATTAGGCTGCCCATTATGACTCAAAAACAGATAACCAATCACTACCATACCGACATCCAACTTCTTCTAAAGTGAAAAATCTCAAAATTAAAATTTCTACCCGTGATGGAGTGCTTGCTGTGTTCTGGATCTTACGATGAGTTGTTGTTGCTGTTGTCGTGTCGAGGAATAATGCAAAAGAAAAAAGTCTGAAATAGAACCAAAAGATTGGATAGCAGCACCTACCAGATGACGTGCCTGTGGGCTGTGGTGGACTTCTTGTGGTGATAGAACAAGCTTGAAAAGGGCAACCACGATGGCTGGACAGTCAAAGATATGTTCTGGAGAAAGCTTGGTTTCTGGACATTTCTACAGTTGATAAAAGATCTTGTGCAGCATGGGAGGATTTTCATACCCTTCAAGTGATTAGTTCTTAGCCCAGCTATTGTAGAGGCAATTGAGATGGGTTATTCTTATGGAGTGAATGGACAAAGGAACGATTATCAATTAAATCAGATCTCTCCGAGCATACCTAAAAATAATTAAAATACAGAAAAAATTACGTCCGAGAGAATGAAGTTCAACCATTCTGCAACTCGACAACAACAAATCCTTTAATACTATTTTACGCTTCAGAGCCGATGAACTGAAAATCGGATTTTGGAGCTCTTGAAAACTTTACTTACAGCTCAAATTGGATGCCTTCACCCTGCTGCATGTTTTATGCCCTCAAGAAAATTCTCAAAAGAATTGATTTCTCCTGTCACAAAGATGTTCAAACGAGATAATTATTCCAAGAACATCCTGAGCGAATTTCCAGAGAACGATTTCAGATACTAGAAAATTAACGTAGGCGTATCTGTATCGAGAGAAAGGCAGCTTACTTTTTAAAAATAAGGTAAGTGGATTTAATTTGAAATTCTGGGTATTTTCTCAGTTACAATATTAGTCATTATCACTTGGTTATAAGATAAAGATATTTCTGCTTATAAATCCTAGAGAATAGCTTGAAAAGTAAAAAAATTCTTATAGTGCTTATAGCGACAACAACAAATTATTAAATCATCCTTTTTTTTCTTTGTTTTCAGTTATTAGATGTTTTATTCCTTAAAGATTAAAGATGGCGATAATTTGATATTTCATTTCTAAAAGCATAATTTAAGCAGGGCTTTAGGAAACCAAATGGTAGTGTAACTGCTTTCGAAGCCGCGAGTGTTCGGATCGAATCCCGACAAGCGCCATTGAATGTCTTTGTGTCTAGGTTGGATATGGGCACGTTAAATCCCTAGATCGAAAGGTCCATCTATGAGATCAGGAAGGGCGGGAGAGGCAATGCCGCACCCAGGGGGAAGGGGCCTCTCCCCCCCCCCTAAAGAAATAGAAATTGCATTATGAATATTGAATTTGCATTATAAATATTTTTATCCGTTCAACTCGCCCCCCCCCATTAAGATTAAATCCTGGGTGCGCCACTGGGGAGAGGATACGATCCCCCTCCCCCCCTGATGTCACTCCTGGGGTGCTCGCTCAAAATTGAGGTGGTACCTGGCTAAATCGGATTATGACGTTAGTGTTGCAATTATCAACCGGAGATGCACTCCTCAGCCTGCTAGCATATGTGGACTTGGTCTGGAATACTTCCGGCCAGGGAGTATTCGAAACAAAAACAACAACAACAACAACAAAAATATAAAATAACCAGTCTGAAACGACATTTTTGGTACAATGTTTGATCTCTCACTAGATTCCATTCATAGCAAAATATAATTGAGGGAGAAGACTTAGGATTCCTGATCTAAAATATATTTAACGGTAACCTGGAACTTTGAATTTCTAATTTAGGAGTAAACTTTTATACATTATGTTTCCTATTTTGCCCCTCCCTCCGCCCCCGCATGAAAAAAAAGAACTCTCTTGCAAACTTTTCATTCTAATTTAAAATGAAAAAAAGTATTTGATTTTTCTTCGTAAATTAAGTTATCTTGCCATGCCTTACCAATGCACCCTTTCATTAACTGAAACACTCGCTTATTTCTGAGATGGATATTTATATTAATAACAAAATACATGTCTATAATAATAACCCAAAGTTTTCAGCGCATTATAGAAGTTAGTAAGCTAATTAATAAATTCAGTTAATCAGTGATTAGTTTAGGAGTTCAAGTGGTCGAAATAAAACCCTGAATTCAACTCTCATTATGCTGCATCAATGAAAGAATGCTATAGAAAATATGTTTCCACAATGATAACTTAATAATGTTTTTATTTGATATCCTATTCAAAAGGGAGATATTTTCTCTGCGAATGATTTGCAAGCATACAAATTAGATCTTAAAATGCATTTGTGAATTCCTGCTTCCATTTAATAAAATGGAAATTGCTATGCAAATGGAGAATATTAGGACAAGAAAAAAAATTAGATTATAAATTACAATTGGTAGAACTGAAAATCTGCTCTCGACAGAAGTTTTATCTCTGAATTTCATTTCTGTAAGAAGAATAAACTTTATACTGTAAATCAACTGCTTCTAGAATAAACTATTTTTAAGCACAGTGCCATTAAACACTTAATTTATTGAATTAAAAACATAGTTTTATTTATATGTCTTCTTTTTTAACCTTAACTTCAAAAGTGTTATTGAAATTTTTATTGAATTGCAGTACAATAGTGTCTCTTTAACGAGTTTTCCTCATTCTAATTACAAACTTCGTCGAAATAGAAACCTGTTAAAAGATTATTTACTAATGGTGAATGAATTTAAACTAATGATACGAAAAAAGATGGAAAAACTTAACTACGGAACTACTTATAGAGTAGTAAAAGATTCATCCTGAAATGCGTCCTTTTAACAAGAGTGAAAATGAGTTTAAAAAAAAAATAACATATTTTTTTCGAGAAATCTAATTTAGTAAAATGTATTACATGCGTTTTATAAAAATGCGGTCTTAAAATAAATTACTTAGAAAAACATAAAAACAGGAGCAGGCAGTAATGAAAGTGATTTCTAAAATTTAAACCATTATAAATTGTAAAAAGGTTAATTTATTTTGAATTCCATACGCATTCATCACCTTTGAAAAAATTGGTAGTTTTATTCTAAACAATTTTTTTTAGGAAAAGTGTTGAGTTCGTAAAAAATTCCCTTCGTTCGTAAAGATCGGAATAATTTAGCACATTTTTTAAACTGCAACTCCCTTTGAATAATATGGAATTCTTCAATGTGATAAGCACTTTTTTTATATAATAGTATTGAATTAGTTACGTAAAGATTAACTTGAAAAGACGATTAAAAAAAGGTTCTGCAAAAAGTTTCTTTAAATGAAAGACTTCTAAATTGAAGTTTATCATATGACAATTCTATAATTTTAAATTAAATGGTATTAGCATAAGGATAAATCAGTAAACGTTTAAATAAACAGGAAATCCATTGTTTCGAAGCTGCAAAGGAGCTTCTTCATCAGTGCAAAGAACTTAGTGGCAGCTCAAAAAGCCGAAAACTAAGCGACCAGACACGTGCGCATGCACTTAAGTACCCGCGCGTGTAGAACGCCCGAAGGCGCCTTCGGGCGTTTAACTGATGAGGAAGCTACGGAGTACATTCAAATTAAATACAACTGTCAATGTATGCAATTAATGCCAAAAAAAATAAACATATATATATATATATATATACATATATATATATATATATATATATATATATATATATATATATATATATACAATAATCAATGTTTATAATTGATGTTTATATATATTTATAAAAAAATCTTAAGGGATACTTTTATAGACAAAATAATGTAGGAGATAATATTCAAATTAAATCTAATAGGACATACTAAAGAATATAGTACAGTTAATATAGTACAGTTTGAAGAACATTTCTTTTACAGTATTTTAGTATTTTTTTGGATAATGTTCAATCATCTGCCTCATTAGCAAGAAAAAAATTTTTTTTTGTCTATTTAGCTGTTAGGACGTGACGATATATTTATTTAAAGTACTAGAAAAAGAAATCATGTGATCAGCATTTAATAAATTAAATTCTAAAAAGTAATCTTTAAAAATTCCCCAAAAATCAGAAAATGGAGGTAAAGATTCGAAAAAGATCTCATTTTAAAGGAAGTTTTACGATCTTTCTCGTGATATAAATTTTATAACCCCCAAAATTATTATTTTAAATGCAAAGTTAAAAAAAGTTATTAAACAGCTTGAAAATTTAATTTTAAAAAATCTAATCAGAATTTTTCAAAAATCTTTCTTAGTGCACCCCTACACTATAAGAAGAATCGCTATGCAAAATTTAAGCCCTTTAGATCCAGCGGTTTGGTCTGTGCGTTGTATGTCAGTCAGTGAGTCAGTCAGTTAAGGAATTGTTTTATATATATAGATTATTTATTTTCTTGTTAATCAAATAAAAAACTGAATGAAGTTTATAGTATAATAGGATTGGTAAATTTATAATATTACATAAAAATAATTATGTTTTACAACATTCAAACATTATAAAATGTTATATCTACATTATACAAATGAAATAATCAAATTTAAAATGCTGAAATCTGTAATGCTTTGGATCCCGTATTTTTCTTAAGCTTTTATATAACGTTTACCCTAATCTAACATTATTTCTTTCAAATGTTTTCATGGAAAAGATAGAAAAATGTGTGATCAGCCAACGTAAGTGGAGCCATTAAAGGTGATCAGGGTCAACCACTAGTTCAGTGGTTCTTAACATTTTTAATAGTCAACACCCCCTTGAATCTGAAAATAAGCTTCCGCACACCCTTGAAAAACGTGTTTCTGTTTTTTATTTAGGAAAAGACATTTCTTGCAAGGTAATTTATTTATTGCATAAAAAAATGAATACACTTACGATACATACTATATTATTACATATAAAACAAATCTACATTTTTGATGGCTACGTTGTTGTTGTTTGTTCATAATTATCCTTTTAAAACGAGGCTCTTTGTTGGCAGAGCCACACGTAAGTTATCAGTTGCATTTAGGCGATTTCTGGCTTTTGATTTGGTGTGCAAAATGATGAAAAGCTCATTTCACAAAGGCAAGTGGTGGTAAATGGTAAAAGTGTCACTAATGCTACTTTTGCCAATTCTGGATAATGTTCTGATTGCGTGCACCAGGACTGTTCTAAATCTAGTTTTCCAAATACCGTTGAAATACGTGCATTAAACTCGTATTGCGATAAGATCGTCTTTTAATGAAACGTTGTCGTCCATTGAATTTAGGTAAAATAAAGATGGATTAAGTATCCATCTATTAATTTTGCTTATATTTCCCTTGGAGAAGTATCCATCAAATGGTTCACTCAATTGGTAATTTCCCTTAAAAATTTAGAGCCTTCTCTCGCACCCCTAGAAATGCACTCTCGTACCCCCAGGGGTGCCCGCACCCCCGGTTCAGAACCACTGCACTAGTTCAAGCATTAGAAGTAAATCTAATTTAACTCCTTTTATCATTTCTTACAAGTAAAAATTATTTTAAAACATCTTAAGGCCAAAACTAAGAGCTAGTCTAGACCGTATTTACATTCTAAAAGCAAAATATCCACGCCATGAATTCTAGGAATTTGAAAGCAAAATTTTTCCAACCTAGAAAACATTTCTCGTTACAAATTCCATCAGCAAATAGCAACTGAACAGCGAGTGCAAAAAAATACCGTTCACAAATTTCTTCTCGCGTTTCCTTAAGGCAATAAAAGTGTATTTTGGCTTATGAGTAATCTCGTAGAGCGAGCATCAGTTTCTCTAAAATTGCCTTTTAATCGCAGTTGAGATTTACTGCTTTAGAAGATCAGTTTTTATGTGCTTATGACAGTGTGATGCGATTTTTATTACTTCTTTAACAGCACTACTGATTTAAGAAAAGCTGCTTGTACTAGTGATGTATAGTCGATGTTTTAACGTCTTTTTTTTAGGATGTTATTTACGCAATCAATGTTTTAAGTTGAACTGGATGTTAAATTTTATCCATTTTTCCTTTAAATTTACTAATTAAATAAGAATTGTTAAAATTATTTTTTTTATTTATGTATTGGGAATATAAAAACCGATTTCTCAGAAAGAAACTTCAAATTAATAGTTCGGAAAATCTTTAAAATTGATTACTTCATAGACATTGGTTTATTGGTTGGGGGCGTTACGGTCATGTTTTTGCTGCACTAGGGCTAATTAGACCAAGACCTACTGCTTAAATCCAATTTCGAACGGCTCAAGTTTCCATTCGAGAAGGAGTTGAACCCACAGTCTCTTATACAAAGCCAGCTCATATATATTGTTATAGCATTAGTGTATTATATCATAACGTATGTTTTAATTATAATAAACAAACAGGGAATATTTTATAAGTTCTTATGTATGCTCGATGTTTAGATCGATGTATTTTTATGGGCCTTGATTTAATCTAAGGCAATGAAATGTTAAGAAAATTATTAACTACAATTCAGATTTCTTCGTAACTACCACCTGCAAATAGTAGAAATTGAACTTACGAAGTAAGTGTCGTAACTTTCAGACTGTTTTGATAGTGTAATTCTCTTTTCTGAAAACCGTTCTATACACAATGTAGAACTAATATGAAACAAACTTGCTCTTAAATAACGTCATGAAAAATTCGAGAATTAAAATTACTTTTCTAAAATGTGTTTTAGATAAAAAGATACGGCAAACGGTACATATATATGTTCTTCAAAGCTTTGAATACATACCAAAATTTTATTTATTAAGTGTTTAAATAATTAATTCTTAAAACAAACATCGTTCGGCAACATGATAAGAGAGACCAATAGAAACAAAGCAAAGTTAAAGTTTTACTCTCACATATTTTATGCATATTTATGTCGTGTAAAGTACGTTATTGAAGTTGACCATTTATAATCTTAAATATGTATGTGGTCCCATAAAATTTTCTAGAATTAACTTTTGAAATTATAGAAGTTTCCTGAATACGTCCTCTAGACGTAACCATAACAATCTACGTTACTCTTAATGGGGCACAGGCCAGGAAGCTCGACGAAATGTCTATAAATACGGTCTAATTCTAACCACAAAAACTCAATATAACCAAAAATAACAGAGCTAGATAATTATAAGAAGAATGTAGACAAAAAAAAAAACAGAAATCAAGCACTCAAGGCTCCTAGCCAAGGCTCGTCACCAGGAAGCCTTGGCTAGGCTCCCTGATGACGAGACCAGTCGGTTACCTAGATTTCTGGTTTAGTTTCGACACTACTACATAATCTTGTCTCTGGTGCGTGGAGCCCTGAGTCCTTGATTTCTGTTTGTTTTTGTCTACATTCTTCATATAATTATCTATCTCTGTTATTTTTAGTTATAATTAACTTTTTCAATATGAGGATATGAAGCAACTGCACAATATTTTATTAAAAAGTTATTTAAGTCTCAATGCTAAGGTAGGTTTTAAGTTAATTTGTTTGGCAGTCTATGCCCGCCTTTTAATTTTTTTGCTTGTGGTGATTTGTTTATATTTTTACACAAAAACTCAAATAATATTAGAAAAAGATATTTTCTTTCTTTATACATATAAAGAACATATATTTAAATATGTTATATATAAAAATGGAAATTGTAAATCTATAAATAATATTCAAATTAGCAGTTTAGAATTTTATATGATTAATTGGTGATTAAAAATCATAAAGTGTTGTGCGCATCATAAAATTGAGATATATGCTTACTAAAAAAATAATAAATGGTCAGAATACACTTGCAATATATTTTCCTGTAATGTAAAACCAAATAAATTGTAACAAATATTATTTAAATTAAAAATTGAGAATAAAATTGGAAAACTTCCAAAAATAATCACAGTTATTTGTATAAATTTCCACATAAAAATTCCAGAAATGCACATTTTTCTGGTTTTAAAATGTAAAGTACCATGAAATATACACATGAGTGTAGTTTTATCAGTTTTCTATTGATAGTTTATAAAAAATGCTGCACGCAAACTCAAATTAGCAGTTGATCCTATAAAATTATAAACTGCTAATTTCAAAATTATTTATAGATTTATGTAACCGAATAATGATGTTGATAGTTGTTGTGGTTAGTATCTTGCGTTGATATGACAACGAGTGATTACTCATATATACAAATACAAATCAATTTATTACACATAATAATGAATTTACATACACTTATACATTTCATAATATATACCTGGTGCTTAATAATATTAAAATCACTAATTTACTACTCGACAATTCTTACGTAATATATATCTATGGCAATATATGTAATATTAACAGCGGCTTCTCCTATCATTAACCTACGTCATCACCTAATTTATCGTTACTCAGTGAGCATCGACACAGAATTACCAAGTATGCAAAATCCCATTCCTTTTTGCACCTTTATCGCTCGCACAGCTGGGAAGGGGCTTTCTTTTCTCCACAATGGGTTCTCTTATTGTCATCAGCGGTGAAGGGTGGCTTGCGCCGATCTTCTATGGCCTCACTGTCTATCTCACTCTACAACCTGGAGGGCTGGCACGCATGCAGTGAAGGGGTTCGGCATGGAGGAGACTCCACTTCTGCGTTGAACTGGATGGGTACCTCCTTCTAGGACTAAGGGCTGGTCGTCATGTCGGGTCCGCTCATTTGGTGGGCCGGTGAACGCATCTGGTTCGGATCGGCGTGGGAGTCTTTTCGGTTAAGTGGCACTTCAACTGGCAGGCATTTCATTCACTGGCACAGGGGGCTTACATCTATTTTTCCACTAGTCATCTTTCGAGCTCCAATTGTATTTGTTAGGTAGACTGCGTGTATGACTGCCTATCTATGCTAGGTTCAGTCGGTATGCAACTATGCATTGCTATCTCACTGACTAACGCTTGGGGCTTACATACCCGCCATGCGAAATCAACTGCGGCTCTTTCAGCTTTTCATAATTCTGTCTGCGCCTCTCGGTTTCTCAAATCAATCTGCTCTACTCTGCTCAGAAATCTCTATCCTCAACTTAATTTGAACTCTTCACTCTGGGCTTCCATTGGTGGCCACCTCCTGACCAATGGGTAACCTGGACCTACATTATTGGCTACACATATCTTTTTTTTTATAATAATATGTCCTCCAATCTAAATTGAAGGGGCGTCAGTCGCTGCACGCTTCTTGGGAATCCTCACGCTTTTAAATTCCCACGCTACTCTCCGACTTCCTGCTGTTCTCCTAACGAAGTCAACGTGATAAAACTCCTATATCTCCCCTTTCTATCTTCAACTTCGGACACTTCGTTTCCAATTTTTGCCTGCTCATTTCATTAACTTCAGCTGGTCCCTCTTTCTTGTTGTCCCATTTCAACTGTCCCCTTTCAACTAGTCATCTCTCGCCTCCCCTTTCGCCTACGCTGATCGTTAAATCCAGCTGGATTCCATTTATTAGCTGATTACCGAATATATTCTCCTTACATTACTTTGTGCCTAACTTGCAACTGTTGAATTTTCGAAAACTGTCGCCCACACTGCGACAATTTACAATTTCCATTTTTATATATGACATATTTAAAGATATGTTCTTTATATGTATAAAGAAAGAAAATTTCTTTTTCTAATATTATTTGAGTTTTGTGGTTCGAATTAGACCATATTTATAGTCATTTCGTCGAGATTCAAGGTTTTGTGTCCCCTTAATCTCTAGGTTATTTAGCACACCAAAAGCGTCATGGAGATAGAATACGTTACATTACCCCTAATATATATATTGAAACTGAATAAATCATTTCGTTAATAGTAGCCCGATCACCGATGAACATTTTAGGTTTGCTCTAATTTTTAGTGAATGACAGTTGAAAACATGCCCTGTTTTATCACCTTTTAAACAAAAATATATGTTAAAAATTGCCATTTTTGGCGATAAATACCCCCAAAGTATTAAAAACGGGAAAAATAATTAAAATCCCTTTAAATCTGATTTCGTAGAATCATTAATCATATTAAGTTTATTTATATTCATCTCAAGTTTTCTTTCTGTCATCTGTTAACTGAAAAAGGAATTTTTCTTGGAGGCAGAATTATATTTTTTTCCAGAAAAATGACGCTAAAACTCGTTTATGGGGCTCTCAGTCGAGTAAGAAAAAAAGAAAAATATTCGAGCGCATTTTACAGGTGGTGAATCAAGAAAAAATTTTATCTAAGAACTCTTCGTTAAGCCCAGGCAAATTACTCATTCAAGAAAATGATGAATAGCTAATTCGGATTAACGGATTATCAGCAACACGAATAGATTGAATTATTTAATTAGTACATTATTTTAAAATAATCCTTTACCTCGGGGTAGTCCTGACACTGAAATTATTGAATGCTTTATAATAGGGAATGATGTGTGACCCAGAAGCTTGTAAACTCTTTTAATCATGGCAAAATGAGGGCAAATTTCTGTTAAAAAGCAAATAAAATTCGCATGAAATCGCTCCATAAAATTTTCACATCATTTGTTAGTGCTATTTCTAACCCCCCCCCCCCCCCTGGTGGAAATGTATTCCGGACCAGGTCTATATATGCTAATGGGCTAATGAGATCTTTAGCCTATTAGCAAATATAGTGCGGCTGCGGATTAGAAGGGTATCACAAGGGTCGGACTCCGATTTAGACAAGTGCCACCTCAATTTTGACCCAGCACCCCCCAGGGGTGGCATTTAGGGGTATCATACTCTCTCCTTCCCTCTCTGACTACCCAGAGGGACTTTCCGTTCTAACTATTTAACGTGCCTATATTCTTTCTAGATAGGGAGATATTTCATGGCGTGTGTCGGGATTCGATCCGAGCACCCTAAGTACCGTAAGTCGACACGCAACCACAAGGCAACCTTGAACCCTCACTTTCAGCGTGCGAAGTGCTATATATAAAGATTATATAATACGGCAGTACTCCAAATTCTGTCGGTTTATTTATACAATGGTAAACTAATAACCAACGTGCCCCACTAATGAGATCTTTATTTGCAACTGAATAGTCTCCTTAATATCCCCAATACAGGTTGTAATAGAACCTTAATAAATTGATGCATGCATGTGTTGGGGCAAGCAAGGAAACATAGTGAATTGACCTTTATCATACATTCATTCGACAACACTAAAAATTCTTTTAAAGTGAAATTGATAATAGAATAAGGTCCCCCTTCATATTATCACTTAATACACGAGGAATCAAAATCAGAGACAAAATATTCAGTCAAAGCAATTATTTCTAGGATCTTTCGGGAGGCACTTACTACTGTTGAAGAATACAACGATGAAGGATTTCGTTGACAGGGGCCCACATCATATTGTATTCAGCATCATCAAGTCGGATTTCAGGAACTTTCGCTAGACTCCGAGACAGCTCAATCGGCTCTCTATATCAGGGGTGGCCAACAGGTCGATCTTCGCTCGTTTTATTCCTGGAGGGACTGTTGTTCGTTTACTGGGGCCATTTTGGCCCGCACCTTTTTCTCTCATTGGACAGTGGGATGCCTTTCTCTTAGCAGTTCCTGCCCCAATTGGTCCCTTATTTCACTACTCATGTTCATAGTCTACCAAAGTATCTCTCCACCATAAATTTCGTTTGGGATACCACTTTGACCATTAACTGAAAGTGTTATTGTGAGCCATAAAATAACGTCACCATCTATCTTGCAACATTTATAGTCTTTTGATTGCTATTAATGTCCACACTGGCAGTTTTTCTTTTACACCACATTAGTGTTCCTCAAGTCTTTATTTATTTTTTGCCTCTGGAGTTGTTATAAGAGTTTTATTATTGACCGTCTCTCGATCACACACCGCGGTGAATTCTAACATCCGGCGCTTCTACACCCAACTTAATACTTCGAAAAAACGACTGTCAAATACAGAGCATTTTGCCATTTAAAATGGTATAACATTCTTTTTCGAGGAAGAAATCCTTTCCTGAATCTTCTTTCTACGTCAAAATCCGATGTCACTGAAACGTGGCGTACAATACCACCTCAGGTAACAGTGATTAAGAAATAGGTGATATTCCCCAAGATCACTTATTTTATCTTCGGTTCATACGACAAGTTCTATTCCAACACTTCATCTTTAGCGCTTAGCCCTCTGACTAACTAGCACTCTTTCTAACTAACTAATGTTCTGTCTTTCACGTGACAAATTATTCAGTTGACTTCATGTCACGCCACCCGCTGAAAGTGGGAAGAAAAGTCAAAATCGAAAGATTAACTTCCAAGTAGTGACAGTTACAGTAAAACTAAAATGGGTAAAAAAAATATGATGAGCATATTGACGTCACTAAGTGTAAATGGATGGAGGAATATTCATAATTTGAAAGAACAATATTCGCATTATTGCGAAAAAACGTAAAATATCCGTTTAAAAATTAAAAATGATAAGAGAAATTTTCGGGGGGACATATTAATTTGAGGTAGCTATCTGCCTACGTTGAAATGGCTGTATTGGTGAAAAATTTCAAATTTTTTATTGCCCTATTTCAAAGGCTAATCTTTTAGGATTTTAAAACTGCTTTACTTTTATTCGCATGATCATTGGATTAGAATTTATGGCCAGTTTAATAAACCTAAAGCGATACTAAAAGACCGGAAGTAACGTCTTTAAATGCCTTTTCTAGAAAAATAATTTTTCAGTTACTTTTGTAATCGAGAGAGCAAATAATTTAAAAAGTATCCAATTTATTTTAAGGGGATGGTAGACTTTCAAATTACCAAAAATCGAACAAAAATTGAAATTTTTATTTTGGTGTATTAATATTTTTAAAATATATAAATACTGGAATAAAATGCATTTAAAATATGTAATGAAAATTAAAATGAGAATTTGGCGGCTTTAGGAAAGAAAATATTAAGGGTAGGTGAAAAAAATATCTTTTAAATGACTTTTTCTCAAAATGCGTAATTTCCAGATTTGCAAATGTTGGAAATGCTCCTTGAGTCATAATTTTTGACGAAATTTTATAAAATTTATGATAAAAACTCCTCTAATACATAAATATTAAGTTATTATTATGTGGAATTAAAAAAGTAATAAAATAGATGATCTTATAACGGCACTTTTAAAATTGTTAATTGGAGAAAACACATTCTGACACATGTCTGAGAAAATTCGAATCAAAACCCAATTTTAATAAATAATATTAGCATTTAATTTCTCTTATTCTTATTTAAAATTAATTTTATCGTTAGTTACAAATTTGCACAAAAACAACATAATAATTATCTACATACATTAAGAAAGTATTCTAACACATAATTAAACCAAGTTCCATTTATTAATTATTTCCGTGCTCTCTCCTGCTTAAATATATTAAAAATTATTTTACTTACCACCACCGTCATTGTAGACTGGTGATTATCTCTCATTGTATTACTAAACTTGGTCAAAAAGCAGACCAGAAATTTCTAGATACCTCAGCATAAAAAAAAGGCAACAAAGGCCGAATAGCGGACAACCTCGAGCTATATCACAGTCGCAGCTTTTTCTTCATCTGACTCAAAAAATTGTTAAAACTTCTCAGCACCGAAAATCGCAGAGGTCAGAAAATGTTTTGGAACAATTAACACCTTTCAGACATATGATTGGTTAAAAATATGGTTGCTGGGATACTGCTATGGAAGAACTATGTCCCCCTAATGACCGAGAGGGTGGCAAGTAATTCTCCCTTCTTGTGCAAATGACCTTGTGTACTATCCGTACTGTGACGGGTCGCACTTAATTGCATACGGGAGCACATTCCTTTCTTCCAGGAAATCCTGTACGAAAAACCACAGAAATGATTTTCAGCACATAGATAAGTTAAGATTTTATAAAATAAAATAAATAAACTTATAAATGTGCAGGGAACCGAATAAATGTTGTTTCGAAATTGTGAAATTAGAAAATAGTATTTTTTCTTTAGAGTTAAAACAGTATAATAATCAAAATAATTACAAAAGTCGAGCTCCATCCACTGTTATGTATCCATTTGAGATTTCGACATCATTCAGATTATCAAAGTTTAACTTAAGTGTAGAAAAGTATAATAATTTCCCGAAATATTCAGAGTACAAGCATAAAAATATTTAAGGGGACATTGGACTTTCAAAATTGTGAAATTTGTCCAAAAATTCGATTTATTTATTTTATTGAATTGTGAAACTACGGACGATTAGGAATGTGTTGCAAAATTTTTTTTAATTTCTGTAATTACTTTCTTAGTTATAGGCATTTGTATTTAATTTAGATATTATGTGGTTACTTATAGCAATAAATTTAAATTTGTTTCTCTCAAAATAAAAATTTTCATGTCATACGAACATTCAAACTGCTCCAGGCGCATTTCTAATTATCGTATTGCTTTGAAATTTCAGTTTTATATACTTAACTGTATATAAAATAAATATTATTGAAAATAATTATGCTTCGTAGCTCATAATTTCTAAATTTTGTACTTGAAAAGATGATTTATAGGTATTTTGCGTAATAAAAAGGGTGTTTTCACTGTTATTATTTTTTTCTCTTTATATTTTAATGAATGCTTAAAATAAGCAATAAGTTTCATTGTTAGTTCTATAAGGTATCCTGTAAATAAAATTTACCATATTATATGCAAAAGAAATGCGCATGGAACATTTTTAATTAGGCCAGTTTTTGATATCATTAATAATTCCTAATTCATAAATTATTGATATTTCATCATTAAATTTTAACCACTTTTACATATCTATGGTACTAATCGCATATTCAAATTTCAAACAAATCCATTCAAAACATAAAAAGTTAGGTTTGAAGGTCCACTGTCCCCTTAATAAAAATTAACTATTCAACGAAAGCACAAAGTAATACATAACTCTGTTCAAAATTTACTTATAAGCAATATAAATGCAAAATTAAGGGGGAAATTTAAAAAATTGGATCTCAATGAGCATTTTAAAAAAGATAATAAAAATTTCAATTTTTAAAGTAAAATGAAAAAAAATATGTATAAAAATTTTTAAGGTGTTTGATATAGTTATACTTTAATCAATATATATAAAAAATCTTCATATATCTAAGGTAAAAATTTCAAAAATCTGTTTGAAATGTCCACTATATTGTAATAGTGTTTTACATATTACTATGTTTTGACATAAATGCAAAGCAATATGTTTAATTTAATCATTTCACAGGTACCTGTACTTATAGAAAATACTCTTTTTTTAAAAAATCAGTGTTTTTTTCACTTTTTTGGTATATTTCAGTGATTTTTTTGAAATATTGTAAAACTTTTACTTCAGAACACAGGTAAGTGTCACAGTTGCATATAATATAAAAGAAATTAAATGTATTTATTTGGACTGAGTGTATAGTCTCTGGCGTAAGTACTAAATTTTACTAAAAATGTAAAGGAAATTCCCTATATTTTAAAATGCTATGAAACTTTCCCCAAAATTTTATTATTTTTCATGATTTTATATCACATTTGAACTGAAAATAATCAGGACTGTATATTTTTGTAAAACAAGTGCTCCGAACGTACCTTAAGATTTATTTAGGAAAAGCTGTAGACTCACAATCTGTTTTCAATTGTAGTTAATGTAGACAAAGAAAGGATCTTAATTTTAAAGAAATTATTGGGATTAATGTCGAATGCTAATATGTCCTTGAAATCAAAGTTTTTAAAACCATAGTTGACCTTATTTGTGATAAAAAACCTTGCCTCAGCTACAAAAAAATCCTATTATCTAATAATGTTTTAAAGATAAAATTAAAAACATTGTCTCTCTCCCATAGCCTTTTCATCCGCCTAACTCTATCGATCATTTTCTTTTGATGTTTCGATAGTATGTTTTTTATCCATTACCTTTCGATACTTGTTGTTGCTAAACAAAGAACATATAATTTCATTCCCAGAATCGATTAAATGAAATCGATATATGTACAGGACTTATTGCTCAAATTACTGTTGCGGTACATATAATGTTTCTAATAATAAGAACTTGCTATTTTTATACCCACCAGTCATTATCATGAGTAGAATCGATCAGTTTGTGTACTGGATCGGGAATATCCAGACGCACTTAAAGCATCATTTGATAATAACTGTATCATTAGCGTTCCCATATGATACTTTACGCAAAAATTACTTTACGTTTAGAATTGTTTATAGTTCACTTCCCCTCAATTACTTGAGTATACGGTATTTTTCAAGTTGAGGAATTACCCATTCTATTACAACGGTCTTGAAGTTATGACAGGCTCTATAAAATGAAGGTAAAGTATTTTGTTTTAGTCTCGATGTAAAAGATTTCAAAAAGTTTGAACTTTTAAGGAATAAGAATGATAGCTATTGGGATGGATTTATTATTCATTGATTCCTGTTAAGTTACTAAGAAAAAAATTTGAAATTGTGGTGTATTTGATATTAATTCCACACATGACGTGTTAAACGAACAACATTTATTTAGCAGTTAGTACATACAACCTCCCCTCACTTTCGAACAAGTATTCTATATATACATTTCAACTGATTACGATTTGAGTTAAGTAATCTATTTTGCACACAGTTACTTACTATGCAATATCTCTTCCTCTCTATTTACAAATTTAATGAGAAAATCTGTCGGGTGGTTTCCGAATCCTAGACGATCGTCTTGGCAAGATTGCGGGAACGTCCGGCTGAGAAGAGGGGTTTTCCTGAGAGCCAACGTCTCGACACCCCTCTGTTTTAAGAGATGAGTTTGAGATGACTCAGGAACAGGAGAGGTCGCATCAGTTTCTGAACTCTAGACGACCTGTGGATATAATACATTCTCCAGTAGAATACCCAGAATTTCAGGTGAAGAAGGATGTAAGAACCTCCTGGGTACTGAGGTATCCTCAAGAATTGAACTGTACTCAGCTCCTCGATTATGGTTTAAATGGCGTCGAACCAAAGTTTCATTTACATAAACGGTATAGTGCAAATCACTCTCCTTATTCATAATGGTGCCGAATTTCCACTTGGAATTTAGATTACTATAAACTCGAACCACCATTCGGTCTCCTTCATTGAAATTTCACTCTTTAAAAAAATTTGATATTTCGCACTTTATTTTCAGCCGTGTGCTTTAAATTTATAATTTGTAAGTCAAGACGAGTTCTTATCTCTCGTTTCATAAAAAGCATAGCTAGACATTCACCAGTATTTGCATTAGGTGCCTTCCGGTACTGCAATAGAAATGTGTCAAGCTTTTGCAACAAACTTCCAGGATAATTTCCCATTACTCTTAGGTATTGTTTTAATGTTAAAACATACCTCTCTTCTTGCCTATTGCTGGAGGGCTTATGCGCAGCTGTGGTTTTGTGATTTATGCTATTCATAAATTGAGTAATTTTCTATTGGGCAATCTCCAGTATAAGTTTTCTGAAGTCAACAGCGGAAATAAAACATTCTAATTATCGCCAACACATAAATCCAATCCACTTTGTCAAACTTGTGGTGTATTTGACATTAATTCCACACAAGACGTGCTTAACGAACAACATCTATTTAGTAGTTAGTACATAAAAGCTCCCCTGACTTTTGAACGCACATTCTATATATACATTCCAATAGGTTACGGTTTGAGTTAAGAAATCTTATTTGCATACAGTTACTCCCTATGCAACAGAAATAATTTTAATAAACTGAGAAATTTGCTAAACGTACGTATAATGTGAAAAATTGGTGAAAAAGGTCATCCTACATATATATTTAATGTCACTAATTATGTGATATTGCATTTTAAGAGTTGTTGTGACTAGAAACTAATCCTCTTGAAAATTTACTTTATGTTTCAAGATACAGGGTGCAGCGGAGTGGACTGCAACATTTAAAAGCATAATAAAAACACGAACAAAACAATTTTTTAAGAAAATAAGCTTTATATTTTCGAAAAGTACTTACAATCTAGTTTTTTCCACTAGTTTTGAAAATATCCTCCTTCAAGTGGCGTCCGTTATTTACGGTGCACTGCCGATGTCGTTTCCTGAAGTTTTCCATCACTCTTTCGGTCTCTGTTGTTTTTCTGTTGTAAACCATCACAGGATTCCTTTTCGATGACGAACGGCATCAGTTGAATAGAGCTCTAGGCGCGTCCGAAATACCCTCTCTGTCACGGTTACATAATCGTTGCATTTAAAGAAAGTATCCGCGTACGGCCCTGATAACGAAACACGATGTTCACCGGACCAACTTAGGGTGTCTACTGGCAACTATAACATAAGCCCCAACTGTTGTCTCCTCCCGTGCCACCCTAACTCCCCCAAACCTTTACCAGTGACTTTCAAAAACGTGGGAGTCCATTCTGCCGAACCCTGTAGGATTATAATTCAGAAATAGGAATGGTTTGGAGCTCTACGGCCAACTCTGGCTACACGAGGGTTAATTTGACCGGGACCTACTGCTTAAGGCTGCTATGAACTAAGAAAAAAAATCGTATTTCCCTTTTCCTGTTCTTCCAGATTCTTTTGGTGGGAGGAGTCAAGTTGACAGTTCAAGAATTCCAACCCCCTTAGGATTGACATTTTTAGGGATTGTAATGGCTCTCTCTCTATAGGGGGGTTAAGCACTGCTCCAAATTTTCTATTTAAAATATATTTTTGTCAACTATTTACAGGTACATAAATGATGATAATCAAATAAAATTGGTATTGTCAGATAGCCGGAACTTTTCTGCAAAGCGCTACAGGATTCATTTTATAAATTTCGTCCACAGAAGGAATTTATGAGCGTTTAAAACACACTATACCAGATTTTTCCCCGAATAATTTAAATTTTAAACTATTAATTGCATTTAAAAAAAACGAAAAATGTACACAAATGTAAAATTTCTTTCTCTATGACGGAGAACATTTAAAAAAATATCTTTGAATCCAAGTCGGCAATCCGTGGACACATTTTCTCCATAGGTTAACATTGAGGTGAGCGAATCCAATGAGGTAAGTACATAGCATCCTTAAAGACAATTCTGAACAGCTGCAAATGTGCATGCCAAGAGACGGACTCGAACCCACAGACTTTGGTTCAAAATACCAGCGCCCTAGCCATTTGGACATCGTCCGACTCCTGTAGGATGATAAATGCCACGACCTGTATAGAGGAAGAAATGTAATTAATTAAAGGAGTCAGCCCCAGATGGGAAAACTAAATGTTAGAAAAACGTTGCCAAATCGTTAACTGTGAGATTTTTGCTTTTTAAGGGAAATATAAAAAAGAGAAAATTTTAAAAGAGTTCCAACATCTTAAAATGACGTCATAGAAAGAAAGTTACGAAAGCTTAGTTATAACAAGATTAAGTTAAATGAATTTTTAATTATTCTTAATAGTTACAGAATACTTTATTTGAATAAAACATTTTGATCGTCAGAAAATTATACAACCATTATAAAAATTTACGATTATTACTTATGAAAAATACAATAATACCTTGTGACATGTCAATAATTCATGAGAGGTATAATACAATACAATGATAGATAAAATACAATAGTTAATAAACTTCATTAGATACCTTTATTAACTACTTTCATTTTATCTGCTTGTTTGATAATTTACCTGAAAAGTACTTTGCCAAATAAATTAAATTTTGATTCAACCATATGCAAACAGAGTCAAATTACATTGCGTAAATAAGTGTAATAATTTCATTACTTTCCAAAAGATTATGTTTCTTATTTTAATTAAAATCTTTAAAATTAAAATATTGTTATACAATTTTATGAGTCAATACATGGTGCTTTCTCAAGAAAATATTTTAAATCCTGACTAAATTAGTAAGACACGAAAGCAAACACCAAATCGAATATTTGTTTTCCTGCGGTAAGAATGATTAAGAGGAAAGAGTTACTTTACAGGCAAACAAAAATTTTCTTTCAAACTGCGCGAAAAAAGGTACAAGTTGATTCTTCAGATTTTTAAGTTAGTTTGCGATAATTGCCAGCCGACAGGGGTATGTTAAGATATCGCGCAATTAAGTAGTGATTAAACTGTAATTTCCTTTTTCACAGGTAATAGTTTTTCAATTACTAAACTCATCTTTTCACAACTTCTATTGCAGACTTGTGACAGAGTAAAATAAATAAATAAATAAAAGTTAAACTAACACATATTTCTCATTTAAGTAAATATAATAGTAAGGTATTTAATTTTAATTTATATATCTCTAATTAACTATCCATTTACAGACTATAAAGGCAATAAAAAGTTATATCTGAACTGCAAGTAATATAAGCAAATCACGACAGACATAAGTTTTTCGAACTGCTGTCATCTTAGGCTGTGTGGTATGTTCGATTACTGCAACGTCCATTTTAGCAGACCCTGAACACTAACACTGTTTTCATCACCTTTTATATTCAAGTCTGAAACAGTGTTTTAAAGAGCTGTTTAAACTCTAAATGCGCATATTCTGATTTGGCATAATTTCGCCAATAAACAGTATTTTAATTTTAAAGATTTTAATTAAAATACGAAATATAGTTTATTGGATAGTAATGAAATTATTGCATGTAGTGTAATTTGACTCTGTCTAAATATAGTTGAATCGAAATTAAATTTATTTGGAAAAGTACGTTTCCAGTAAATTATCAAACAGGCAGATAAATTGAGAGCAGTTAATAAAGGTATCTAATGAAGTTTATTATCTATTGAATTTTATCTATTATTGTATTGCAATATACTTCTCTTGAGATATTTACATGACAAAAGGTATTACTATATTTTACATAAGCAATAATGATATATTTTTTATTGTTTCTATAATTTTCAGACAGTCAAAATGTTTTATATTACACTTCAAATTAATTATACTGTAATGTATATACTAATCAACGTATTCACCATCCTGTTGCATGTAAAAAGCACTGTTGTATGTTGAAAGCAATGCATTTCTTATATTTTTGGAATAAAAATAACAGAAAGAGCTCATTGTCAGAATTTTTTTAATTAACTATCTTTTCAACAATTTTATTGTAAAATCTCATTAGTTTAAAAAGACAAGCCTAAAAGGGAAATAAGTAACAATGGTTTTAAGAAAGAAACTGTGTTATAAGAACTTACGAATTTCAAAATGCCCAAAGTTGTTCTCTCCAGTTTAAAATATTTCAGGAATCACATATCTTCCCATACCATGGTTATTTTCCAGTATCACGGACATTTATAGTTATTCAGATAAACAATGAATGTTTAAAGCCCAATTTTATAGTTTTTTCTTCTCAGGGCAAAAACGTTATGAAAAAGCTTTATGTTTTGCAAATATTTACCGAATCAAATGATCTCAAGTATACGATCTCAAGTGTATTATAAAATATTTTCATCGGAAAAGGTTCTGGCATTTTAATATGCTACTTTTTTATATTTTGCACAAATCAAGGTATTTCTGTTTAGTATTTATCCAGTTTTGCAGCACCTCACTATAACTTACTATCAGAAAAATATGTATAAACAAACACACACACACACACACACATATATATATATATATATATATATATATATGTGTGTGTGTATATATATATGTAAGTTGGGTTGGTATTTTGGATAGCCTTGGCTGAATTCCTTGTTAACGTGCCAAAATCACTTTCTGTATTAAAAAAGACGTCATAATGTTTTAATAAAGAAGAAATATGTAAATGTTTCCGTTATTAACATGTCTGACACATAACCAATATTCTGCCCCCTGAACGTATTTTCAAACGTATTTTAAAGAACGGGTGGGAATTTACTTACGTATTATATAAGTCATCTATTATATTAGCATATATAATTACCATTTATATGCTAACATAATACACTGTGTTAACATTGTTTCATATATTAGTAATTAGATTTGTTTACGTAGGGCATTAGACATTCATTTGACAAAAAAAAAATTCAAAGCACATGAGTAAATATAATTCAAAGTTTCGAAAATATAGAAGTTATTCCATTACAGGTTCTTTTTAAACAAATTTAGATAACAATCGTTTGGGTATTTTGGATAAGAGAATTTATATATGAGCCATTCACAAGCAAAATCGATTAACTCCACTTTTTGAAATTTCTTAAATTTTAGTGTCAAAGCACTCGACTGACGCCTAACTTTTTATATTCATAAAAAAATTCCCTAATAATAAGGATTAACACCAATAAACGACAAAATTTCTTTTGGCCATTGAACAATAAGTAATTTATTTCAGATATAATTAACTCCATATTCTAACGTAAATAATTGCAATAATGCGATTCAAACGCAGAAACAAGTACTTGATGATAACAGTAAATTGATTAGTGATGTTTCATCACAAAAGAAAAATGATAATCAGTTACAGTTTAACTGCCACAACAGTAAGTACTACTTGTAAATTATTAAATAATTATTGCCATTTTTTCTGCAATATAAAAAAAATTGCGGACTGAATTCGATGTTTTTTCATTTGCCAAATCGATTAACTCCCTCAGTCAAGAAAAAATTATAATAATAATAACAATTATTCCAAGGATATTCTATCTTATATATTTTATATGTCGTCAGATAAAATCTACATCAGTAATATTACATTCTGCAGTGTTTTATTTGAATTTATATTTCTCTCAATCCAAAGATATTGATGACTGTGTTAACCTACTGGAACAGTTGTCGGATCATAATAAAACAGTTATTTTGCAGTGAATCCCGGCCCACTGCGGAATCGAGGGGAAAGAGGCTGCTGACTTCCTGGCAAAAAAAGAGGGTTTCTGTTTTACAGCTAAACAACCAGGATTTGGCGTACCATTCCATCAAGACGGTAGTCAAAAAGACCCTCAGGTGTTCGTTATCACAAGTTTTTGCCGTTAGAAGCGGTCACAAGCCCTGGTTTGTCCATGCCCATGATATTCCCGAGTGGCCTAGAGATAAATCTGTGGCATTGCTACAGCTTTTATCTGGCCATGATTGCCTTCGCAAGCACCTCTACAGAATTAACTTGGCTCCCAACCCTCTTTGTCTCCTGTGTGATATCCAGGAAGAAATGGACATGCATAACCTTGCCTCTTGTCCTGCTCCAATTCCCGTTTCTGTATGGGAGCGCTATTGGATTGCCAGACATAAGTTGATGGATTAACTCATGTCATTTTTCTATCTTTATTTTTGTCGTTTTGATATCTGTTGTCCTGTAATTCTTGCCATTGAAAATTTTAAAAATAATAAATTTTTATTTAAAAAGAAATTTGTTTTAAATGTATATAATTTTATCACTTTTCTTCCCTTTTTTCCTTATGGAGTTAATTGATTTGGCAAGTGAGCGGATCATGTGGAAATAAGAAAAAAAAAACCAAAAAACCTGTGCCTGTGCCTGTGTTTTCGGCAACTGAATCCTTGGATATTCGTCCCGGCTTTAGCAGTATGCAGAAGTTTAAGCGTCAATAGACCGACGTCAAAACCTGATAAAATCCACCCTTAAACCCGCATCACGTCGGGGTTTGCCCCAACTCTAATTTCCTCCGGAGGGGTAGAGGAAGATGGAGTGCTTCAGAAGGGAGAGGGGGCGGTAAAAAGTTGAGTGAAGGAAACACGAAGTGGCAGAAAGAGAGAAATGGGTGGGAGTGGATTCGATCAGATTGATTTCCTGCGGCAGTGGCTAGAGATTGCCTCATCGGGGGAGGTTCTGTGAAGGAAACGGGAGGTGTTTACCACCACCATTCCAGGCCGATAACATTATTCCATAATGATACAGGATAGTACTTAGTCACGTGTGACCATTTAGTGACACACATGGTGTATATGCTGAGAGGGTAGTTTAGCGTGGTATGGGATTGTTGTGTACTGGGAATAAGTGGGGGAACTTTGATAAAGCCCGCATCTATGTTTATTTCATCGCAA
>OU015498.1:105816620-106024120 GCA_907164885.2 Dolomedes plantarius
ACCCTCGAGAAAGAATAATTTACCAACGGAAACAGTAAAATGAGAAATAAATGAAACTCTTTTAAAATAAAGATAGTAAAAATTTAGTATATCAGTATCTAGAGTATACAGGACAGCAGCAGGTTGGACGATGGCCGATTGGCTAGGACGCTGCTATTCTGTACCAGACTCTGTGGGTTCGAATCCCACTGTTGACATGGATGTTTGTAGCCAATCTGAATGGGCTTTAAACAGTAGGTACCAGTCTAATTATACCTCGCTTATCTGTAAATCCCCAACCGACCAGTAAAATGAAAGAAATTAAAATGCATATATTTCTTTAAACATATTTCATTACGATTACGCCAGGTATAAGGCAAGCATTTAGAATCTAATCACAACTTTTAAGCAGTTTGTATACTTTTATGCGGGAAGCCAAGTAGCCTATTATTTTTGACTAATTTAATAATAATTTACTTTTTATCAGTATTTTCACAATAGAATTATCTCACTACAATTATATTGTGAGATAATTATAGTGAAATAACTATTGTGAGGTAATTATAAACGGCCAAATTTAAGGAAAATTAAATTTGTTAAGTGGCCGTTAAGTGGTTTAACATCTACGGGTTCGTTTCACAAAAATGCATACTATGTCATTTTTAAATATTTTTTACTCATTAGATAAATTTATAACTTTGTGACTGCTCTGAAATTTATATCAAACAATGAAAATGCACTTTAGTTATCTCCCACGGGGTCTAGTGGTAAGGATACCTGGCCCGTATCCAGGAGGCCCGCGTTCGATTCCCGGCGTGGGAAAACGATTCTTTCAGCTGTTGTGTCGGTTCACTGCTGGTGCAATGTGACGATGTATTTTAGGGATTTAATGCTGTGTATATTCTGTTAAATGAAAATTGAGTAAATTTTCTCACTTATTGCTCTTTATTTAAGAAATTTAACATCTGTCTAAATTTGCAATCTTCTTTTCCGGATAGGCAGGAATTTTCTGAGGATATTCGGTCATTCAAACTGCGATTTTTTGTCGGCTCATTTATTACAGGAATTTATATCGCGTCTCTTCTTAAATCTAAACTTTGCCATTATTTTTAACGTAGGATTACGTTCCTCCATAATAGTCCTGCGGAAAGGAATATTTCAGACGCTAAAACCATCCGTCCACCCGTCCTCGCGAGTTTTAATTTTGGCAGCAAGCCAAACCCAGTTTATCGCTTGAACGAGTTAAACAGAAAAGTACGAAGATGCGTCAAATTTTTGACACAATATATATATATATATATATATATATATATATATTATATGACAGGGGTTCGGTTGCCTGTTCTCACATCTTAAAATGCAGTTATCATCCGTTAATATCAGTGGCGAGTGGAAGAGAAGTAAAACAGAGAATCAGTCACTAACTTGAATCAATTCACTTTATTTCCTTTTCATATTAACTAAGCTCCAAATCAGCGCGTTCAGCTCACGCCATTTTGAACTTAGAGACGCGACAAACACATGTCCGTCGACATTGAATTCTATCCCGCGCTCTCCCGATTTCGAGGTCAAAACAGAGCGTCCCCTCTCCTGGCACATGCGCAGAGCCCAATTTAGAATTTTCTAGAAGTTTTTTCCCGCAAAACCTGTACAGTATCTAAAAATAATCTCTCTGCATGGAGCTTCATTTCACTGCGAATCGAAGGTCAATTACTGAAAACGGGTATTCCCCTGATGAGCGTCTTGAAATAAGAAAACTAGTGGCTTTTTCGCGCCACGAAAATGATTAATCCCTAAGCCCCCTTTAAATTTAATTTCATTATTATTTTCCCAATTAATTTCTGACATATATATATATATATATATATATATATACATACGTGCATATATAGATACATATATTCATACAAAAGAGGTAAGCAACGATAAGTAATCCTACTTTAATAACCGGCGGTATTTTCGTTAGAAGAGACTACCTGAAATAATATATTTACATTTTTACAAAATCAGTTATCTCGTTCTAGGTTTACTTTACAAAGAGGTATATTTTGAAAAATTTTAAGAAGAAATCGGAAATTAAGGTTTACGTCACGGCTCGACAGTTTCCGTTAGTAACCTGAAGAATATTTTTTAAACATGGGACCCGAAAAAATTCTCTTAACATCTGCGATATTCTTATAGGAAAAAGAAACGCATCCAAAACCCTATTTCTGAATTTGTATTATTCTGGAAAGAAAATGGCGGAATGTTTGGGCACCTTTTTTATTGGATGCGTCTATTCGGTGACAATTTTATTCTTACGCCTTTGGCAACAGCCGTAAAATCCCCGTGAAAAGAATCAGAATAGTCTTAAAATTCCGCAGCGCTGCTGTTTCTGTTTTCAAGCGAACGTGTTCGGGTAGAGGGAACAAAAGCTATTTCGTTCCCTCCGGCTCCGTTGGTTTTGTGTTTTCGTTTCTTTCCGACACACCTGGCTCTGAAGATTCCATTTCGATTCTGATTTCTCCTCCTCTGTCCTTTCTCCAGAGGTGCTTCAGATATAAAGTCATTCTGATTCCCCCGCTTCCCTCAGACTAACTTCAGATGAAATGTCAGCTGAAGTACTTTCGATAGCAGGAGATTCCTTCTTTAACGAGCAGTAAATACGATCTATAATGTGTGGTTGGGGTACGAACGTGTCAGACATTACAGGTTTGCTTTTCTTGCTGGATTTTTTTTTTATTCTATATTCGGCAAACTTTCTTCTTTAGGCAGAGAGCTCTTTGAAGTTATTTCAAGTTTTCGTGGAAAATATGTGTTTTTTTTTCTGTATTGTATAATGAGCTGAAAAATATTTTTAAAGATATTTTCGTTGAGATGACCAATGCCAGCTCATGGTTACTAGTCATCTTTTATATTTGAATAAAATATTCTCTTTATATCATAATTATGATTTTTGATTTGACATTATTTCAATTCCGTAATAGTTTATGGATGGAAAAAAGGAGTTCAAACAGGCCATTTTAATAAGGTTTAGTTCTTATTAGGTTGTTACATTTCACATTTTTATGAATTTTCGTCTCATAATTACATTATGAACCCTATAAAAGTAAGAAAACTTCTAATGTTTTAAATTTTGAAATTTAATTTTCAAAATTTCTCATTTTAATAAATGTATTTCCGATGTTTTCTTGTTTCCAATGTACCAGAAATAAATTTAACTTAAAATCAATATATGAAAATCAATACCATGAAATTTATAAATTTTTGAATTTTGTTTTTAATTTCGTGCAGGAGGTCATTAACTAACTTCTAATTTTGTTACACAGAGTTTAAAGCAATTGAATAAACAGAGAATTTTCAACTAATCAACATTTTACCCAAGATAAACCTGTGCTTTTTCAAAGTCTATATCCGTCTGAAATAAACAACAACTTTATATTAACCTTTTAACAATTTCTGTTCATTTCTATTTGAAGTTATCTTTGAAAAGGAATAAACCATTTCAACCGGTTCATTCTTCGTGACGGGTGGTATATTTAGAGCGCTACGGTCAGATATTGATACACAAGGGCTAATTAAATCGGGACCTACAGTTAAGAGATAGCTCCGAACGACTACAAACATTCATGCTAGCAACGGGACTCGAACCAACAGGCTCTGGACGAAAGGTCAGTGCCTTAGCCGTTAGGTTATCGCCCAGCCATTTTTCCTGGGGGGGGGGGGGGGGAGATGGATGAGCGTAAGGCACCTCCCATATTAATATTCAATATCGTCGATCTGTAAGCACATTCAAATGAGAACAGACACAAGCAAACATGCCCCCCCACACACACATGTATATATATATATATATATATATATATATATATATATATACATTGCTGGCCACTGTAAATGCAACACCCTGAAGGAAACATGCAAAAAACATGAAATTTACAACATGCATTAGCGAAGGTGAGATATGCAAATGATTAGAATTTCAGCACAGACGCACATCACGCGCGCATGTGGCGCCACTTCAAAGCGCTATTTAAGGCTTTGAGATTTTGACGATTTCAAGTTCGGCAATTGTGCTTTTATTGTGGTTTTTTCAAAAATACGATCAATTATGCCTCGTCGAAAACAGCTATCATCTTTTGATCAAGTATCCGAGTTCGACAGAGGAAGGATAGTGGCCTACCGAGATTGTGGATTATCTTTCAGGGAAATCGGCAGTCGTGTTGGACGAAACCAAACAACTGTAATGCGGATATGTGATCGTTGGATGCAGGAGGGTACGACGGACCGGCGTGTTAGATCGCATCCACCTCAGCGCACCACTTCACGTGATGACAGGCAAATTGTGTGCAAGGCAGTGACGGATCGCTCAGTCACATCACGAACCATAGCACAGCACATGCAGTCTGTAACGCATCATCCAGTGTCTTCGCGTACCATTCGACGCCGTTTACAGCAGAATGGTCTGCCCCAAGACGTCCATTGCTTTGTCTACCCTTGACGCAGAACCACAGACGTATCCGCCGCCAATGGTGCGATGACATAAGGATGTGGACAGTAGAATGGAATGAAATTGTCTTTACTGACGAGTCACGCTTCTGTCTGCTACACCACGATGGTCGCATTCGAGTCTGGAGACACCGTGAAGAGAGGATGCTGAACAGTGGCGTTATGCACCGCCACACTGGTCCTGCACCGGGTATTATGGTATGGGGCGGTATTGGATATCACTCTCGCACACCTCTAGTACGCATTGCCGGTACTTTAAACAGCCAGCGCTACATCTCCGAGGCGTTGGAGCCAGTTGTCCTTCCTTACCTTCAGGGCTTGCCCACAGCCATATTTCAACAGGATAATGCGCGACCACACGTGGCACGCATTGTCCAACGGTTCTTCTTCAATCGCCAGATTGAATTGCTTCCCTGGCTGCCTAGCTCTCCGGATCTTTCGCCGATATTAAACATGTGGTCCATGGTTGCTCTACGATTGACCCAGATTCCATCCCCAGCTGCCACAGCAGATCAACTTTGGCAACGTGTGGAAGCTGCTTGGTCTGATGTACCCCAAGAACTCAACCAAAGTCTCTTTGAATCAATGCCGAGGCGTGTGGCAGCGGTGATCTCCAACAATGGCGGCTACTCTGGCTACTAATTTTGGCAGGAACCACACTTCACAGAAGTCTATAAATTTAATCATTTGATACTTGGTCAACATGTTATCTACAAAATAAATTTTGTTGTGATATCTTTTGTCCTTCTTGGTGGTGCAATTTGGGTGGCCAGCAGAGTATATATATATATATATATATATATACTATCTACCGATAAGTGTTTGGACACCTGGTATAGAAAAGAAAAACAAAATTTCTTCATATTCAATTGTTGGTAGAGCCTCCACGACAGGCAATTACAGCCTCAACTCTCCGGGGCATGCTTTCCACAAGACCTTGTATGACGGCTAGTGGTATTTTCATCCATTCGGCTTGGAGATGACCATGTAAGTTCCTTCACCAATTTTGTACGGATGTTGCATGCCTTTTTTTCGGCGATTCAACTCTTCCCAGATGTTCTTGATATCGTTCAGGTCTGGGCTCTGGGCAGGCCAATCCCTTCTGTTAACCCCATTGTCACCATACCAATCCATGATGGACCTCGCAACATGACAGCTGGCGTTGTCGTCCTGGAAATAACATGGGTCAAACCCGTAAAACTGTCACAACGTAGGAAACACACTGCCATCCAAAGAAGTGCAGTAGGCGTCGGCGTTGGCTTACCTTGAATTGGGACCAAGGGTACCAGCCCATACCAGGAGAAACACCCCCAGACCATACTTCCACCTCCTCCGAACTTTACTATGGGCACAATGCATTCTGACAGGAGGCATTCTCCAGGCAGACGCCAGACAGACCCAGGCCCTGCCATTCGTACGGTAGAGGGTAAACCTTGCTTCGTAGCTCAAGAGAAACCGTTTCCACTGATCTACGGTCCACCTTCTAAGTGCTTTGTACAACATTAACTGAGCAGAGTGGTTGGACTTTTTGATCAAAGACTTATTGGTGGCAGCACGACCATGAAAACCAAACAGATGTGCTTCCTTACGGATGGTATTCATAGAAACAACACTCCTGGACTACTATCCCGGATGCTTGTTGAAATTCATGGATTATGTGGGTCATCGGTTGGGTGCGGTTCTTCCGAATTTCTCTGGACAGAATCCTTCGGTCTCTATCTCCCAGTTTAGTGAATCTGCCGACTCGGGGCACATTCCGACAATCATCGCTCCCCTTCTACTTCTGAATCACAGAGGCCACTGTCGATTTTGGGTAATTCAGCTCCATAGATATGTCCCTTAAGGATCGGCCATTTCTGTGATACCCGACGATTACACTTTCTCGAAATAAGATAACTCTGCACTTCGTGGCATTTTGCATGCGACTAATGCCAATGTTTTTTATACACGATATTTAACGGCGGAGGGCGTGACGTATATCAGGACCGCAGATATCGTCATTTGCATGGATGTCCAAATACTTATTGGTAGATAGTGTAATATATATATATATATATATATATATATATATATATATGTCATTGAGGCTCTTTGTTTTCTTCAATCTGTCGTAAATTCATTTTTATCAGGTTCAAAACACGTAAAGAGAAACAAAACGGATTTTATAAATGGAGTAAATTTGAATAGTTTCCTGGAAAACTTTTGTCATGTTTCTAAGTGCAGTTTAATGCATAAATTAAATTAAGAGTTGGAAAGACGAATTCAGTGTTATTTTTCTAAATCTGTTGCAGTTAGTTTCAATTATATGTTAAGACTTTTTGGAGAAATCGTAATTCCGAAATCTTCTTCCTCCGTTGTAGCTCTAATGATTTTTATTCAAAATATATGATCATTTCATTTCCGTATCTATCTTTTGAATGTTTCAAAATGGTATTCGATGGGAAACCCGAGACACAATTTCTGTAAAAAGCAGTGAGATATTTTTTGAAAGGTAGGCTGCATAAATTTTTTTAGAAATAAATACAAATTTAGTTTTTATATCTCTCTCGTTTAAATTTCTGTGTTTATGAAATGAATTTCTAATATCATGTCAATTTACATATTGTACCTCATACAAGTTTGGTTACTCGCCTAAAGCTTTTACAGCTTGAATGGGATTTGCTACTACATCCCCCATATTCTCCAGATCTTGCAGCTACGGATTATTATTTGCTCCGGTCACTACAAAATGTTTTAGAAAGCAAAACCTATACTTCAAATGAAGATGTCAAAAATGACGTGGATCAGTTTTGCGCCAACAAAGATCAGAAGTTTTGTGAGCGTGGAATCATGCTACTGTCAGAAAGATTGTAAAAGGTATTAAACCAAAATTGAGAATATATAATTAAATAGAATATTTATACAATATAAGAAAACCGTCTTTCATTTTCACAAGAAAAAAAAACGAAATGACTTTCCGAACAACCCAATAGTATCAACGAGGCATTCAGTGACATAGAATTACATTAGAACTTCTATAATACGAGATATGTTGGAAAGCTCTTAGCACTGTTCTGCTAACACAGATGTAATCTTGGAAACAAATATGGTAAAAGTAATTCCCAATATTATAATATTTACCATCATGAATACATGCAAAATATACTGCTAAGTTTCCTTTTTACAACGCGGCAAGCACTTTCTGGCTAAATAACTCCTTCTATATAACATCATCGCATAGGTTAACCAATATTATGCCCTCTGAGAGAAGGGTTCAAGATCACCGTGTTTTCATCAGGATTCGAACCCGAGTGCACATCGTGGAATTTCGAGACGCCAACCACTGTACGATGGAGGCTTTACGTATAATTGAACGTAGAGTTCGCTGTAACTCCCTTTGTCACTATTTCATTCAAATTTGGGCCTAATATTTCTTTCATCCAACGAAAATAGCTGTCTGTTTTTCCATCTTGGATTCGAGAATCATTTGACAGCCCTGAAGAAGTAATTAAACCGAGATAGCATAAAGAAACATTGATACAACATAAAGAAATAAAATTTGGGGGCAATTTATAGGAATACAGGATGATGCAAACGTTCAGAACAGTAAAAACCTTTCTTGTGACCCAAGAACCAAAATTTAGAGAAACTCTTAAAAACAGACTTTTAAACATAACTGACAAGAAAATATTAAAACTTGTTTCTTTTGGATTTGGAGTTCGTATTTGTTTCGTCCGTATTTGTTTTTGCTTAGTCTATTTTTTACATTAATAAGTAATAATTAAAGTTCTTCTGTTTTAGCATAAGTTGTTGTTCCTAATTCACCCTGGCCGGAAGTTCCAGACCAGGTCCATATAGTCTTTGTGAGCTGAGTAGTCCAGCTCCGGTTTATAATAGCACCACAAGGGTCGAGTGGTCGACTTCGGTAGGTGCCACCACAATTTTGACCAAACATCCCCAGGATTGACATCCGGGGGGATCGTACGTTCCCCACCTAATCACCTCAAAGAAGGACTTTCAGGTCTACGGAATTAACGTTACCATATCTGGCCAAGACACAAAAGTATTTAATGGCGCTTGTTGGGATTCGATCCGAGCAATTTCAGTACCAAAATCCGACGTGCTACCACTAGCTACCTCGGGCCCATCCTTTTGCATAAGTGCTGAAGTTTGAAATATATCGATAAGAAGATACTTCATTTCATTATATTTTTTAAATTGTATTGGTTCACCTGGACCAATTTATTCTAGTTATACCCAGTTTATTCTAGACATCTAAACTGACTACGAAACTCAAAATTTACAGTCATTCCGACTTATAGACTTTATAGTTTTTGCCCCTTTGTTAATAATTATAGTTGCGGCCGTGATTATGAAAGATCAGCACATTGCATTAAAAATAAAAGAATAAAACTAGAATTCACTGACCACACTTTATTTAAGACTTAAGCTAGGAGAGCACAAAAATTATTTGCAAGGGGACATCACAATTCTTCCTCAAAAGACATTCGGATGTCTTGAATCCATTACATTGGTCAATTCCGAATTTGTACAAATCTGTCCAACACATGCGAAGGAACTTGGCTTACATAAGCTCGATTCACTTCTTCGTAAAACCCTTCGTAGATGAATATCATTTCCTTTGTGCTACACTTGCAACCACGTGCTTCAGAAAGTCTTCTCTATAAGAACATCGATGGACACTCTCGCCGAAGAAAAGTCGAAGACTGACTCCACATAACGTTCTTCAGCCGGAAAATTCAAAATTCGCCACACCTTTTTTGTTACCAACGTTTTTTTTAAAAACTTTGTAAGAAGTTCTGGAGAATGTCCATGCGCGCGCATTCATTGCCGCGCCACCGCTTTTAATTGGTCGAGCATGAACAAAGCAAACCAGTTCCGTTTAGTTTTAAATCGGATGTTTCGGAACTAGTTTTAAGTTGATGTTTTCATAACACCCTTTTTTGGCTTCATTTCTTGGCCGGGGATGAACAAGCCACAAAACTGCTGATCTATTTTCATGCCAGGATGTTAGGAATGAGTGCATCTTTATGTAATGCTTCTTTTTCATCTTTATCGCACATCTATACAGGGTTCCCCCTATATCCGTTACACCACCCTTAAGCTGTCCCTAAACGGTAACAGCTTAGGTCATAAAGTTGTTGACTAGGTATGGTAAAAAGGCTATGCGCAACTCGATTAGACAACTTACAAAGCCATCTATAGGCAAATTTTGAAATTAGCGTTTTTATCTCAAAAAAGGTACGAGAGACGGGAGAAAAATCAATTACAAAGTTGTTAAGCATCATCAATTTAGTAAGAAAAGACACCTTACGCACATTAATACTCAAAACAGAATGTAAAAAATGAACATTTGTTTGGTCACGATTTCGAAAATTGTCATGTCATAAAGAGTAGAAGAAAGGTATTTAGTCCATGAGGTGGTCTTTTCGAGCTTCGTTCGCATTTCACGACGCCATAGTGATGAAAATCACAACCAAACAAATGTTCATTTTTTACATTCTGTTTTGAGTATAAATGTGCGCAAGGTGTCGTTTCTTAATAAATCGATAATGCTGAACAACTTTGTGATTGACTTTTTTCCCGTATCTCGTACCGTTTTTGAGACAAAAACGCTAATTCCAGAATTTGTCGATAGATGGCATTGTAAGTAGTCTCATCTAGTAGCGCATAGCCTTTTTACTAGACCTGGACACCCACTTTATGGCCTAAGTTGTCACCATTTAGAAGTTAATGGGTGTGTAATGGATATAGGCCGGAACCCTGTATATTAAAGTATGTTTTTTTACTATACACGCAGTAATATATATTAATAATAAATGCTTTTAAAACATACCTATGTAGCCACACCAGTTGGGATATTTCAAAGACCTAGATAAGACCCAGTTTACCGCAGCATTTTATTTTCCGCAGTATAGAAAATGCATTATAAAAATATCATAAATAACAGTTTTGTTTCTTACCATTCTTCTGCTAAAAATGTGACATCACTTGAGAATGCAACAGATTTTTAAAGCCTTTCACCTCTCATTGTGACTGACTCGAAGCATCGATTTTTTTTTCTTTCCTCTTTCTTTTCTTCCTTTTAAAATGGATTTTATTTGCCGTTTTTATTTTTTTCGTGCTCGGTCGAATGGCATCGGGAAAGGTGTTGCTTCTTTTGCGACTCGTCTTTTCCATTTACAGCTTAGACAGGCAGAGGTGGAAAATAAAAGCCCAAGAAAAAGGACTCTTTATACATTTAGAAAGAAATAACAGAAGACACAGAGATTGAAGAACTTAGCTTTCGAAAAAAACAAAAGAAGCAATTTTAAGGCATTGAATTTTTCGGTCCAGAGGCGTTGAATTTCGATGAGTAAAAAGGTAGGATTATAAGAGAATTTAACTTCGATGAAATTTTTTTAACTTAGTGAATGAGCTAAGAGCGTTTATGCATTTAAATATTAGCCTATTATAATAGAGTTTAAAAAACTGTATTATAAAAGAATGCGTACATAAGAGTTTTTTTATTGGATAAACATTTTTATTCAGTCATCGCTTTTCTTTTCCCTATTTTTTTATGTATTTCGATTCATTTTAGGAAATGAATTTTCCTTGTTTGTTAAAACCTATTCCTTCAACGAGAACAAATAGTTAAAATAATAACTGTTTGTTCTCGTTGAAGGAATGGAAGTAAACATTTCTCAACATTTGTATAAATAATTTTTTAAGTACAAAGACTGTTTATAAACATAAGCAAAATAAAAATAGTATATTTAAGAATATTTATGAAGCAAAAAAATTATGGCACCACTATTTTCAACGTTATTTTAAGAAAGATGTTCAAATATAGATAAAAGAATGTTTTTCTGAAATTTTATCCTGCATTATTAGCTGTATCAAATTTTACATAGATAAAATTTCTTTGCAATTAGTATGGTATCAGCGTACTTTTATATTTATTTTTATTAGTAGTACTTTTATAAATGGCAATAAACCTATTTGTTACAACTACAAATATTATAATTAAATTCAACAAATATGCAAAATAAAAGTTCTATATCATATCGAACGAAATTCTTTCGTAGTTGTTTTCTAAACATAAGTCTTGATGGTGTAAGGAAAAAAGAACTGTTAATTTGTACTGCGAAAGACTCAGGATTAAAATCCTGAACTTAGGAGATGTTTTAAAAATATTCAGGGAAATGAATCGATGAAATGGGTATGTATTTTTTTAATGTATGATTTTTGTTTCATACATCAATTCAAAGAAGGATTTCCTAATTTCAATCAAAGCGCTATAATGTTATAGTGGGATATCTTCTGTTTAAGTTAATGGAATTATTTGGGGATTTGGTTAAATTTATCAGGACAAGAGGATAAAATTTTTCAAGTGTGAATTTCACTTAAAGTGCTGATAAAGAGATATTCTTTTGACTATAAGTGCATTTTTCCTTCCACAAACTTTTCGTAACAATTAATTCAATACAAAATTTTAAAAGCACTTAGGAATGGGTAATCTTTAGTTAAAAGTTTCTTGAATTGAAGCTAATTTTAACTGTTGTATTTCTGCTTAAAATACCACAAAATTACAATAGTTTTCTGCATTGTGTGAGTGATTTATCATCACTCTAATTTTATTATCTTAAGTGATTCAAGTTTGTAACAACTAATGCTATCCTCCCTTTGTTCAAATTAACTCAGGAAGATCAACAGAAACTAATGCATCAGATATCCTCGAGGCCTTATTTAATATTGAACAAACACTGCCTAACTATATTACTAAGCAATGTTTACATATAATATACTTTAATCGACAGCCTTCAAATTATACAAAAACTTTAGAAGCATTATACTGTGGCATTTCTCCAACGTTCACGAAATCTCTATCTCAACAACTGAATCGGGAAGGGAATTAATGAACTTATATGATTAGTTTCTGGCTAAAAATGACTTTTAAAACTACAAGAACTCTATTCTGTACTCTAATAATACTTGCATCTCAAATTTATTAAATATATATGCATCATACTCCCGAAAGTATGACAAAAAATTGAAGCTCAGTCAAAGAAAAAAATTTATAGATTGTGATAGAAAAATCACCAGCGTAAAATGGAATAAATTCCGGGCTTTTCAACGTCCCAATTTGTTAGTGTCAATAAGCAAGTTTGTTTTAGTAAAATATATTGTAAAGGAAAAAGGACACTTGAAAGTAAACAAAATCTCCCTTAGGACGTCATTTTATCTGTTGCAGCAGTATTTAATAATTACCTCACCTGTTGAGAAACCATTTGTTAATGCGACAGCTTTAAAAAAGGTCCCATTCAAATGGTTCAAATTATTTCAAATGTTCTGGAAAAATTCAAAATTTTAATATTTTAAATAAAAAAGGGTTTAAAAATGGAATCAACAGTTATGTAATGTATAGAATGTTGCAAACAATCTGTAAAATGTTTAAAGTATTTTATGAATTATCTTTTAGCTTCATGAACTTAATAGTTTAAAACAGAATTGAAATCACCACATTTCAGACATCATATATGTTACAATATATGTCATATTCTAACATCTATGCAGCATTTAATTTTCAAAGCGCATGTACTACAACTAGTTATGTATAAAGATAACAGCCTTTATTTGGGAAAAGTTAGGACAACATGTTTACTAACCCCCTTCTCCTCCCCCCCCAAAAAAAAAATGGTAGAGGGTTCCTAACGATTTAATTTTTATTCCTTAAGTCTAAGCTTTGACTGCTTGTTGATTTTCACTAAAGAATGATAAAAAAAACTCCTCATAAGATGAAATATCTCATAAGAATATAGTCCAGACCAAAATGTTGAAAAATAAAAGTAAAGAAGCAACTTCTAATGAATTAAGCATTCAATTGCGTTTTAAATGCAAATAGACTCTCCCAAAAGCATTTCAGACCTTTATTCTAATTGAGATACTGATAAGAATTTTACAGGATGCCATTTTTAAAATACACTGCTGGCCACCCAAATTGCAACACCAAGAAAGACAAGAGATATCACAACTAAATTTATTTTGTAGATAACATGTTGACCAAGTATCAAATGATTAAATTTATAGACTTCTGTTAAGTGTGGTTCCTGCCAAAATCAGTAGCCAGAGTAGCCGCCATTGTTGGAGATCACCGCTGCCACACGCCTCGGCATTGATTCAAAGAGACTTTGGATGAGTTCTTGGGGTACAGCAGACCAAGCAGCTTCCACACGTTGCCAATGTCGATCTGCTGTGGCAGCTGGGGATGGAATCTGGGTCAATCGTAGAGCAACAATGGACCACATGTTTTCTATCGGCGAAAGATCCGGAGAGCGAGGCGGCCAGGGAAGCAATTCAATCTGGCGATTGACGAAGAACCGTTGGACAATGCGTGCCACGTGTGGTCGCGCATTATCCTGTTGAAATATGGCTGTGGGCAAGCCCTGAAGGTAAGGAAGGACAACTGGCTCCAACACTTCGGAGATGTAGCGCTGGCTGTTTAACGTACCGGCAATGCGTACTAGAGGTGTGCGAGAGTGATATCCAATACCGCCCCATACCATAATACCCGGTGCAGGACCAGCGTGGCGGTGCATAACGCAGCTGTTCAGCATCCTCTCTTCACGGTGTCTCCAGACTCGAATGCGACCATCGTGGTGTTGCAGACAGAAGCGTGACTCGTCAGTAAAGACAATTTCATTCCATTCTGCCGTCCACATCCTTCTGTCATCGCACCATTGGCGGCGGAGACGTCTGTGGTTCTGCGTCAAGGGTAGACAAAGCAATGGACGTCTTGCGGACAGACCACTCTGCTGTAAACGGCGTCGAATGGTACGCGCAGACACTGGATGATGCGTTACAGACTGCATGTGCTGTGCTATGGTTCGTGATGTGACTGAGCGATCCGTCACTGCCATGCGCACAATTTGCCTGTCATCACGTGAAGTGGTGCGCTGAGGTGGATGCGATCGAACACCTCGGTCCGTCGTACCCTCCTGCATCCAACGATCACATATCCGCATTAGAGTTGTTTGGTTTCGTCGAACACGACTACCGATTTCCCTGAAAGATAATCCACAATCTCGGTAGGCCACTATCCTTCCTCTGTCGAACTCGGATACTTGATCAAAAGATGATCGCTGTTTTCGACGAGACATAATTGATCGTTTTTTTGAAAAAACCACAAGAAAAACACAATTGCCGAACTTGAAATCGTCGAAATCTCCAAGCCTTAAATAGCGCTTTGAAGTGGCGCCACAGGCGCGCGTGATGTGCGTCTGCGCTGAAATTCTAATCATTTGCATATCTCACCTCCGTTAATGCATGTTGTAAATTTCATGTTATTTGCATGTTTCCTGCAGGGTGTTGCATTTACAGTGGCCAGCAGTGTATATAATTTTGGACACTGTGCACAATTTTGATCTAAAATTTTAAAAGATGGATTTTTTAAAGGAATTTTAATAATAACTCAGTGACTCCTGTAAACTAACCCTGCTACACCCTAACCATACTCTGCGATACGGTCTTCCTTAACTCTCTAACGGTACGGTGGTTTGAGACGATATAGATGGTACGGTCGAGTCAGATCCAACTTGATCTCTATTTTGTTGTATAATAACATTTATTGATAATATTTTACGTGAAATAAAACTTTTTTTGTGGAAAAAATGAACAATAAATTGTAATTTTGCTAAGAAAATTAAAATGACTTTGGCATTTACATAGAATGTTGTATTTATTAGGTCTAATATGTAATTTAGTCTACCTAGTTTTAGAAGTTAGTGAAATTAACTTTCCGAGCACGAAAATGATGAAAATAATATGTACTGACATTTTTGGCCTCCAAAATCGAAAAAAAAAATCCAAAATAAAAAATTTTAAAAAGACTATTCATCAGGAATAATGGTTTTCAACGTAGACACTCGTATTTATTTATTCCTATATCTAGTAGGGCGGGGGGGGGGGTCTAGTAGATCTATCTGTTACCCCGCATTTACCAGCCGCGAACGAGGAGGGTCGAATAGCGGGGAAGAGTTTAAGATGGGTGTGTAAACGGACCCCTTGCCGATAACCCCGCTATTCTCCTCCCCAATCGTGGCGCTCGCTTCGAGAGCGATTTTTCTAGCCCGAGTCAAAAGGACGAGGCCGACGTCCCCCACGTTGGGGGGGGTGTCAAATGGGGAATGGTGACCGGATCGCAAAGGGATGAATGGCGACGAGGAAGGGGTCAAAGGGGTGAATGGCGTCGGGAAGTTGCGCAAATGACAACAAGAGGCGGCAATGTGAGAACGGTCATTCGTGTCGATTAGTCACGCTCCTGGAGCGTTACTAACGATTCACGAGGAGACGAGGGGTGGCTCATTCGCGGCTGTGTAAATGCGGGGTAAGGGTTCCTTGTTAACTCGACCTCTTGCAATAAGAGGGGAGAGTACGGGAGGGGGAAGACACACCCTTGGGTTGGATCCAACCCACACCGTACCGTTAGAGGGTTAATGATGAGTTTTAAATTTATATACCCAAGGAAACCAACCACCAAACATCCTACAGTAAAAGTACATTTAAATCTACAAAGACTATCAAACTGTAATCATAGAGATTTGAACTGCGTATGATTCGAAGGATTTGACTTGAAGCCGAAAGTAACTAGCTCCAAACACTCGCAGTTCGAAAGCTATAGTTCAGGAATACTCAAACTGTGGCCCACCAAGCTTTTATGTGAGGCCCGAAACACTGATATTCATTATCAGGCAGGTACTATTATAAACACAATTTTGGAAATGAGTGCTTCTACACTGGAAAAACGTACACAAATGTACAACATGCTGCTCCGTTGTTCGCATAAACGTATCTCTGTGAAACACCCTGTTCCAAAATGAAATATGCGAAGAACGTACATAGAAATCGCCTTACTGATTCTTACCTTGGCGGCGTATTGAGAGCAGCATGTAGAGAGAAATAACCTGATTTGTCTAAAATAGCCAAAAGTTTGTCTAAACATTAAAAGTCACACTCATTTTTCAATAAACGCTTGAAATACATTTAGGTTTTGAGTAATATTTTTTTGCATTATTATAATATGGGGTGTACTAGTTTACTACTATGTTGTGTCCTTTGTAACGTAGCAAACATATGCATGCGACCCGAGAGAAAAAAAGGTTGAGCACGGCTGCTCAAGTCTGTGAGTTGAATTTTCGCTGGTAAAAGAAAATAAACATGTTTTGGTTACTGAGGTTTAAACCGTCGAAGATCTGTCTTTTTTATGATGACATATGGTGATGTTTATGATGGTTATGATGTTTATCTTTGAACTTTAGAAAGACTTTCATGGAAGACCGTCAAACTATTACAAAAACATTACTGCTATTTTCCGTAAGGCAAATAGTTGTAATAATCCACTGCAGTACCCAAAGCATTCCCTCCATTCTTTCTAAAGGCTTGACTAAGGAAGACAGGCAACATTGTCTGCCTTAGTCAAGATTTCCGTTTCAACACCATATAGGAATAACTCTCCTGTTTCGAATGTTTATAAATACTTATCTGCTCATCCCAACTGTATAAAGTTCTGATACATGTTTATGGCTATATTCAGGATTAGTGTATTGTAAAATTAACGCGTTTACCTTACTGTATTTAGATTATAAAACGTACATTCCTTCGGCATTTTTCTGGAGTTTTGAATCATTGATGTAATACTATCTCTAAAATATATGACTCACTTAGGAACTTTTAAATTAACTGAATTTTGGAAAAAATTATCAAATGTCATACCAATACAGGTCAAGAATCATTTTTTAAAATGTCTTCGTTTAAAAACATTTACATTTAATTTTTGATTCATAACAATTGCGTCTTAATTTATGTTTAGTTCATTCCATAGACAGTAATTTAATATACAGGTATAGGTATAATACAGAAAACAAAACGTATTTTATTCAGACAACCCAAAATAGGATTTTCTAATACCAATTTAAGTACTTTAAGTCATCTTTTACAACTTTAACTGAAATCTGAGTTTTAATTATATATTTTTGGATTTTTTTTACTGCTCTCAAGCAATTGAACAGTGAAAGCATGGATTTCAGAACTATACAATGTATGTCAGCATTAATAAAATTTATAATTCTAAGAGTGAAGGTAAAATTGCTCTGCTTAGAGCTTCACAAAAATGCAGGTGACATTACTGAATATTTACATTTTTCTTTCAAAAGAAATTTCGGTCCGAAAGACGGAAGCAAAAATATTAATTTAAAAAAAAGTATTTGGACATTTTATTTTTAACGCTAAAATATCCTACTTTCTAAAAAAAAAGTTTAAAAAATCAGATTCTAACGAAAGTATTTTACGTCACATACTATTTAAAGTTTAAAACATGCATTTAGTCAGTTACGTAGCAACCATTAATCTACTTTTTGTCGAAGAATGACGTTTTATAGAGCATAAAATATGTTTACAATATTTAGCCAATCTCGATACAGGGAGGATGAATTTTAAGCAGATGCGGTGGCAGATGTGGCTTTTTAAAAAATTTTGTTGAACCGTATAAAAAAATTATTTAAGGTAATAAATAGCTCACGAATTAATTTTTTTGAAACCCATAAAATTGGAGCAAAGATAAGAGATTGAAAAAGAGGACTTATTAGGATTTTATAAAACTTATCCAGAATTTATATCAAAATAAAAGTTTTAAAGTATCAAAAACGTAAGGGAATATTTAAGACACTACCAGAGGAGCTGGATTTTATAATGATTTTTTATTATACATTTAAAAATTTTGCCTTACGTTAACTGCACAGTGGGTACCTAGCAGGGATTATGAATAAGTGGACGTTTTGGTATTGCTTATTTTAAAACTTCCCATTTTTTGTTTGATCCTACTATTTATTCATTTTCCCCTGGGTTCTATTAATAATTTAAATTACATTACTTGACATTTAATAAGAAATTTCCGATTAGATTGTTAATGAATATTTAATCCCATAAGTGTGCGAGTGTGAGTATAACACAGTGTGGGTCTCTACACGATAATTTATTACCATACTACAAGCGGATTAATTTTATTTCATTTCATACTCAGTATCAAACAGTTAATAAAGGCTATTTAAGCTTTACAGGCTCTCTTTTCTTACTAATTTTGAGACGTGCAGAACATCCTTAATCTGTGATATTAAAAAAAAAAACATATTACTTGTTGGCTTGGACAAGGGATCTAACCCATACCTTCTAACGTTGAACTGATGCTCTGCAAATTGAAACATCCCGGCGACACCGGTGTGAGAAAATCACATTCAAAGAATCTCGTCACAAGTATATTTAGGCCTTTTTTGCGGGGCCAAAGACATAGGATGTTGGTCTTAGAAAGTTTATTTTTTATTTGTTTCCCGGTACCAATATTTTTGCCAAGAATATTTGATTTTTTTTTTACCTATCGGCTCATTATGTTTCTATCTTTGATCTTGGCTGTCTTTTTCTCTAACTCAGGGATCTGTTGATTGAACTATCTTGGTGATTTATGCGAAGATCTCTCATTTTTCCTAATAAAATTTAAATGCTTATCCGGGTCATTTCATGCGTCTTTCCGTATACCAAGTATTGATCATGATCGAGAAACTATAAGCGAAATGTATTTCACAATTCTGTTTTATACATCGGCATCAATATATTGTGATTATTAAAATTCTTGAAGGGATCAATTTACGTTTCCTCGTCACTTCATTTTATGATTTTCTATTTTTCACATTTCGTTCGTTCAACAAATTATTAACATTACGATGCTTCAATTGTATTCGGGGGTATGAATTTATTTAGATGACAAATGTATGCTTAACAATATATATTTAACAACTATTAAAAAATCAAATTTATACATTAACTGATAAGTCAACGATAGTATGGATAAATTAAGATTTGAAGGGTGGGTTTTAAGGAAATATTCTTACATAGAAAATATTTTAAGGTTAAGAAGTTATAATTAATCCAAATATGAATAGTGTACAACATGGAGGAAGTAAATGTCAACAAGAAACAAGTAAATTTATGATCATGAAGATACTGCGCAAAATACATTCAAATGCCTTAATCGACTATTTCTGAATTTCTTTTGTCTAAAATTTTATATGAATGTCTGGCAAAATTCCATAATTATTTAAATGATTCAATATCATATAATAATCTTGATAGTTAAAATGACACAATCATTTCAACTATAAGACTTAAAAAACTTGTACATCCCTTTTTTTGAAAAAACATAAAAAGGTAGGATTTATTACCTGCTTTCTACTGAATGACTTATCTATGCTTAATAAAGTGTATTCCAGGAAATAACATAACTGAATTCTTTTTTAGGAGAACCTTATGCTTAACTGATTCCTAGTAATATCTAAAACTGCGCCAAGTTGGGTATAATTAATTCAAAAATCTTACGGAAAGAGAGAAAAAGAGCTGAAATAAATGTTTAATAATGTTCTGAAAAATATAACATACCATTTTCATTCCAGTTATAATAGGCATAAAAATAATATATTAAATTGATGTAGTGTCCTCAATCTTTCAACGCTTACAATACAAAATGAATTTTAACGTGACATTTCATGCCTCTGCACTATAATGTGAATTTCACTAAAGATATGTTTTGATTATAAAGCGCTTTCCCATGGGGAAATAAATGATAGCGTTCAGTATGAATAATAGGTATAATGAAATTATAAACGTAAAATTTCTGGCATAAACATTTTTTATGGGGACATAACTGACTGGTGCTGAAGAAATCAGAATCTCCGCAATTTTTAGTTTTTTAAGCTAGAAAAGATTTTTTAAAGTTTTCTGGTAGGTTATATTTTATATATCGACCCATTCCTACAGGAGTAGTCAAAATTTTGCCAAGAGATAGAGAAATACACTAGTTATCGAAAATTAAGGAAAAAATCACAAAAATAGGGATAACACGTTCAAAACTAGGCCAATCTGTTCAAAATTTGAGTATGTTGTTAAGTAAAAGGAGCTGAACAATACTACATTATGCATAATAGTGGTGCTGCAGTAGGAATACGTCATTTTCGAGGAGCATAAAAGTGCATGTCTCAGAGCAAGGCGACAATTGTCTCTGCGAGGGTGAGATTACACATCTGGCATAGCCAAATTGTAACAATGACCTTGATGCATCATTTGACCGAAGAACTGAGATGGCGAGCTATTGGGAGACTAGAGGCAGGACAAAGTCAGACAGAAGTGGCCAGATGGCTAAATGCGAGTCCGTCTGTGGTTCATAGACTTTGGCAACAATTTCTAACCACGGATTCGGCATCCAGGAGGTTCAGCCAAGGACGGCCATACGCTACGACGAGTGCCGATGACCGATATTTGTCATTATGCTTACGAAGGAATAGAACCGTAACTCCGTCTGTAAGCTCCGTCTGCAGATCCTCCCTCGCTGCAAGCTCTGGAAGGTTGGTATCAACGTCAACTATGCGTAGAAGGCTTCATGAATGTGGTCTTTTTGCGGGGCGACCAGCCATTTGCGTCCCGCTCACATCACGCCATAGGCAGCAACGTTTGCAGTGGGCACGTTAACATGTCCACTGGACGCGTGATCAATGGAGAGCTGTTCTCTTTGCGGATGAGTCTAGATTTAGTCTCCAAAGCAATAGTAGGCGTATTTGGAGTTGGATAGAACCTGGAACTCGTTTTCATTCATCACACTTCCATAAAAGAGATGCATACGGATCAGGCAGTGTCTGTGTTTGGGGCGGTATCTCTTTGGGTGGACGCACAGACTTCTAAGTCTTTCCCCGTGGAAATGTGAATGCTAACACCTATAGAGATGACATCCTTGATGCTTATTTGCGCCCTTATGCCGGGGCAATAGGTGATGCTTTCGTGCTACAGGACGATAACGCGAGACCGCACAAGGCTCGCATCGTGGATGCTTATCTTGAGCAGCAAACAATTCAGCGCTTGGAGTGGCCAGCTTGATCACCGGACCTGAATCCTATCGAGCATCTTTGGGACGCTTTAGGATGATGTATAACTGCTCTCAATCCTCCTCCTAGGACCCTAGCCACGATTTCAACTGCTTTGCAAGAGCAATGGCTCTCACTTCCTACCGAACTCATAGACCGCATAATTGACAGCATCACACATCGTTGTTTGTGCTGTATTGCTTCTCGGGGGGATCATACGCCATATTAAAGGTACTTTTCCTATACCAAACTGACACATCCGATTTGTTCATTATATACATATGCTAGTTTCTATAACACCATAATTGTCTGGCGATTTCTTTTTATGCTATTTTATACATACCTATATGTTGTATAATGTGTATAAGTTTCATTAAATTCTACGCGTAACTTTTTGAGTAATCGCTATTTTTATGACTTTTCCTTAATTTTTGATAACCTGTGTATAGTTCAGGTAGTCTCAAACGAAACTACCACGGGTGATTAATGTAGGATTACTTATCGTTTGCTTACTTCTTTTTTTTTGACTCATTTTGGTACTTTTCTGTTTAACTGTTTACTGCTACTGGGTTTGGCGCGCTGCCAAAATTATAACTCGCGACGCAGGACAATTTTTTTCTCTCCCATTGACCATTATTGAGGAACGTAATCCTACGTTAAAAGGTTTGCAACTTATTACTCACGTTGAAAATTTCCCACAACTAGAAACCACTCTACAATCACTCGACCCCAGACCCAAGTGACCCCAGACCCGGAAAAAAAAAGTCCCATTCCTGAGCTCATAGGATTACTTGATTGCTCAGACGTAACTTTGTAACGTCAGAAACACACTCTTTTAATTTATTCCTTGGTATCCACCCTATTTTTATGATAGTTTAGATCATGTCCTTGTTCAAATGTCCAAGGCAGTAATCAAGTAGAGTGTGAAAAGAGGGGACGTTAGATATAAAATTAGACTACCTGTGTTAAGTTGACTAGTGAACATTTTTAAGGCACCCAGTCTCTCAACCGGGCAGACTGAGAGTAGGAATTTTGTTGTGTAATGATGAGCAAATTCAATAAGCAAGTAAAGTTGTGGAAAACTTTAAAGTGTACTGGCATACTAATGAACAAGTTTTGTGTTTGCCAGACGTCTCCTTCTGATTCCAGTATGTCTGGCATTCGGTACCAGTCGCTGGCATTCCGTACCAAAGTCTGTGCGTTCGAATCCCACTCTTGGCATGGACGTTTGTAGCCGTTCGGAATCGGCTTTAAGCAGTAGGTCCCGGTCTAATTACCCCTCGTGTAGCAAAAATTGACCGTCGCGATCCAAATCCAAACCAAACCAAACTGATTCCAGTATCTAACTCAGGGCTGTAAACGTTGCTTCGAGTCTGTGTTGGGAGGAATGCTATAAGAATTAGTAATACTATTTCTCGACGAATATTTTTCGTAGAAGGGTTATTTTGACCACAAAAACTACAAAGAGAACCTTACAAGCCTCGACTTTCGTCAGGTTTTCTCATACTCTACATAGATAAAGACTTATATTTTGAGTCCTGACATATCGCTCACTCCTTTCAACAACGTCATATCTCCAAAATCGGCGATTTTTAGTTATGCTTGTTTTCAGAATGCGCAGAAAGAGTAGTATATCCCTTCAAGATCATCATATCTCACCTCTGAATATTTAGCCGCTAGAGAGCAGAATTAAAATTTATTTTCAATACATTTCAGCGTACTTTTAAACTTTCAAATCCCTCTCCTGAAAGATCTTGTATTTTAAGATATGACGTTGTTGAAAGGAGTGAGCGACATGTAAAATGAAAGGTTTAATTAGCGTCTGAAGTCAGACACTACGATTTCATATAAATCGCATGGAAATAAAAAATTCCGTTGAACTTGTCATTTCCTAGGAAATGAAAAGTAAAATGAAAGGTTTAAGGTAAATAAGTTACTAAAAGTACAAAATTATAATTTAAGAACAGCATCTAGTAATGGAACTTATATTAAAATAACATCCAAACCATTTAATAATCTTTCAGACAGCATGTATGAACCACTTTTTCAGTTTATAGATTACATTATACGAAATGCCAAGTAACCAGACAAATTGATTTATCTTCAATTTCTTTCACAATAAGTTCACTTAAAATGTATTTTAACATAAACAAATGACAAGCATAACATGTATATGAATGTAAAATAATTGAATACTGAACAAACAATACAAAACGTGAATTTTCATTTTCCGACGCCATGTACATTTTTATTTGATCATTTATTTTAAATTTCCGTCGTTCAAATATATTTTTTCATGTCTTACTTAATGTTAATTCAATCGATCTTTCTCTGAATTATTGAAAATGTAATTTCAAAGAATATTTTTTAAAGCAATTTAAATATTTTATAACCCTGCTTAAGTATTTTTAGAAACGCATTAGTGACAGAAATCAGCTTTAGTTAAGCAAATATCATTCGAAAGAAAGCCATAAAAAACCCTTTTTATAATCGAGTAAAGGTATAAAAAGCAAATATTCCGTAGGAGCGTTTTTGTGCTGTTATTAAAAGACGCTTAGAACGCAAAGTGAAATTCGCCCGTTTCGTTTATTTATGGGTCAAAAATTCATTTTTATTGCCTGAGAAACATAAACGGAGAAAATTCTGAATGGCGAGGTCTTTTTTTATTCAGTATCCAGCTGTGCTTCGATGAAGTAATTTGGGAGGAAAATTCTTTTCTTCAAGTGATTCTGTTTGCCGTTGTATTTGTTGCATTATGATGTCGAGATTCAAATTTTCTGAATGCAAACTACGAAAAGAATAGATCCGCATTTAAACCTGCTTATGATGTTTATGTGCGATCATAACTTCTCGCAATGTTAAGGTAAGATACGTCGAATTGGTAATGAACATTTTTTATCACTAAAAAGAGTATTTATATAATACTCGGTATTGCTGTTTGAAGAAGATTGAATAAGTGTATTGTTTAATACTTTTATCCTATTTATAGTTAAATATTTTTATTATATGTTATCAGGAGTAACAACCGTTTTTCTGGAAAGGAATTCGAACCTGGTATATAACTCCATATCGGTATTCTGCAAATTGAACGACCCTAGTGACGTAAATTTACTCTCTCTTTGAATTCCAGTCCTCACATAGGACTGGAAGCCGCTATACTCGGTGCAACTTGAAATAAGGGAAAAAAAGTTATGTTTAGTTTCAATTATAAAGAAGTTCGTTCGCACTTTAAGGAAACGATTTGAAATTTATTTTTGTAGTTTGCATTTTGATATAAAAATTTGGCAACTTCAGAATAATAGTCTGCTACTGTTTTGTTTTGATTGGAATCTATATGTTTTTGTCGTGTGCCATTTTAAATAAAATCTTATAAATTCGGAATTTTCAGCAAAGGATGGAGCAAATTCTAGAGATTAAAACAATACGTGTTTTAAAAAAAGTAAAGAGCAGTCAATGGATACATAATATCGGATTTCATTTGCATGGATAAAGGATAGTCATATATTTTTATCAGTTAAACCTTTAGGATTTAGAGTGGAGGATGTAAGCGAGTAGTTTAATTTAAATTTTCCTGTTCTATTTTGTCTCGGGAATTCTGTAAGTATGAAGATTAATGAAAATAAATAATTATCGTAGAGTTCATGTCATGTACATCAAATTGCCCATGGTCTTTGATGAATCTGAATTTATATTCTGTGATCAAAATTACGGGTACATAGATAAAAAGATCGAGAGATGAATTTAAAGTTAAACAATTCCTTTAGTGTTTTTATACTACCTTTTTTTGTATTTTGATGTCGTATTTTGTTATGAAATCGTAAAATAATTATTTCTTTCTTGAAGCAGTTCTGAAACTCCCTAAATCCTCATTATTTTTCAGACAAATGATAAACTAAAATATTTAACGCGTCATACATTAAAGTATTAAAATATACTGTTTGAAAGATTTCAAAATATTTCTTTAAATGTATGTTATAGACCTGAAGTTTACTCAAACCTTTATTTTTAAGAAAATTTATGCTTTCAAATATTAAATGAACTGTTCAACAACGTAAATTTTTTTTAGAATGCAAGCACATGAATATATTAAATATTCTCCACTCGAGAGTTTTTAATCTATTTAGTTTCTCATTATTTTACCGTTCTCACTGAATCGTAAACAATGCGTTGATCTATTTTCAATGTGTTATACATATTTTGCAGAAATATTCTTAATTTGTGAAACGTATCTATTAAAATTTAGCTCAGCTCGAAATTGGCATTTTTAAGGCAAAGGATTGAAAATTTCATCACAGCATAAAATTACGATAAATGTTACCTTAAAATGTTATGCAACTCAGACATTTTGTTCTTCAAGTAAGAGAAAATTCTGTAAGAGACAAAATTTTCATGAGATATCATGTACTAATCGAGATATATTTTTCATAATCGAAACAAAAGGGAAGGATATCTAGAACTGTTTTAAACTGCGTTTCGAAACATGATTTTAATTTCTATCATTTTTAAAACAAAATATAAGTTTATTATGAATTACTTTTCCGTCTTATTTTGAACTTCAAATATTTGGAATTGATAATATTTACTAGTGCATCGCTCCACTTCGAAATTACTTCATTACATTACGTTTCCGTTTGAACCATTAATTCAAATCCGCCAACAATGATTAATATTTTGACTCTCCCGAATACTTACATAACTTATTTTACGAAAATTGATTCTGAACACAAGTCTTTATTAAGATTCTCTGGAGAATTTTTGAAATGGCATATACTAGTTCCATTCTATTACGAGCAGAGCAATAAGAGTTTGTGAATTTACAGTTCGATTGTCTCAATATCGAGACAAGAGAGTTGTAAATGTTGCCCTATTTGAATCGAAATATCCGGAATGAATTAAACTGAAATCTGATAGCTGCGCATCAGTTGACCGAGGAGATTTTTCATCTCCATATTGTTCCATTTTCCTGGGTTCGTTAGGATTGAATAAGAATCTCTTCAGAAAGTTCACTCAAAATAAATTTATTATTTTGTAAATTCTTCAGACGTATACACAAATTCAAACATAAAAGACATAACAAATGTCTTCTATACAGCAGAAAATTCAGGATACCAGAATTTTCAATACAATGCACGCCAATTAACGCAGTTACAACGCATTCAATTCTCACTAGAAATTTGAACTGAGTTCCAATGCCAATGTCTGGTATATTTATAGATTTACAAAGCGCCCTCTATAGGTCAGTCACAGCTAGATATTTCTAAAAGCTTCAAGAGAGGTTTAGTCGGCAAGTTGGCGAAATATCCCCAAATTTGGCGACCAGAATAAATCACAAAATCCATTGCCAATTTGGCAATAACTCACATATTTCGCGAGATTCCCATAGACTCCCATGTTAAATTCATAGCTAAAGAGGCTCTTCCATAGAAGCCATTTTAACGAAAAAAATGCAATATTTACAAAACTCGTAACAATATGTTAATCTAGGGGGAATTTTATAATCTCGCTCAGAGTGAGTAAATTCATATTTTGTATGCTTTTTTGCATATTCAAATAAAGTTTTAAGTAAAAATCTTTTACCTTTTCTGAAGTGTTCAGTTTCTTTATTTATTGATGCTAATCACTACAAATTTAAAATAATTCTTTGGTAAAAACTATATATAAAGGATTTTTCAAAAAGTCGCGAACTTAATTGCAAAAAAATAATTATACAATATGCCTATGTGCAGTCAAAAATATTAAAAGGAAAAGTCTGCTCAACTTAACACAAGAATCAAGATTCGTTTGGTCAACTACACCGTCTACAGAAAACATAAGTACCGGAACTTAGGACATTTACTTAAAATTCGCACTCAATACACACAATAGAGAGATTATCCCCTGAGAAAAATAATTAGAAAGTTGTGTCCATTAACTTTAAATAAGAAATATTCAAACCAATACAAAATATATATTATCTAGCTGTAAAAAATGTACATAATAGTGAAACTTTTAAATAATCCTCCACAGCAATATTCTTATAACACGTGAACTTCTATATGACTTTGCTCCATCTCCCAACTAACCTTTCATTTATACGAGTAATTTATAATACGTACTAAAACTGGGTATCTTTACCGTAGAGACAGTACCGATAATGTTCAAGGAGAATACTTTTCATAAGATAGTTTTGCACCTCTTGCAAGTACTATAAAATAATTTTCTACATTGCATTAAAAAGTTTTTAACATTCATCATTGTAGCGTGGAATTTAACGCTACAGTTAATGTGCGCTAGTTTTGCCCCAATTTAATCTAGAATTTTTTTAATATCAGGAAATACTTTAATTCAGTCACTCTGTCAAGCAATATTTCACGTTAACAGGTGTGTTTCTAAGCCCCAGTTTGGAATTCAGGGTGGTCTACTTTAACAACATCTTTGCTCATTCATGCACATCTGTGCGTAAATAGAATCAACTCGATTTTGTTGAAGAAATCTTTACGGTTTTTATTATTCACAAGATACGGTTCTCTTGTTGCAAGAATTTCTTTAAACTACGGTTTCCGGTTTACGGGCTAACAAACAGCGTACCATCTTTCAAAACCCCTTTCGAAAGCAGTTACTCATTTTCACGGCGCTCAAGGTGACGTTTCCATAATACAAGCCATTTTTCTTGCCCCCAAAGGCAATACCGTCAATTGATTCTGTGCAGCGTTTGAGAAAACCGCTTTGGCGATAAATCGCCAAATTTTGGTGAATTTCAAAAGTCGCCAGGTCTCACCTGCTCAGCCAATCACCGCTTTTTAAACCTGCCGCGCCTTTATGTCATAAGCAGATGGTTGCAACCTTTTGCCCGTTATCGCCCTTTTAACTTAATACGCGTTCTGCCTTCACATTACGCTCGCTACGACGGTTGGTATATTGGCACACAACTTTCGTGTAATCCCCGCTCCATATACTCCTGTCGGAGAAGAACTTGGATACGCAGAGATATGCATTCACTGACTTACACTCTCATGCACAGACTTTGAGAGATCACGAGTTTTTGCTATAAATATAGGTCGTGCCTTTTTGAAGCCCCTCCAGAATGTGGCCCTTCTTGCCTAATTCTGTAAGGAGGCTATACCATTTTCGATGTATAATTTTTATGAACCATCATGGTCATTTATATTTATTTGTACTTAACGATCAAAGATTCCGAAGTGAATTTCAATAAATAACTGTCGACCTAATAATTGGCTCGCTTCCTTTTTTTTGTGTGTGAATTTGGTTCCCGGATTGCAGAAGACGATGGCGCCGCCTGAGGGTATTGTGGTCACATCATGCTAATTCCACTATACAACGACGTTACGGGCCAACATATCTACTGAAGCTAGTTAGGCTTCTAAATCCTACATCACGTTTTATTGAAAAGCGGTTATCATCATCGAAGTAAATTTTGCTTGTTCCTAGCTCCACGAACTTTCTTGACTGGGTTCATAGGTTTCTTCTTCGACATATACTTTCGGCCATATTCTTCCCGTACGAACAGTTCGTCATCGAGATAGACTTAGTGCCGTGCCGCTTCCTATTCCTACCACTAACCAATGTGTAATTCTACTATACCGAGATAGACATTATTTCTTCATTAGAGAATGGTTCCGTTCCTATTTTATCTCTACAAACTAAGGTACAGCTTCATTTCTTCAGCACAAACTATAGTGCTGTTCCCATTCTACAGTACAATCATAGTGTATGATTATGCCAATTTCCATTCAGTTATGTTTCCAGTGAAACTTCGGAAGTGTTCTGAAGATGAGAACCTTAGTAATGAACCCAAATAGGAAAAAACAGATGATTATGACTATTCTATTTGAGTGCGCAGCTGAAGTGTGGAGGAACAAACTATCAATTTACTGAATTATAAAACCGTATTAACTGTAGATCACACCACCAAAATAATTCAACGTTACTTCATAAATTTCCATTAAAGCCCAAAACTATGTCTTGACTGCCACGGGTTACTAACCCTTCAAACCCAATCTTGATTTTTCGTGGAGTCCACTGGTCTGGACGATAGTTAATACGTCTAGTCCTAGGAGAGGTGTTTGGTGTTCTACCACTAGTAGTGCGTAGTATATAATGTAAGGTGACCAGACGTCCCGCTTTTGGCGGGGCAGTCCCGATTTTTAACAATTTGTCCATGGCGTTTTAAAAAAGCCCCGATTTTTTGAAAGAATGCACGACAAGCTAGGGAACGGCGGGAGAACGGGAAGGGAATATACGTTTTTCGGTTGCCATGTAGCTATCTAGCCAGGATATGGGTTTTATATTATTTTTGTTAATTTTATAATGTTACACTTTAATAATAACAAATAATTGTTGAGAACTGACTATCAAAGTTATCATTGTTGATCAGTTGTTAGAATTCGACTACCATTGTTTGGACTTAATGAACCATGGCATTTTTTGACATTGGCAACGACGAAAACATTTTGTAACTGTCTCTCAGACAATACACATCGTACTGCGTGCTAGTAAGCTAGTTAAACAAGTGATGTCATTAACAATCAGCTTTTCAGATAATTTAAGTGTTGAGACTTTGAAAGCCATTTTATGTGTGAAATATAATTTAACAAATTCTTGTGAAAAATTTCATTACCTATTAAAACAACGACAGCGATCTACTAAAAAAAAATCACTCAAATGAAAAATATGCCAAAGAATAAAATAATAATACACATAATTTTTTTTATTTATTATATTTGTAAATTGTACTTACGTTGAAATTAAAAAATATATATTACAATACTATTTTTGCGTTCTATGAAAATTTTTGTTGCTCCATATAGACCAAATTTTTAATCAAGAACCCCCCCCCCCGGTCAATGGTGTCCCGCTTTACTATTGTTAAAATCTGGTCACCTTAATATAATGTGATGTGAAAACAAACGACAATGGCGGAGGCGCCAAAGGTATGTAAATCGGTAAACTAAAATGAAGTTATTCAAACCAACCCATCACAGACTGCCATGCAACTAATGTGGGAAGTAACTAAAAATAGGTTAAACATGAATGAACATCCTTATTTCAATTTCCTTGTAGTCTGGAATCACAGCAATGGGAAGTAAATCATACGCTAATATAGAATCGACACAGTTCACTTGAAGATGTTTATTCCAGTTTTCACAGCCAGTAAATGTTGAGTAGAACACAAACTGTGTAAGATGGCAGCTGTTTAACTCAGCGGCATTGACGAACGGGCCTCCTGGTCCCAAAATAGACGAATTCGGTTAAAACTATTATCTAGATTAAAAATGGAAGGAACTTCCCTGTGCACAGCCTCGTTAAAATATATTTCGTGTTAAAACCATAAAAATTTGAGTTAAAAATATACTCCAGTGTTAAAATCACCAACTGAATTAAAACAACATCATCGACTCAAAACATTACACGACGATAGATTAAACTACCGTAGGACCATTCATAGGACCATAGGAACATGTGATTAACTGTGTTACCTAGGCCAGCGGTTCTCAACCTGGGGGGCGCGCCCCCCTGGAGAGGCGTAGAAGAATTTCAAGGGAGGCGTGAGTTAAAAAAATAAAAAGTAAAACTAACTGTAATTCACTGTACTCAATTTTGCGGTCACAATGTAAACGTAACGTAATTTCGACATATGAACACGAACACAATAATTGTCGCACACGATAATTGTTGTAGCTACAATGTCAGAAAAACATTCTGAAGACTTATGATGAAGTTAAAAGTTTCACAGAAAATATAACTCTTTGGCAACACCGTTTTCAGAATTCAGAGCCAAACTTTTCATCCTTTGCAAGATTGAACGACCTCCTCGATGATAAAAAAAATCTCCCATTGCAACAGATAAATGAATTGAAGGACCTTTTATCAGGGCATTTGGTGGCATTGCAAAATAAAATTGCAGATTATTTTCCAGATATTAGTTCAGAGAACTGGGAGTTTAAGTTGACAAGAGATCCTTTTGAAATAGATGTGGAATACATCTTGATCATATTCAGGAACAGGCAATTGACCTAAAATGTAATTCTCAAATATACGCGGAATTCGAAAACATGGATGTTGAAAATTTTTGGTTACGCTATTTTCCTGTTTACCCAGAAGTTTCTTTGGAAGCTTTGAGGTTGTTAGTGCAGTTTTCATCCACATATCTCTGTGAATCTGGATTTTCAGCATTAGCATACATAAAGTCAAAATATCGAGCAAAGCTGGACGTTGAAAGTGACCTGAGGTGTGCTTTGTCACAGTTATAACCTAATATTCAAAAACTTGTCAAGGACAAACAGTGCCACCCCTCTCATTAATGTTGTGAAAGTGACTGGTATTGCATTCCAACCTCACCTAGATCCTTGATTACCTCAAATATATTTCATCTGTATTTAATTCTTTGATTTAATATGTTCTAATAATAATATGTTCCAAATAAAGAAATGAGTAGTAATATTAAATTTTGTGTATGAAATTATCTATTCTATATTTTCATTTAATAACCAGCTTCAGTTTCAAATTCCGATTGTACTACTTGTATTGACCACATATGGTGGTGGTGGTGGTGGCGGGAGGCGTGACCTCACATCAGTGTTCAAAGGGGGGCACAGAGCCTGAAAGGTTGAGAACCCCTGACCTAGGCCATCGCCTTCTAACACAGATATTTCATGAGATTGACAACGGAGATCGAAAGTTCCACCGAAATATGAAAAGGAATGTTCGTTTTTTAATATCTTCGGAAGCGTAAATTGCAACACAAAAGTGACGCCGAGAGCTTTTTGGTCAGAGCTTTGGAGGGTGAAATGAAGAGTTCTCATTGGACGTCTCCAGGATCTTCGGGATTCTTCTCTGGTCAATAGCTGTTCCAGAAACTAGTGTCTTCTGGAACCAGAGCGGAGTCAATAGCTGTTCCAGAAACTAGTGTCTGAAAGCTGGTTTTCGATTGGCAGGTAGAGAGAGGAGGAGAAAAGTGATTGGATAGAGAGATAAGGTTCAGAATCCGTGAGTTCTAAAACTAGGAAATCGAGCAAATCCAAAAGGATTTACTCAAAGACAAATAATAAGTGCTAGAAATGAAGTTTAAGGATATTAAAATTGATTTTTATTTTATTTTATAAAATGTTTAATTGTTTTTTGCCTTGGCAAAGCCAAATATTGTTTTTTATATTTTTATATTTTATTTAAATGTCGAGGACAAACAAAGAATTTTAAGACGAAAGACTCAGGATGGCACGAGGCCATTTCCTGTTAGTGGGGTCTGCGTGATCATAGTCTGCAAGATTAGATAAAAGTTCACTGTCAATTGAGTTGTGAAAGTTAATAGCTTGATTTTTGAGATAATTTCGAATAGTAGGGATTCCTAACTCCCTGTAGGTACAAGTATTTCTGAAATACCAATCCGCGTTAACGATTTGCCTAATGGTGCTGCTCTGAGCAGAAGCAAGTTTTTTAATATGGTAATTTGCACAGTATGACCACGCTGGCCCTCCATAAGTTAAGATAGGACGAAGATAGGAGTTGTAAATGAGCATTTTATTGGCTATGCTTAATTTGTTGTTCCGAGAAATTAAAGGGTAAATTAATCTTCTGGCTGCTCGGAACTTGTCCCTGACATGGAGGATATGATATTTCCAAGGGACATTTTTGTCTAAAACGATTCCAAGGTATTTAACGGTATCAGACCAGTGAATTTTTGTGTTACCTATTTGAATTTGGTGACTGTTGTATGTCCTTTTACGTTTAGAGGTAAACATGACAGCAACGCATTTTTCAGAATTAATTTTAATTTTCCATTTGTCGAGCCAATTTTGAATGGAAGACATGTGAGTATTGATGTATTTAACTGCATACTTTAAAATTTTATTGGTGGTGTAAAGGGCCGACAGATTAAACTGATAGTCGCCAAGGCATTTAAACAGAATTCTAAATCTTATTGAGTTGCCACTTCAGAAAAGTGAAAAGTCCAACCAAGTGAAACACTGCCATCTGTTGGTGAGCACTAATAAACATAAAAAATTAAAATACAAGAAACACAAAAAATTAACAAAAAAATGTCTTTTAAGTCCAAACAACCGCTGTGCTTCTAGCAGAGCTGAACTTTCTATCATGTCACTTCTTGCACTCCTTTACACTAATTCGGTAGTTTTGGTTGTATCCCACTACGTAATGTGAATACCCATGATTTCTTCCTCAATCGGTATATGTCTGTGAAGGTTGCTCCGGCTTTTACGAAGTGCTTATGCAGAGAAATGTCGATTGGAAGGAGAGCTTTAAGAAAACTGGTTAGCCTAAAATAATCATATAAAATATTACTCATACACTTTTACAATTAATTGCGTTATGTAAACGGTGTAAAAGGACTCCTGCACCAAAAATTTCGTATCTTTTGTTTATTTTCAACCTTATGACACAGGATTTTTCCATTAAGATATTGCTAATTTCGTTTAAGTCATAGATTTTTTTATTGTTTAAATTTTTTTTCACCTAGAAAAAAAGCTAAAAAGGAAAACATTCGAAAAAAGTTATATCGAACAAATAGTAAAACGTTTTGATCATAGTTTTACCACAGAGGATTTTTTTTTGGAGGGAGACGGGCTGAAACCTTATAATGCACGTGATGGTCATATCAACACTTGATCTTTAATAAGGCAAAAGAATTGTATTTTCTTTTAATGTTATTCGAAAAAATTTTATTCACAAATTAAACCGAGGACGATTTACACATTTAGATATTCCATTTTTCCTTTTAAACATATTTATGTTTGAAATAATTTAAATATCCTCTGAAACAATATTCCGACAGAAGTTTAAAAGAAAATTTCAAACTTATTATACAACATAACAGGCTAATCCTTTACACCACAACAGAAAATTTTAAAATTTGTCACCACAATATTGCGTCAATGACAATGTTTAAAAGTCAAAAAACCACTGTGGTGATTATTCTGTTTGTTTTATAAAAATTCAACCGAAGTTGAAGCAGATTGATAAACGAGGAAAAATTTTATTTTGAAAGAGTGGGCTGGACTGCGTTAAATAAGTCATCAAGGAAAATGTTTAAGCGTTTCTAAAGGAAATCGATTTAATAATGATCCCTTATATTATGCTTGTACACAGACACTGTAATTAACCTTCAACCCTGCAACACAGGGTATTACTGATGTCAATAGACTATAATACGGGTGCTTGTAGTTGGTTATGAGATATTTATTTCGTATAATAATGTTGGCTAAATCGCGAGATAATGATCACTGATAATTTAGTACTTGCCGTTAATAACAAATGCATGTTTATCAAGATTAAGTTACAAAATTCTTTGAATTCTGGAAATGACATTATTGATGTTTAGTTTCAATACCGCTACCACCCGTAGATTATCGAATGGAAATGTTTGCAATAATAAAATTTAATTAAATTCATAAATGAGGGAGAAAGTTGAAAATTTTATTTTTAAAGGGGTCTGGTGAAAAAAAAAATATTTTTTATTTTTCCACAATTCTTTTAAATGTGTCTTATAATAAGAATAATTTTCCATTTAGAAAATACTATATAAATGTGAAATTTTGTTTGGAAAGTCAAAATCAAAAATTTATTTTGAATAGATTTTGTAAAATTCGTAGCCATAGTCTTTTGTCACGTGGTACAAAATTTTCCTTTTTGGAACATCCTATTATTTTATGTGGGCTTTGGAAAGGTTCCTTAATAATTTGTGTTCAAGATTATTTATAAAAATCTGATTATAAAATATTCTATGATTTCAAAGGCAAAAGTAATTTTTGCTTAAGCGAAAATATTTTCGAAATTTTTTCTCTAAATGGTAAATTCTGAATTCATTCTGGCATTCTGAATTAAAGACCAAAGAAGAAAAGAATGCTGTACAAGGATACCTTTCAAGGAATTTTCCGATATATACTTTTAAAGACAACAAATCATGAAAAATTCCTTGTTAAATACACTTATAATACAGAAAGATAACAAACACGCATAGCCATTTCCTCATTTATATGCTTTATCCATCGTAGAAATATGTGGTTTGTATTATTTTTTCTAAAATCTCTTTAGGCTGTTCAAGTCAAGGAGTTGAAAATGTTTATATTTTAATTTTTTGGGGAAGATTTTAAGTCTTAGTTCCCATAAAAAGACGTTAGAAAAGAGTTTTAACTTCGAAAATAGTTGTTTTCTATTCTTTTTGCACGCCGAACATCCTATTATTTTATTTTATTATTGTACCTCACTTATTATGAACTTCGCTACTTGAAGAAGCCTTCTCACTTTTTAAGCCTGGTAGCTCTCATTTGTGTACGGTCGCTTGGTTATAGCTGTCGTTTGTTGCCGTTAGGCTCGGTGCACACGAGCGATCCGGTGTCGTTGCGGCACCGCAGTTGCGACCAGGCATTACATAGAGTTCAACTAACCGACTCACACGGACGACGGGCGTCGTCCGTGTTCCGTTCCAAACTCCGTTATAACGAACTTCAAGGGAACAAAGGTTTGTTCGTTTCCTATGTCCTTCTGTGTCAAATTATACAACATCATAGGGTTAAACAAATCCTGCAAGGGAGCGGCCTTCAGGGTGGACTGCAGCCATGACATTATTCTTTGTATTACTCCATCGTTGGACCTGTATTTAAAATAAGTAGATCGATGATTTCATGTTTACACACAATACAAAATTTGATAGAAAATGATAACGCAATACCTTTAAATGTAAGCAGTAATACAGTCGAACTCCGTTATAACGAACTTCAAGGAAACAAAGGTTTTGCTCGTTTTATCCGGTGGTTCGCTATATCCGAACCGTTAAGGAAAATGCTAGAGTTCCCAAAATGTATAACTCATTAGTTACAATGTGTATTCAATAATGACGTATTAAAAAATCATAAAATCTATTAAAAATAATCATTAATGAATTAAATCGACTAAAATCAATTACATTAAACTGACATAATATTAATTAAATTATGTAATATAGAAAAAAATGGCGGGACCAAAATTTTCGCTTGTTATATCCGTGAGTTCATTATATACTGGGTTCGCTATAACGGGGTTCGACTGTACAAAGATATACGCATAAAAATTGTCGTTAATAATTAAAAACAACCAAATATTTTTCTGATTAATTAATTAGAATAATTATCATTTGTTAAAACTTTTTGTTAAAGTCTTACTCATATTTTAACTTTGTGTGTCTATTCAGAACTTATATATACATACATAAGTACTTATACAAAATTTATACAAATACTTATATAAGTATTATTTATTCCGTATAGACCTCTATAAGTTAAAGTCACTGATATCTTCTGGCCCTCTTCATTTCCAGAATCAATATTAATAGTTTCACGACACGTCGTAAAACATCTAAGAGGTTGATCTGTCTTTTGAAGTTCAATCTTCTCCCTTTGTCCTCCTCGTTTATTTCTTTCCCTTGTAAGTATCTTGGGAACTGAAAGCTGTCATCCGGCGACCTTAAGCGGATCCGAGACAAAAAGGGACAGATAAGAACGACTGCGCTCCACCCTTCCTACATCCAATTCATTAAAAGAAACAGATTCCAAGTTTCTGTATCATCTTCGTTCAATTCCATAACTATTCTTTCCATCACATCCTGGAAAGAAAATGGAAATCGGGGAGGGGGAGGTGGGGGGTCCGTCATTTAGTATGTGTCAGATTCGGATGTTAGAAACGTATTCGAAAGATAATGTATCCCTTGTATTTTGTTAAGGCGTGATTCATTTGTGTCAATGGGACATACTACGCGAGGGTAACTCAAAGTTAAATTATCACTTCTTCCGACAAATCTCAGTCTCTTTGTGAATAAAGAATCGCGAGATCTGAGTTAAACGTATTTGAATATTTAATGGGGGAAGAGTTTTCCAAATTAATGTCAAACCTTATTGCAAGCACATCGGCAACATTTTCGACGTGATTTGTATTTGATATAAAGGAACGGTAAAAATAGCGTATGGATTACAAAAGCTGCTTAATTTGGCGTTCCCATTGATGTAGATTCTAATAAAAGCTTGTTTTTGAAAGGATTCATCATTAAGCTTATATAATAATATTTGTTTGCCAGATAATCTGCGACAGTTCAATTTTTTTTTACAGCATGATATCATTTCCGTTCACACTAAAAATGCAAAATAAATATGCACACCAACTGAAGTGTAACTGAAGTGACATAACGTTTTCAAAGAAATTATAGATCACTCATTTTAAGTAATTTTAAAGAAGACTTGTCATTAACCTGTGCGTTTAAATGCAATAAAATACTAAAACAAATTTAAAAAGCAACGTATTTAATGGTGGTAAACTTCCGGATAATACTATAGGGCGTTTGGGGAGATCACTTCTAAAGCTAATACATGTCGAAAATATCACCTATTTTGGCTGATGCTTCAGGGTGCAGCGCAAGTTTCGCATAGTAGCTTATTTCATATATATTTCAAGCAGAGAGTTTATTCTGTTTTATAGTCTCTGGAAACTGTTTTGGTAATAACTTTGCGCCTGAAACCGGTTATTACCATACTGTTTTCTGTAGGTTGTATTGTCTGTCTCAGGCCCATAGGGCATTTTGAATGTGTCACATCTTTAGCCAGCTTCAAGAATAGAAAGTATTTTATATTTTTATTTAACATGGAAAAATGCTATAAACATTAATTACAGAGCTTAATTTTTGTTCTTATCATATTCCCGATTTGATTAAAAGCTCCCTTTGAAATTATATATATATATATTCAACGAATAAGATCTCACCTAGGTGCTAGGTGGCGTGGTTGTAGAGTTTTGGAATTTTTCATTTCTATAACAATCGAGAATGTCGCTAGAGTAAACAAGCATGCCTAAGTTAGCTCCAAAAATCTGATTCCTGCATTCATAGTTGAAGCTCAGCAGGTCTGTAGGAACTGTAGGCTTGCTGTTGTGCTAAATCTGAAGTGTTTAGCTGAACCTCGCTGTCGTACTAAGTGACTGGACGTGTGACAGCTAAGAATGTCCATAAATGAATTTTCTACGCAAAAATGGTTTGAGAAGGAACATCTTAAATTGCATGTCTACACATGCATTTGTTAAGATCGGCTTATTTTATCCTCGGCACATGGGGTCGTTCTGATGATCTGATATCATGAGAAATACATTTTGAATGCATATCTCCAAGAGTTATTGTAGCTCTAAGAATTCCACTAACACTACCTGTAACTGCAGCGGCAGCTGAGCTCAGTTTTTCTAAACTAAATTTTTTTTTTTTTTGCAGAATTGTCCACGAATAACAATAACCCAAGAGCGACTGAATGATCGAACAATCATTTCTCCAGAAATGACGGTATATAGAGCAATTAATTATAGACATACAATCAAACAGTTTGCTCCCATAAAAGTCTGATGAGTGATTTAGTAATTATTTTTATTACCAAAATGAATTATATTCAAATTTATTTACTTTTTCTGCTGTTCTTTAAGTTCTGTCATTGTTAATGTTTACACGATTTTCAGATGAATAACATTTTTTAAATTATACATATTTTACCCAAAATGACCGTTATTCTAAAAGTAGACTATTTCTAACAGCGACACATTCATTACTTAAGAGTCTCTCCAAAAATTTGAAAAGGCGCTGTTTTTAAAACTTGCTTCAAGTGTCAGGAGGGATTGGCCCGGTCCTGATTCTTTGATAAATGAGTTTTTGGAATAGGAATAGAACCGAGATCGATATTGTGACTAGATAGCTTCCCGGTTCACTGTAGTTCACGTAAGTGAACTAACAATAGTCAAAATCTTGTCTTCTATACATCAACCCTTAAAGCTGCTGTGTACTAACCCTATCGGGTTCGCTCATCTCAAAGTTAACCTCTGGAGAAATTTGTCAAAGCATTGTGATTGGGATCTAATAATTTTTTAAAAAATTTACTCCATAATTGAAAAAGAAATTTTAAACTTTAAAGTATTTTTTCGTTTAAAAATTGCAAATAACATTTTAAAATTTAAATTATTGGAGAAAATTCTGGTGTAGTGTGTTTTAAACGCTTCTAAATTCCTTTGGTGGACGAAATTTATAAAATGAATCCTGTTGCATGGTGCAGAAAAATTCATTTTATATGGAAATACCATTTTTATTGGATTATCAGCATTTATGTGGCCGTAAATAGTAGACACATTTTCTCCATAGGTTAACATTGAGGTGAGCAAATCCAATAGGGTTAGACAAAGCATCCTTAATATGAAACTGGTCATAAATGCGTTACAATACATTGCATTTGATGGTTGCAAAAATAGACTTAAAATAACTACTATACAGTACAAGAAGGCTCTTCCTTTTTTCAGAATCGCTGGGAAAAGCCAGAGCTTTGATTCTTATATTTTTTCGTTAAGATAGTTTTTTAAGGCTCTAAGTGTAGCATGTTCTATAACCACCACAACTCAACTACTTTTTGTTTCACTTAAACGTCACATTTTTTTCAACGCTCCACTACCTGTTTTCTTCATATTTCATGGATGTTACATCATTCACTCCTAAAACTTTTAGTGCTCTATAGGGAACAATGATAGATGAGAGACGGGGATGTGGTGACTAAGAAAAAGATTGAATAAAAGGAGAACCGAGAAAAAAATTTTCACAACACAAAAACTAAGAGGGGTAAAATGTTTAAAAAAATATAAGGTAATACATTATCAGATATTTTTATTCAGAAAAAGATTTATATCGAGAACGATAATATTTTTACGTAAAACAAAGTTCCCCTTCTAAACATCTCTGGAATCTGACGATCTGTAAAATATTAAATAAGTAGATGTATAGCCAAAAATTACGAACTTAGATAATTTTTATCAAGTGACAGCATTTAAATGTTCATCATCAACACCATTTTCATAAAAAGCGTGTACAGTACGTAATTTTTTTATGCTTGTTTTTCTTCTCTGTTTATGGTGACAGCAAAGCTCAAAACTAACTGAGCATTATAAATCATTATACCCCTATCCCAACACGTATCTATCTCACGTATAACAGACATTTATTGGTATTAAATGATTTGCTTATATTAAATGTTATTTTTATTAACTATGCAAAGATTCTACATGGTACCGGTTTGTTTCTATGCATTTAGTTCAATATCATACTTCAAAATTTGCTGTACCATTGACTCGTCCGGCCTGAATATATAATCTAAAAAGAAAAAAAACACTTGCAATATAGGAGCATTAAGTTTCAGTCCATCACCCAAAAAACAGATTACTATACACAACCATCTTGTAACCTGAGATATTGGATAAGTTTGATGTTTAAGATTGATATTTTTTTTTCTTTTTCCTTCTGATCTTTATTTATTAAATACTTGGGATCAATATATCAGTGACTGATTTTTTTTCTATTCTTGAACTGAGTGATTTTTAACATAGGATTACGTTCCTCCATAACGGTCCTCTGGAAAACAAAATTTTAGACGCTAAAACCGTCCGTCGTCGCGAGTTATAATTTTGGCAGCGCGCCAAACCCAGTCTCTTGGGCAAGCAGTAAACAGTTAAACAAAAAAGTACCAAAATGCGTCAAAATTTTGACATACATATATGCATATATATACTAAATACGTGTATATATATATATATATATATATATATATATATATATATACAGATACATATATACATAACACATACATACATATATACATACAAAAGAGGTAAGCAACGATAAGTAATCCTACGTTAATAACCCGCGGTAGTTTCGTTAGAAGAGACTACCTGAAATTTTTTTTAGATCTTTATTTCATTTTGAGGCTGAGAAAAAGTTTTAAGAAATTCTAACCACACCAATGTGAGGGACGATATATGTCTTTCATTTTCTTCGTACACGTGTAACCTAAGAGTGCAAATTCAAGAAAACATGACACACTGCATGCCACGTACATCTAGTTACTCTTTACATTCCTCCTTAATCCTCCTCATCTTGGCTGGTCCAAAAATAGCACCCAGGCTAGACTTGATTATCGCTACATTACCAATCTATGTCATGATCCTTCCGAATGAGTTTCCCGTTTCGAAATTCATTCCCGCCCGAAAGATGTCGGGGGGAAACGGTGAACCTCTATCTAAATCTCTGACTCATTTATCCTTCTGTCACTCACTCTGAGTCACAGAAGGATTTTTACGTGTAACTTACCATCGCTGTCCAGAGATTAGCCACTAAAATCCCGTGTGGACATATAAACGCCTTATTTGAATAGTGGTCCAACTTCACGTTAAAAAAATTAAGTGAGCCTCACTTTCATGTTCATACAAGTGATTTCTATCTTATTTTGAAACTGGTACATCTCCAGCTTATTTCTGCTGCCAACAGAGGTCATTACAAATCAGACTTCAGCAGTCATTTCTCAGCACTCATTAGACTTTAAGGTTCTGTATCAAAAAATGAACAATAATGGAGTTGGACCACTATTCAAATAAGGCCTTCATGTATTCCAGGATTCCCGACCTGGGATTCCCAAACCCAGAGATTCCGAACAGGTGTGCCGCGGTACTCAAGAGTGTCGTGAGATCGGCCAGGGGTGCAGCGAGAATTTTTGGGGTTAGCAAAAAATATTAAGGTCCACTTAAAATCAATATTAATTTGAATTAATGACTCTCACGCCCGAGAGATTTTGATACAGATCGATGCACTCGTTCTTCATTAGGATTTAGTTACTCTCAAGCACACAATTGTTAGGCTTCATATCAAACATTTGTGTTCTAAGCATCAATCGAAAATATCCCATTAATAAAAGAAAACTCTTTTCAGTGATTTCCATTGTAGTCTTCTAGTGTAACGCAACATCGTTGGCCTAATTAACAAACCCCGTAACTCTAAAACATACGATTTTGGGATTTTCCTGCTATTACATTGGTTTATGGTCCTTATGCAACTCTGCCAAACCTCATAACTCCAAAAAATTTAATTCATCCAAAAAAGGGAAAAACAACACATATTACGTAACTCCTTAACTTAACTGTTGCTAAGCTTGTAACTCCACTTTAAGTATTGTTATGAAAACATCAGCTTAAAACTGGTTCCGGAGAATCCGATTTGAAACTAGACGGAACTGGTTTTACTTCAACCCTGGTTTTTCTTCAACTTCATTTAATCAGTCTTGCAACTGCTAGAATTAATTAATTTGAAAACTAAATTCAAGAAATATGTGTGCTGTGAATTTCAGCCATTAAAAGATTCAAGATGATAATTGAAAGCTTAATATGATATAACGTTACTACAAAGGGGGTTTGAATGGTGTATATAGACTAAAATATGTATTTTTTCCCTTTCATTTAAGAACTACTTACCACACTCCAGAGAGCAATTAGTGTATATTGTGTTTTTGTGTATATTAGTCTGTTATTTGTCATGTGGTTTTGGATAATATGCAATTTTTATATTTGTTTTGAGCATCACCATCTTCCTATTTTTTTTCATTTGGTGGGGGGAAGAGATGTTATGAAAACATCAGTTTAAAACTGGTTCCAGAGTATCCGATTTGAAACTAGACGGAACTGGTTTTACTTCGCTCCTGCTCGCCCAATCGGACATTCTCCAGAACTTCTTACAAAGTTTTAAAAAAACGTTGGCAACAGGAAAGGTGTAAAAATTTTTGATTTTCCGGCTGAAAAACGTTATGTGAAGTCAGTCTTCGAAGTTTTTCGGCGAGAGTGTCCGTCGGTGTTCTTTTAGAGAGGGTTTTCTGAAGCACGTGGTTGCGCGAGTGGCACAAGGGAGATACAACTGGTCTACGAAGGGTTTTGCAAAGACGTATATCGAGCTTATGTAGGCCCAGTTCCTGTGCATGTGTTGGACGGATTTGTACGAATGCGGAATTGACCGATGTTTCTTGGTTTTCTGCTAAGAATTGTGATGTACAAGTGCAAATAATTTTCGTGCTCTCCTAACTTAAGTCTTAAATAAAGTGTGGTAAGTGAATTCCAGTTTTATTCTTTTATTTTTTGCAATGTGCTGATATTTTATAATCACGGCCACAACAAGAAATCATTTACAAGTATGAAGATCTTCTATATATATAAAACGCATCCGTAACTGACTAACTGACTGATTGACTGACTGACAATGCACAGACTAAACCGCTGGACCTAAAGGGCTGAAATTTTGCATGACGATTCTTCATATAGTGTAGGGATGCACTAAAAAAGATTTTTGAAAAATTCTTCGATTTTTTAAATTAAATTTTTAAGCTGTTTCTGTGATTTTTTTCAAGTTTGCATTTAGAATAATTATCTGAGAGTTATAAAATTTATATCACGAGAAAGATCATAAAAATTCCTTTAAAATGAAATCTTTCTGGAATCTTCACCCCCATTTTCTGACTTTTGGGGAATTTTTAAAGATTAATTTTTAGAATTTAATTTATTAAATGATGATCACGTGATTTCTTTTTCTGGTACTTTAAATAAATTTATCGTCACGTGCATAACAACGAAATAGACAAAAAAAGTATTTTTTTCTTGCAAATGCGGCAGACGATTGGACATTATCCAAAAAAATATTAAAATACAGTAAAAGAAATGTTTCTCAAACTGTACTATATTCTTTAGTATGTTCTATCAGATTTAATTTGAATACTTTTTTCTACATTATTTTGTCTATAAAAATATCCCTTACGATTTTTTTTAAAATATGTTTTTTTGTTTTTTTTCTCACCAATTGCATACTTTGATCGTTGTATTTAATTTGAATGTATTCTGTAGCGAAGTACGGGTATTCAGCTAGTTAATTATATAAAAATGAGGCCCTTATTCGCTCACTCCTTTCAACAACGTCATATCTCGCAAATCGGCGATATTTAGTTATCATTGTTTTCAGAATGCCCTGAAAGTGTAGTATATCCCTGCAAGATCGACACATCTCACCGCTCAATATTTAGCCGCTAGAGACTTTAACATTTGTTTATAACAATAAACGATAATAATTTATCTTTCCACTGTCGAATAAATCAGTTTTTTTGTTCATCCTTTAAAAAGAGGAAAATGGGAATGACGTAGTTTGTTAATTGGGACAACGACATAATGAATCCCACGGCCGTTTTTGAAACTGAATTAATATATTCTATTCTGCTGTTTGTTACTGATATCTATATATATAAAACAGTTCCGTAACTGACTGACTGACTGATTGACAGACAACGCACAGACAAAACAGCTGGTCATATAGGGCTGAAATTTTGCATGGCGATTCTTCTTATAGTGTAGGGGTGCACTAAGAGAGATTTTTGAAAAGTGCATCTTAGATTTTTTGAAATTAAATTTTTAAGCTGTTTTTGTAATATTCTTTAAAGTTTGCATTTAAAATAATAATCCGATGGTTATAAAATTTATATCACAAGAAAGATTATAAAAATTCCTTTAAAATGAAATATTTTTCAAATATTAACTTCCATTTTCTGATTTTTGGTGAATTTTTAGAGATTAATTTTTAGAATTTAATTTATTAAATGCTGATCACGTGGTTCCTTTTCTTTTAATTTTGCGTCACGTGCATAACAACGAAATAGACAAAAAAACATTTTTCTTGCTAATGCGGCAGACTATTGGACATTATCAAAAACATATTAATATATAGTAAAAGAAATGTTCCTCAAACTGTACTATATTAATAGTACTATATTATTTAGAATGTTCTATTAGATTTAATTTGAATATTTTCTTCTACATTATTTTGTCTATAAATATATACTTTACGATTTTTTTATAAATATGTTTTTTCGTTTTTTTTTACATCAATTGCATACATTGATCGTTGTATTTATTATAAATATATTTATGCATATTTTTGGCATTAATTGCATACATTGACCGTTGTATTTAAATTGAATGTATTTTTTCGTTTTTTTCACACCAATTGCATACATTGACCGTTGTATTTAAATTGAATGTAGTGAAGTACGGGTTTTCAGCTAGTCTTTCAATAAATGAACAAAATCTGCAATGGATGCAGCAATTATTTGAATTAAAATTCAATATGCTCCTGATATATATACCAGTTTGATTTTTAAAAAAACATTTTTTTTTAAAACTGAAATTCTAACAAGTGTGCCCCAAGATTCTAATCTCATTCCCAATGGTGCCGCAAATGTAAAAAAGTTGGGAACCCCTGTGTTTAATTTTTTCTCTACCAAAGACATAATATATACGAATGAAGCTCTAAATCTTTGTTAAAAAATAATAACCTATTTAAAGTTTCTCATAATATGTAAAGAGGGCAGTATTATATTGAAAAATTGCATTGTCTTTTTTCGCGAAGAGAAGATGCTGAAGTTAAACATGAATGCAGCTAGGTGGCTATTTTGTCATTGTACAGGCTTCACTTTTTTTAGATGTATATCAAGTTGGAGGATGGATAACCCCATTCATCATTTTCTTCTGACTAGAACCCTATTTTTTTTACGCTCTCAGCGTAATGAATTGTGGAAATTTTTATCAATATATCAGACACCTCCCCCTCACCATTTCTTTAGTTTGAATGAATGGACACCACTCATTTTCATGTCGCAGGCTTTTATTTTCCCACTGGGACGAAGATAAATGAGGTGCAGTAAAGTGACATCTGTAAAGAGACACTGAATGTAAGTGAGTTAGTAGCTTAATTGCAGATCCCTATATAATTATTGTTACCTGAGTCAAGTCTATGATGGTTTTATGAATTCAAAAAACCTGAACAATGAACTATAACGAGTAAAAAGCATAATTCATTTAAAATAAAAAATATAAAGTTTCTATTTCCTCTCTTATAACTGGATTTTTCGAGAATTTATGAAACATGCTGTGCATAACGTTTGTTTGTAGTACCGACATTGTTCATTCAAAAAGGGCATTTAGTAAAAATATTTAAAAGAAATAATTACAAGATAAAAAGAACTTTTTATATACCACGTTTATTAATTTTCTGTTGAATCATATAAACATGACTATTTTTCTCTCCTCTTCGCTCTTAATTGCCTAAACCTTCACTTAATTATTCTTTTTCACTTTCTTTTATTTAACTTTAATCACTGTTTAGTCGTTTTCACTATCCACAGACTCTATAAACTGCTAACTTTTACAATTTTTTAAAATTTTTCGCACAATATTTTGTAAACAAACTAAATTCACATGTATTCTGTTTTCAAAATCGTCAAACCCCGTTACGCAAAAGCGCAAGCATTGAATTCTATCGAAGCACCATCTTGCGGATTTTTTCGGCTAAAAGTATTAAAAGAATGCATTGTCATCGTGTTCTGATCTATTCTAAAAGTTTCAAATGTCTAACTAGTCGGGAAGTTAGTTAAAAATCGATTGCAAGATTTGTACTGAACAAACAAGAAAGCTAGTTAATAAAAACGTGGTAAAAATAATCCCATTAGTAGGCACTAGACCACTGATCTGTCGATTTGTCCACTATGCTTGGATTTCAGAATAACTGAAATAAAGGTTTACTATAAAAAAAATTCAAATAAGTCTTTCAGTGTCATCCAGTTATCCCCCATTCAGTAATCGGAATAAATCCTTCCACATTATTTCGTGATGTAACTTCGTTTTGCTATTTGAAGTTGCGTTTGATGATAGCATTTGTGTTTGGTTGCTTTATCATCTTTCAAATATACAGTGGAACCTCGATCGATTGTTCCCCGAATCAACATTTTGTCGTATGTGCCATTTATTTCATCGAGTCTCTACGATAATATTTCTTTGTTATGTTCCCGTATTTATCGTTCAGGGCAACCGGTCCCTTGAAAAATGATAGATCGAGATTCCAATATATTCTAAAATTTACCGTTTTTTTCCAATGTATATAATGTTTCAGAAATGCATTATCGAGTTGTCAACAAGAAAAAATCTTGCTTTACTAAGAAACCAGCTTCATGAAATTGTGATAAACACTTTTGTCTTGAAGATAAAATATTTTCATGGAACAAGATTCCACTTTCTCATATCCAACAAAGGGCAGAAATTAGTAAGTTGTATATGGACCCTCTGAATTTCATCTAAACTTAATGATAAATTAAGTATGAAACGGAATTAAAAATATCGGTTAGTCGTCAATGATCATTTGCTCGATTTTAGTGCAAGTTGTTATATTATGTTTTTTTGTGTAACAAGGATAACATAACTTACTAGTATTTAGATTTCCGTCGTCGTTTTTATTGCATTGATATACAGATAAATAAACTTGGAATTGATATGCTGATTGACAGGGCAAATAATATTCAATTGAGATGTTTACTAATAATAATAACTCATTCAGAATCTCGACTATCAATAACGTTATTGAGTGGCGTCACATACTATTATTAATTGTTTTACATTCTTGAAAGACAATAAGAAAAAATGTCATTATATTTTTGCAATTTATATGAATTATTTTTTGTTACTGAATTCATGAAAATACTTCAAAATATTTCTATGCTACTATATTGTTAAGCCATTAGTTAGGCGGAAAACGATCTCGACACAAAAACATAAATAGCAAAATATCGATACTAAGAAAATACTCGTTTTTTATAAACTCCTATTTTGTTCTTACACGTTTTAAATGGTATTTGACCGTAAAATATTTTCAACCCTCTGAATTGCCTTCGGAAAAATAAGAGCATTGATATTGACAAAAATTATAAGAGCAGAATAAATATGCTCAAACTCAACTGCAGTTACGATCTCAGTTAATTACATTTCTCCCTAAAAAAAGACAACGCGAATAAAGTGAGGAAGAAGCATTGATAAGCTTAACGCCATTTACAAGGATTAATTCTTTGTGACTGCTTGAAAGCCGATGAATCGCCGACCAATTCCCCAGAGCCACAGAGGAACAAAAAAACGTCAGCAGCTGGAGTTTTTTCCTCTTCATCGGAGAGCTATGTTCTTTTGTGGTTACCAAATAGTCATTACCTGAAGATTCTAGAGCACTCAGAAACAATTGGGAAAAACTTTGGAAACATCTGAATCTTTCATGACAGTTGACAGGTGAATTCAAGTATCTGTGAGGGCCAGTTTCAGATGGAATAAAATAGTTCTTGAGCTGTCCACTAATCTGCTATTTAAGGATATTTATTGTGTGAGACAATGTTCTTTAAGTTTGATTTTAAGGTATCCGACTACGTTCGGACCACTTTTTTTCAAAAACTGTACTTGAGAAAATTTCCGTCTTATTTTTCGAAGGAATATAACACCAAAATACTAAAATGGGGAAAATATTGACAGTAACTATGCAACTTTTTACAAAATTGTGGAGTTTTGGTCGAAATTTAGCTATTTTTACAAAAAAGGCTCTAGCTGCAAATACAAATTTTGGCATATAACATTAATTTCTTTTTTTTCATATGTACAAAAGCACCTCCTGGGTGTAATGACCTAAAAGCTAGTCGATATCTTGAAATATAAAAACAATACAGGTCATTATACAGGTGATTCCAAATTCACGGTGGAAACTTCCATGATTGGTAGAGGTCACTGTAACAATCATTTATTGTATAGCAGTGTATGGGAGCAAGTGACGCGTTGAGTAATAAACACGAAAAAGACATGAAAGGAAAGATGAATTGTTTATTGACAGCGTCGTTGACAAGTGCTATGTTTACTATAAGTGTTCAAAAATGCATCCACCAACAGTAATGCATGCTTGATAGAGTCGATGGAATGATTGGCGTACAGTTTCAAAGATGCCATGCATTTCACAGGCACGTGCAGCAGCAACGGAAATTCCAGCTACGAGATACTCAACAGAGTCAACTGGAGTCGCATCAACGTGACTCTTCAGATGTCCCCATAAAAAGTGTGTTGGTATATATATATAAATGCTACAAAGTGTTTTTAACTTTTCACACCAGATGGTGCTAAGTGTCTGTATTTGTCCTTTTGTATGTAAATGTATATTTTCTGTAAATAAAACTCAGTTGGAATGTAGTCCTTGAACGTGTGAGACACAACATTTGGCAGCAGAGCTTGTTGTTTTTCTCCTCGAAGAGCCAGTCGCATCGACATCCGGTCGCCGATGAATTCAAAATGCAACTGTGAGATTTCCTAAAGCGAAAGTTTAAACGATAGCGAAGAAAATGGACAACATGAAAAGCATTCCGTTGTTGAATAGTGGAAATTATCTAATCTGGTCTATGAAAATCAAGGCAATTTTAACTTTAAAAAGATTAATAGATGTTATCTATGAAGATAGACCACAGGATTTAAAATTACTAGAAGATTGGAAAACAAAGAATGATGACGCTGTAGCCTATATTTTGCTATCACTTTCAGATGAACAGAGTCTCCAATTTGCAGAAGAAACCAATGCCAAAAATTTATGGGAAAAAATAAAAAGGGTTTTCACAGGAAAAAATGAAGACCGGAAGATAGATGCTGGAAATGAGCTAAAGAATATAGAAATGCAAGAAAACGAAAATGTATCTGACTACATAGCCAGAGCAAGGGGACTTTCTATGAAGTGTAGCGCACTTGGTTTGAACATTTCAGAACGTGAACTGGTTTACTACACAGTTCGTGGACTTAACCATAAATTCGGGAAAATAAGAGAAATATTGAAGACGCAAAGAGAAAAAGAAATTGATGAAATATTAGAAATTTTACGCGAAGAAGAGAATACCCATTTAAAAATGAACTCAAATTCCATATCCAGAAAAGGAGAAGCTTTCCATGTTAAAAACAGTAATAGTAACGTAAAACTTTGCTGGATCTGCAACAAATCCAATCACATAGCCAGAAATTGTTTTTTCAGGAATAAAACAGGAAACAGGAGTGGAAATGCACCCGACAACGTGATAAGAACATTACCTAACGACAAAACCAAAAACAAGCAAAAAATGAGATTCGCGAACGCAGCATTTGAAAACGAAAATCAGAACTTTGCCCTTATGACAGACCCAGAACATTCCGACGCTACTTGTGAGGATATTTGGATTCTGGAAGCAGCTCACATATGTGCAAGGACCTTAAATTTTTTGAAAACTTTAATTCCGATGTTGGTCATATTAACTTAGCAGGTAAGAATTCTGTTTTAAAATCTATTGGCGAAGGAAAAGTTAAAGCTAAGACATTTGTAAACAATATTGAAAATACATTAACTATTGATAATGTGATTTATGTACCTGATTTAAGATGTAATTTGTTATCCATGACTAAATTAATGGAAAGAGGTTATAGTATTCAATCATATGATAATTATGTTTTGGTTTTAAGCAAAACTGGTCAAATTGTTTTAAAAGCTGAGAAAGTAAATAATCGCTTAGAAATTATAATGAAACCTTGTATTGATAATAATTCATCTGAATTATTAGAGTGTAACTTTGTTAAAAATGTAGAAAATTATGAATTATGGCATAAAAGACTTTGTCACTTGAATCCTCAATATATGTCTAAAATGAAAGATATAATTGATATAAATGTTAAAGAATCTGAAATTTTAAATTGTGAATCATGTAATATCAGTAAATTAACTCGTAAAAAACATTGCAAAATTAATATTGATCAAAGTAATTCTGTTTTGGAATTAATTCATGCTGACTTAGCTGGTCCTATAAATATTGATTCATTGGGTGGTTCTAAATATTTTTTAATGCTTGTAGATGATTATTCTGGTATGTATTTTTCTTATTTTATAAAACATAAGTATGAAGTATTTGATGTGTTTACAAATTTTAAAGAAAGGTATGAAAACCTAACAAACCGAAAAATCAAACGCTTAAGAACCGATAATGGATTAGAATTTGTGAATAATGAAATGACTAAATTCTTACTGAAATTTGGCATATCTCATGAAAGAACTGTAGTATGCAATTCAGAATCTGGCGGAAAAGCGGAAGAGGCTATAGGAGTTTTAGTAGAACGCGCAAGAACCTTACTATATGAGAGTAAACTACCTCAAAAATTTTGGGCGGAAGCCATATCCTGCAGTACTCATGTATCGAATATTACACCGCGCAAATATAAAAATAAACTTCCGATGGAAATATGAACAGGTAAAGAACCCAAAATAAGTTATTTAAAAACTTTTGGCTGTGTAGCTTATTATCATATTCCTAAACAATTTCGCAATAAATTTGATGTTCCAGGGAAACGCGGAATTTTTGTCGGTTATTCCAGAGATAGAATAGCATATAGGATTTATGACATCGCAAAAAATACAGTGATTGAGGAACGATCAGTTAAATTTGAGGAAAAATTAAAAGGCAGCGAATTCATAACGAAAAATTCGGAATCCTATTTATGGAATGTTGAAAATCTGAGTCAGTTCAATTTTTCAAATTTAGAAGCAGAAACAGAAATTAACCCGCGTGAAAATAATCAAAGTGAAATTAATGATACAAAATCATTACAAAATGAAACCGCAAACGATCAAAGAGTGGAAAACTCAAATCATGAGTTATCACCTAAATTAAGGCGTTCCGAACGTATAAAAAATAAGTCAACGGCGAATTTGGCCTTAAGTAACTCTACTCGGGAGGAAAATAATTCAATACCTGAAAATTATGAGCAAGCAATGAATAGCATTAAACATAATAAGTGGAAAATCGCGATGCAAAAAGAATTAGAGTCAATGAATAAGCATGATGTCTTTGAAATAATTGAAAGACCTAAAAATGTAAAAATAATCAAAAGTAAGTGGATTTATTCAGTTAAAACAATTAATGACGAGGAAATTTATAAAGCAAGACTCGTAGCGGCAGGTTTTAATTTAATTAAAAATAAAGACTATTCAGAGTCTTTTTCGCCTGTTGTTAATATAGAATCATTTAGATTATTGATATCATTATCTGCAAAATTAAATTTATCTGTAAGATTTTTTGATGTCAAGACAGCTTACTTGTATGGCGATATTGAAGAAACTGTTTACATGGAAATCCCACCAGGTTATGAAGAACAATTTGGTAAGAACAATGTATGTAAATTAAAGCGTAGCTTATATGGTTTACCACAATCTGGTAGAAATTGGCATATTAAACTTAAAAATGAACTGAAAAGGATTGGCCTCAACCAGCTTGCATCTGACAATTGTGTTTTTATTACAAGTAATGAAACTGATTTTTTCACAATTTGTATTTATGTAGATGATTTGGCAATATTTTCAAATAATTCTAAATTATGTGAAGAGATAATACTTAAGCTTAGAAAAACTTTTGAATTAAACACAATCTGGTAGAAATTGGCATATTAAACTTAAAAATGAACTGAAAAGGATTGGCCTCAACCAGCTTGCATCTGACAATTGTGTTTTTATTACAAGTAATGAAACTGATTTTTTCGCAATTTGTATTTATGTAGATGATTTGGCAATATTTTCAAATAATTCTAAATTATGTGAAGAGATAATACTTAAGCTTAGAAAAACTTTTGAATTAAATGAAACTACAGAAAATTCCAAATTTTTAGGTATAGAAGTTCTACAAAATGAAAATGGTATTAGTTTATCGCAAACGCATTACATTGAATCTCTGATAAATAAATATGGATTGGAAAACTGTAAGAAAGCTAATACACCAATAACTAAAGGTGAGGATAGATGTTTTAATCCCACGGTTGATTTAGTCAATCAGACTGAATATCAGGAAATAATAGGTGAGATTTTATATTTGGCTAATAGAACTCGCCCAGATCTCGCTTTTGTCACTAGCTATTTATCACAATTTAATAAACGACCGGAAAAAAGGCATTATACATTAGCTAAAAGAGTTTTGAAGTATTTAAACGCAACAAAAAATAAAGTTTTGTTTTATGACAGAGAAAATGGATTTTTAAATTGTTGCGCAGATGCCAGTTGGGGAAATGCTGAGGGAGGCAAATCATTTTCAGGTTGTGTTATAATGATTGGTAATTCACTTCTTACGTGGAAAAGTAGAAAACAAAAATGTGTTGGACTATCCACATGTGAAGCAGAACTGCTAGCTATCGCCGATGTTGCAAGAGAATTAACTTGGACTCTAAACATGTTAACTGAATTAAAATGTGAAAATTTTGTTAAGAGACCTGTAGTCTTATATAGTGATAGTCAATCAGCCATCGATTGGTTAAATAGTGGTAAGTCATCAAATAAAACTAGACATGTGAATCTGAAATTCCATTTTGTCAAAGATCTCATTGAAAATGATACTATAAAGACTAAATATGTGAATACTAATGAGATGATTTCTGATTTCTTAACCAAGGCTGTAACATTTGATAAATTGTTATTCTCATTGAAGAATATATGTTTAATGTAAATGTGCTGTTAATGTTCTGAAAAGATAAAACCCCTTTTCGCAGGGGGAGAGTGTTGGTATATATATATAAATGCTACAAAGTGTTTTTAACTTTTCACACCAGATGGTGCTAAGTGTCTGTATTTGTCCTTTTGTATGTAAATGTATATTTTCTGTAAATAAAACTCAGTTGGAATGTAGTCCTTGAACGTGTGAGACACAACAAAGTGATTGAGAACTCATAAATCGGGAGATCGAGATGGCCAAGGGTCCATCAAGCCCAATACATCTCGCCCCAAAAGTGGCATCCAGGTAATTGTGCACAACAGTTCTGAAATGGGTTAGCGCCCCATCATGCTGAAACCATAGTAGGCCAGGCATTCGTCTATGAGGAACGCGCTCCTGATACATTCGTAGCGCAGCTCTGCCGTAACCATTTGCACGGTCGTACATAAGAAGTCTCTCACTATGAACGACAGCACACTTAAGAGTTGTAAAGTCCAGTAGATACATAATGTTGATGAGCGGTAAGCCGTCTACTGCTCTCTACCGGCATCGGAACCAACAAATCACTCCTTTTTCCTTTCATGTTTCTTTCTCGTGTTTGTTCCTCAATGTGTCACTTACGCCCATGCATTTCTACATAATAAATGATTGTTACAATGTGCTATACCAATTGTTAAAGTTTCTACCATGAATTTGGAATCACCCTGTATACACGTCATTACATGTAAAATTTCAGTCATCTCTCATGAGATATTTTATAAATGCTGCTATAAATCAACAAATAATATGTCTAGAACCAAATCTGTAGTTCATTACATTCGTAGTATTATGAAAAAATACGTGAAAAATTTCAAAGACATTTCATGGTTAGAATTTGTGTTATCAGAATAGTCGCTTACATTTTTGATGAAAAATAAGTTCTTCAGAAAACACTATCAACTTGGAATGAAATTGGTAGCGGCTGCTGATCTTTATATATATATATATATATATATATATATATATATATACATAACACATAAATACATATATACATACAAAAAAGGTAAGCAACGATAAGTAATCCTACGTTAATAAACTGAGGTAGTTTCGTTAGAAGAGACTACCTGAAATTTTTTTTCTTACGTTTTTACTATTGAAAAACAATTTTTAAATAAAATAGAAAAAAGTAGGGCATTTTCTGGGGGATCAAATAATCTCAACTAAATGCAAATCTTAAACTAAATACAAATGGTTTGCTTCCCAAAATATTTGTGTTTTCTCTTTTTTTATCTCATAGGAGACCTTGTTTGAAGCGGTATATAGGAAACGTCGTGCATGTAAGACAAATGCACAAAAGTATTATTTTTTTTAAATGAGCCAAGATACAGTCAACGATGTAATTCACACTCTCATTTAATTTCGAGAGAACAGGGAACATTTGATGGTTATTAATAAATAGAGAATGACATTTTTATAAAGATAATAATTTTCAATGTTTATTCGTTGAAAATGCGTGGGACAGCGGCACTTTATTTCACTCTAAGACAATTTCCCTGCTCGAAAAAGCAATTTTTAATTCTTGAATCTGTAAGAATTGGCCTGAAATAGCTCTTTTTGGGGGGAGTGAGGTTTTGGAGCTATATTTACTCCTTATTACTTTTGAAAGGATGATAAAAACTCGATCTCATACAGATTAGTTTGTCAATGACAAGGAGACGATATCTAGAGGATTGACTGTCTAGACTTGTTTCGGGATTTATGGTCTCTGTAGAATGCAGCATGTCTGAGTCTGTTGGAGAAAATACATAACATACACTTTCTCAAAAATTTTCTAAGCTGCGATTTCTAAACTTAGGGAAATAGTTCACTTTGGCTCCAATGTTCATCGAAATTTTTGAGATGTGTGGAAATCATTTTTATGTGTGGTATTAAGTTATAAGAAGTGATCACCTACAGTACTAAATCTTATATGATAATAGCTGAATACCCGTGATTCGCTACGGAGTACATTCAAATTAAATATAACGGTCAATGTATGCAATTAATGCACCCCCCCAAAAAAAATATATATTTATAAAAAAAATCGTAACGGATATTTTTATACACAAAATAATGTAGAAGAAAATATTCAAATTAAATACAACGATAAAGGTATGTGTTTAATATCCATAAAACATACTAATTTAAATTAAGTTCTTAAAAAACTTCTATCTTAATTGGTCTAGTGGTTACATTTTATCTTTTACCGTATTTTAATATTTGTTTGGCAATTTATTTCGTTGTTATGCACGTGATGCAAAATTGATTTAAAGTATCACAGAAGGAAAAGAAACCACGTGATCAGCATTTAATAAATTGAATTCTAAAAATTAATTTTAAAAATTCACCAAAAATCAGAAAATGGAGGTAAAGATTCGAAAAAGATTTTAAAGGAATTTTTATGGTCTGTCTTGTGATATAAATTTTAAAATCATCAGATTATTATTTTAAATGCAAACTTAAAAAAAGTTACAAAAACAGCTTAAAAATTTAATTTTAAAATATCTAAGAAGAAATTTTCAAAAATCTTTCTTAGTGCATCCCTACACTATAAGAAGAATCGCCATGCAAAATTTCAGCCCTTAAGGTCCAGGGATTTGGTCTGTGCGTTATCTGTCAGTCGGTCAGTCAGTCACGGAACTGTTTTATATATGTAGATAATTTTATCGGAAAGTTCTGTTCGGAATTTTTCGGTATTGATTCTATCTAAGCAGACGTTTGCTACTGCAAAAGAGAAAAAAATATTATTCTTTTCATAGTGCATTTTATATGTAAAAAACTCTTTTTTATATCCTTCCATTTCTATAAATTGCTGTTAGAATCAAATTTTTCTATGCCAGTCTATAAGTATGCTTTTTATGTAAAACTCTTTATATTAAGAAAAAATTCTTCCAAATAGTTTTATGTATGAAGAATTTGCATAATTATATATATTAAAATGTTTTTCATTGTACTTTATTCAACAATAAAGATAGTGATAAGGGGCACTGAAATTTTCAAAGTATTTAAGAAAAATATTAAATAACGGACTTTTTTCAGACGGTAATTTGAAATTTTTTTTTATCCTTTTGGTGATGCTTTTTTTTTTAACTTTGTAACTAATGTTATCAATACTCATATACGTTACAGTGTTTTACAATGTCAACATTTTCGACAAAATAAATGAGTACTGCATTACTACTTAAGAGAAAAGTCTCAAAGAACTTTATCCATAGTTTACATGTTACAGCTCTCATTAGAATATAAAATGCACTACAAATCTTTATCTAAACAGCCAGTAAAACTTACTTGGTGTGGAATAATCTAAAAGAATTCAAGTAGTCTCTTCTAACGAAAATACCGTGGGTTATTAACGTAGGATTACTTATCGTTGCTTACCTCTTTTGTATGTATATATATATATATATATATATATATATATATATATATATATATATATATATATATACATATATATATATATATATATATATATATATATATATATATATATATATATACTAATACTAGGGGCCCGTCCCGACTTTGTCCGGGTTGAACAAAATATTATAGCAATAAATTTCCAGTTGATAGCCAATAAATTGTAAATATTTTTTTACCTTAATAATAACCTAAATAATACCTTAAATTGATATTACGTCAGTTAATAATTAAAATTAATTTTTTAAAAGAAAAAGGCGTGCCGGAGAACGGCTAGGTTCGAACCACTACCGTCAGAAAGACCCACCGCGATAGCACCACGCTAAGGATCGTTGAAATCGGCACAAAAAGCGGTAGAAGACAGTAACGGAAACAATGGAGATTGTTAGGATTAAGCCCCTAACTTCATTTCTACTGATCAGATATACATAATATATAGTCTGGAATAATGTACCTTTCAAACAGTGAAAGAATTTTTCAAATACACTGCTGGCCACCCAAATTGCAACATCAAGAAAGACAAGAGATATCACAACAAAATTTATTTTGTAGATAACATGTTGACCAAGTATCAAATGATTAAATTTATAGACTTCTGTGAAGTGTGGTTCCTGCCAAAATCAGTAGCCAGAGTAGCCGCCATTGTTGTAGATCACCGCTGCCACACGCCTCGGCATTGATTCAAAGAGACTTTGGATGAGTTCTTGGGGTACAGCAGACCAAGCAGCTTCCACACGTTGCCAAAGTTGATCTGCTGTGGCAGCTGGGGATGGAATCTGGGTCAATCGTAGAGCAACCATGGACCACATGTTTTCTATCGGTGAAAGATCTGGAGAGCGAGGCGGCCAGGGAAGCAATTCAATCTGGCGATTGACGAAGAACCGTTAGACAATGCGTGCCACGTGTGATCGCGCATTATCCTGTTGAAATATGCTGTGGGCAAGCCCTGGAGGTAAGGAAGGAGAACAGGCTCCAACACCTCGGAGATGTAGCGCTGGCTGTTTAAAGTACCGGCAATGCGTACTAGAGGTGTGCGAGAGTGATATCCAATACCGCCCCATACCATAATACACGGTGCAGGACCAGTGTGGCGGTGCATAACGCAGCTGTTCAGCATCCTCTCTTCACGGTGTCTCCAGACTCGAATGCGACCATCGTGGTGTTGCGGACAGAAGCGTGACTCGTCAGTAAAGACAATTTCATTCCATTCTGCCGTCCACATCCTTCTGTCATCGCACCATTGGCGGCGGAGACGTCTGTGGTTCTGCGTCAAGGGTAGACAAAGCAATGGACGTCTTGCGGACAGACCACTCTGCTGTAAACGGCGTCGAATGGTACGCGCAGACACTGGATGATGCGTTACAGACTGCATGTGCTGTGCTATGATTCGTGATGTGACTGAGCGATCCGTCACTGCCATACGCACAATTTGCCTGTCATCACGTGAAGTGCTGCGCTGAGGTGGATGCGATAGAACACGCCGGTCCGTCGTACCCTCCTGCATCCAACGATCACATATCCGCATTACAGTTGTTTGGTTTCGTCCAACACGACTACCGATTTCCCTGAAAGATAATCCACAATCTCGGTAGGCCACTATCCTTCCTCTGTCGAACTCGGATACTTGATCAAAAGATGATCGCTGTTTTCGACGAGGCATAATTGATCGTTTTTTTGAAAAAAACACAAGAAAAACACAATTGCCGAACTTGAAATCGTCGAAATCTCCAAGCCTTAAATAGCGCTTTGAAGTGGCGCCACAGGCGCGCGTGATGTGCGTCTGCGCTGAAATTCTAATCATTTGCATATCTCACCTCCGCTAATGTAAGTTGTAAATTTCATGTTATTTGCATGTTTCCTTCAGGGTGTTGCCTTTACAGTGGCCAGCAGTGTAGGTGCAGTGGTTCCGGAGATTACCCTCCACGTACAAAATCCGTTCTCTCTTTATATATAAGTATAGATATATATATGCATGTGTTATGTATATATATAACGAAAAACGGGTACTTTCACGCACGAAATACTTTAACTGCGGAGAGGAGAAGAAACACAAGAATGTAGACGTAGCCAGAGGGGAAATACTTCTAGTAGACCGGTACAGGAGAAGGTTTCCCACATATACACTTGAGGAAAGAACAGGAACACGATGAACACTTGAAATATTTTATTCCATGGAACCAAACTTCAAGACATCAGAGAAGATACACAGCTGCACATAGTTGAACGAATAGGCATAAGCTAACGGCATGATGTTTGACAATAACGTCAACGGATAGCCCGCAGCTGCCCAGGCTTGAGTATCGAATACGGTTACATCCTAATATATTTTGCAGCAGTACGCGGACAGCGAGCAAGGAAGTAATGAAACAGCGCCAAGGAAGTAGAGAGCGCAAAAATGCTCTGTCTCACCTTTTATACTGAGTAACTTCTGATTTTGCCGATAGGCTTAGAATTCTTTTAATTGGTTGACCCCAATCATGTGGTATTTCTTCGAAGGGGGATCGAGATCACGGACGTCTAAAAATAACTTTCCCTCGCATGCGTTGAAGAGAATATTAGGTAATTTCGATTTCCGATTTCGTTTTTGAAATAGAGCTGGGATTTACTGAGAAAAAATTAGGATACGCGTTAGATATAGGACAATTAATATTAGTGGGGCGTTATTATTACACACACACACACACATATATTTATATATATATATATGTAATACAATTTTTAACCACCTCTAATCTTTAATCGCCAGTAATACGAATTTTCTCTATATGGTAACCTTTCCGTCCTTTGGCGATCTACCCCGTCTTTCCAATACTAACCTACCTCGCCAATTTCCTGCAACCCGGAGAGCTACTTCGGTGTACATTTGTTCATTGAAATGGAATCGTATTGATTTCGGACCCGATGTGTTATTAGGAGATGACCATTTGGGTCATTTCATATATATATATATATATATATATATATATATATATATAATTTATATATATATGTTATTGTGACGCATTTTCGTACTTTTTTGTTTAACTGTTTACTGCTTGTCCTAGCGATACAGACTGAGTTTGGTGCGCTGCAAAAATTATATCTGACGACGCAAGACATCTGAAATTTTGTTTTCCGGAGAACCGTTATGGAGGAATTTAATCCTACGTTAAAACATTTTTTTCCAATTAAGTGTGCTGATGATTAAAATAAAATTTCCTGATTTAAATGTTTAAAATCGGAGAAACAGGTTTAGAAATTTTGTAGACAATTTTGTGCTTAAAGTTTATTTAAAAAATATACAGTACTGATTAAATTCATATATTTTTAATTCGAATGTGATATGAAATCATGAAAACAAATATCATTGTGGCAAAAATGTCATAGCATTTTAAAATATAGGGATTTTTTTATAAATTTTTAGTACTATTGAGTGCCTACGCTAGAGACACTACACTAAGTTCAAGTCAATAAATATATTTTAATTTACTTTATACTATATACTATTGTGATACTCACCTGTGTTGTGAAGTAAAAGTTTTACAATATTTCCAAAAATCACTGAAATATACCCAAAAAAGTTAAAAAACACTGATTTTTTTAAATTTAGTTTTTATAAGTGCAGGTACCTGTAAAGTGATTAAATTAACACACACAGCTTAGCGTTTAGGTCAAAACATAATTAGTTATATCTGTGTTTGCAGTGTAAAGAGTGTCAAATCCAACATCATAGTTTTGAGAAAAACGGGATTGAAAAAAAACGGCTTTTGAAAAGTCAGTTTTTTTAAGTTTAATTATTAAGCTTTCCTTTTAAAGTAAATTTTTCCAATTTTATTTTTGTTGAGTAAAGAGTGTTAAGTCCTTGATTGGGACATAACCCCTTTAACACTAAGAGGTTTGTGTTTTGTTTCACATATCCCAAATTTTCCCTGATGAATAAAAATATTTAGGAGTGGAATTGGACTTAGCTTCATGTATCCTGCAGTAGCCCTTGATTTTTCAGAAATGCCTGGTTTGATAACTCATTTCAGCCCATTTTGGACTTAAGTGGGTCCAGGACACAAAATTGTTCGAATTTTCGAAAAAAAATTTATTGCATTAATTTTTTTTTTCTTTTACGCTTAAAATGACGTTTAAATCATGTTTCTATCTTAATTAGAACAGGATAAATTATTATTATTTTTTTTGCAACTTTCTAATAGTAGCCAATCGTTGTTTAAACCTGTAAGTGCGTTTTTCTGCATGATGGTTTTTTTTCCCCATTTCTCGTCTATAAATTGTTATAAGTCAAGAACCGTTAAAGATAAATAGTTGAAACTTGGAACATGTCTTTTTCAACTATTTTATTTTAATTTTGATTCAGAAAATTTGAAAAAAATATTTACTTTTGAAAATGTAATTTTTTAAAAATAAGTTACATAATTTTTTTTGTAATTTTTAATCTAAATATTTTTAATTTATTTAAAAATTAATATTTCAAAAAATGCTGAATCAAAATTATAACTTATATATTTCTGTTTAATTAAAGGAAAAAATTTTGAAATTCGACAAATAATATTTCGAGTTATAAAGATTTTAAATTACCCCACTTTAATTAAAAATTTTAAAATTTGTTAAAAACTTTTTGAGAAATTTTATGATGTGATTTTGTTTACAAATTATATGGTTGACCATCACAAAAAAATTCAAAATTTTAACTCAATAAATAAAAATTTTTTTTAAATGTGTCCCGGACCCATTTAACACCCTTTGCACAGCAAACACTTGAATTTTTTTAAATTATTAGCTTTCTTGTTTACTAATTTCACTGAAAAATTCGTTTTCTAGAATATTTATTTGAAGATGCTACTTCCAGTCTTTTAATATCCTTTTCAGTTTATTAAATTGACCATAAATTCTTATATAATGACCATACGAATAAAATTAAAGCTGTTTAAACTCCTAAAAGATTGGCCTTTGAAATAGAGCAATAAAGAAAAAAGTTCAAAATTTTGCACCAAAACAGCCATTTCAACGGAGGCAGAATCCTTAAATATTTTAGAATGGAATTTATGCATTGGAATTTATAATACGCTTGTATATTTCTATAAAATATTTTATTCTTCGGTTTACATTTCCTACATATTCCGAGTTCATCTTTAATAACAGCATTGGAATAACTTTCGTCAAAAAGGACAGAAAAATAATCTTAAAGCTACCGGTTGTTTTGAAGGTATTTCAAGAATAAAATTCTAATTTCAGTTCGGCATGAAAACGAATTATAGAGGGATATAAAATACGAATTTTCATTTATCCTTCTCCACGTGTGCGCGAAAACAGCTCGAAGCAAATCATTGCCATAAAGCGACAGCGAAAATTCTGTGGCTTTGCAATCTATGACGTGACTCGGTACATTAAAGGAGAATGGAGGTAAACACGAAAAACACGTTCTAACACGTGAAAAAATAAATAAAAAGAAGTTTAGAGTGGCTGTTTCGTACGCCGTTGAGAATGGCGTACCTTTTCAACTTTCGTAAAAAAGGAAGTCAACATTTTTAAATAAATTGAAAAGAAGTCATTATGAACAGCGGTTACCTATTTTTGGATAAAAAATGCATGTCATTAGATTGATAAGAAGAAGTAGTAACACGTTTAACTCTTGTATGGAATGGGAGTTGAATATTTCCATTTCCAAAGTAGTTGCAAAGGAAGGCAATCTTCCCATTTTAACATACTTGGTAAGAATAAAAATCACGCGATCTCCTCTTCGGACTGTGCAGACAGACGTTCGTCAGTCACGCAGCTCTGTAACAGTGGGGTTTTTTCCGCATCTTTTTAAAATTCAAAATATCATGTAAAGTCAGCCCTTCACTCCCAGAACGCGCAAAGGAAATTAAAAATGGAGAAGAGTACCATAAAGGGAGAAGAGTACGTATTTTGCTGTTTATTCATGTTTGTTTTAGAATTTTGCTTTGTGCGCTAATTTTACACAATTCTGAATTTCTTGATGCAGAAATTTTTTGATCAGATTTTTTTTTTAAATAGAAATTATTTAAATTATTGTTTCAAAAGTGGTAAGCATTTCTTATACGTCCGTGGTTACACTAAAGTCCTTGTCCACCAAATTTTCACTACATCATAAAATGAGAAGAAAACACATGATGCAGCTATAACGATTGTGATCCTTGATGTACACCAGTGGTAGTCAACCTGGTCCCTACCGCCCACTAGTGGGCATTCCAGCTTTCGTGGTGGGCGGTAGGGATTTTGACTGATACTGAAGCACTTTCTTTTTTTTTAATTTAATTGACTTTTAACAAACATTGAAATAGAAATTTTTTAAAGTATTGTTTCAAAAGGGTAAGCATTTCTTATACGTCCCTGGTTACACAAAAGTCCTTGTCCACCAAATTTCACTACATCATAAAATGAGAAGAATACACATGATGCAGCTATAACGATTATGGTCCTTGATGTACACCAGTGGTAGTCAGCGTTCCAGCTTTCATAGTGGGCGGTAGGGGTTTTGTCCGATATTGAAGCACTTTCCTTTTTTTAATTTAATTGACTTTAAACAAACATTGAAATGGAAATTTTTTAAAGTATCTCTATATTCTAAAAGAAAGTAACTCCTGCTGCCGCCGCCGCTGTCAAAAGTTTGTCACGCTATCTGCTCCGAAATCGCTGAGGGTATGGGGTCGAGAGCGATACCAATGAATGCAAAAAAATAGGGGGAACAAAGTAAGACATGTCTCATCTTCGTCGGACTTTAATTTTTTTTATTTTATGTTTTGTGGGAAAATATTGACTTTTTCATCTTCAGATTACGATAACTCGCCAAACAATGATCGTAGAATTTTGATGTTTTCCCAGTCTAAGACTACAGACAATTTTCTTTCAAACTAGACCTCATTTGTTTAAAAATATTTTAAAACACACTAATATTTTCATCAAAAAATGAAACACAGTTTTTCAAGAAATATCGTCCCATATGTGGATGTAATATCAATGCTCGAATTTTTATCTTACAAAGAAAATATTTACATCGCCTGGAAGCTGAAAGCTTTCTTATTCATATAAACCTCATTTCAAGTCTCTATCTTAAAATTTCGATTTTTAATTGAATTTTAAAGCTGATAGTTCAACAGTGATGAAAAGCCCTTCGCATAAGGGTGACAACAGTAAATGGATGGAAGCTGTTACATTGCCCGAGAATCACCCCTTATGTATCTCGCTAATAGCCCTAACAGAGGAAAGATATAAAAATAATTTAAAAGAAACTAAAATAAAATTCAAAATTCTCCTTACCCACCCTCAGGCGGTCTCAAAAAGCCTAAAATAATTAAAATCGGTCAATAATTAGTAAATTTATCATACTAAAACTCAAATTCACGATTGTAAACAAACGATCTTTGTTGCTATTTTCCTTTTAGAAGTTCATTTGTTCAGTTTATTATTTTTTTTTCAAAAGGGAAATGTACCTTTATCAAAATAAATACTTCATGCTCGACGTTATTTTTATACTGAATTTTTGAAATCTTTTTTTACTCTAAAGAGAAGCAGAGAGTGGCAACAAAGGTTAAACTCTCAAACATTGCTTTACTGTTCTTGAAAGTTACCTGACTTCAGGAAACGTTTGAAATTTATATTATATTTATAATACATTCCTTTATATTATTTATTTATTGATCTATATATTACTAATTAATTAATTTACTACAGCTTAACAAAGGTTTAAACTCTCAAACATTGTTTTGCTGTTCTTGAAAGTTACCTGACTTCAAGAAACGTTTGAAATTTATATTATATTTGGAACTGTTTTGTTCCAAATATAATATAAATACGCACCTCTGTTGCAACCACCTCTAGTTAGACGCACCTCTGTTGGCGAAAAGTTGGCGCCAAAATTTTTTTGCGCCTACGCACCTCCGTTGGCGAAAAGTTATATGCAAATGCATAATGTTTATATGCAAACAAGAAAATAAATATGCAAAATAAATATTCAATTTGCATTTAATAGGCAAACTGCTCATGCATTTTATATGCAAACTGCGCATGCATTTTACATGCAATCAAGAAAATAAAATTCTCAACTCTGCGCTAATGTTAAAAAATTAAGAAAACAATCAAAATTATAAATCTCACTATTTATTATTAAATATAAACTCTCAATCTAATTACTGCCACAACCGCACATGACTAAATCCGTAAAAAAACAAAATCTCACCAAAATCGCATGGTTACCACGCTATACACAAAATCGCCAAACTTGGCAGGAAGGTGCGTCTGACAAAGCTGTACCTTATATTTATAATACATATCTTTATATTATTTAATTTATTTATTGATTTATATATTACTAATTAATTAATTTACTACAGCTTACTTTATTACAGCTTGTCTTTTATATTATATTTCTTGTGTACTACAGCATTGATTTTTTATTCTAAATCTTAATCTTTTATAATAATATTTCTTGTTTTTAGTGAAATATCAGCGTGACGATGTAAACAAGCAATCACGAGAATTGAATAGATGCCAGTTTTTCAAAAATAAACTAATAATATAACTGCAAAAAAGTATTAAGGATGTTGCAAAAACATTATTGAAACTTTAGATTAGAAAAACAACTAAATTCAAGTTCTGAAAATCAGCAAATTAGTGCAATTTTAGGAGAACTTCCGGTTACGAAGTTCTACTTTTGGTTTGATTTTGAATCAAACGATATGTTTTATAATGGCTATACAATTTCTTCTAAATCACGTAGAGAAAAAAGAAAAACAGTTTTATAAAGAGGAAGGCCCAAAATATAAGAAACACAAATTAAAAAAAAACTCGACCAATTGTCGAAAATCGATGTTTTCAACGTAGTCGGTCACGTTAATATCACATTGCAATAACAAATATTTTTTTACGAGTAAGCCTTATTAGGAGCCTTTTACGAGTAAAATATTTCCTTTTAAGCCTTATTAAGCCTTTTTACGAGTAAGCCTTATTAGGGGCCGAAGGTCCCGTACGAAAAGCGAGCGTAGCGAGCCTAGGGGCGAAGCCCCTAGTTGTTTAAAAATTTTCATAGCATTATTTAAAAACATTTTCATTAGGTTTTTATAAAATTATTTAGTGTTTATATTTTATAACGAGTCACAAATTAAAACGCAAGAATAATGCAATCCTACTACGTAGTTTTTACTACTAATAGAGATGCAAAAGTGGGCGGTAGGTATAAACAGGTTGACTACCCCTGATATACACAGTCGAAAATATTTCAAAAAACATGGAATATATAGGAAATTCTGTACTGGAATTTCCTATGATGACTTATGATGACTTCTACTGGAAGTCATTGAAAAAAATCTCTTCTTTACATCGCTTAGGCAGTCTAGTTGGTGAAGTACTGTTCTCCATTTTCAAGGTCAAGGTCAAGGTAGTTTTAGTTTACAGAGTACCGTACGCTCGAATCGCGTACTTTAAACTCCGAACGGATACGGATTAATTGAAAAAAATTGTTACTATGGTACCAACAGTCGTTAATAAGCGATAATGGACATTTAAAAAACTCATGACCTTAAACATGTCGACAAAAAAATTCAGCATCATTGGAAGAAAATTAATGATCAAATGGGGGAAAAATTTAAGACCTATAACCTGAATATTTGCCCTCATAAAGAAAATACAGTATATGAGGAATGATGTTCGAAAAATGAGAGACCCTAAGAACCCGGGATAAGTCAGACGAATGAAAGAATACCAACAATACCAGTCTCAAGGTTAGGAGATGTGGGTTCAAATATCGCTCGTTGCGGGCAATCTTTAAGAGTTTATTGAATTATGTTTTTCTAGAAACTTCTCAGGAGGAGTGCATTTCTAAGGAAAGAGCAATTTTACCTCATTCTCTTCTGTAAAGCACAGTTGTTCGAAGAAGATATGTATTTAATATGGCATTATGGCATATGGTTATTTAATATGGCATTTTTCTGAAGCGTCTTACTCTACCTTCTCTAGATTCTAGTCTAGTTTAGATTACGTAAGTTCTTGATAGGAACTACCTTTTCTCTCATTTTAGATAGGACAATTATCGAAGCCTATACATGTATGTATATATATATATATATATATGTGTGTGTGTGTGTGTGTGTGTGTGTGTGTGTGTGTGTGTGTGTGTGTGTGCGCGCGTGTGCGTGCGTGCGTGCGTGGGGGCGTGCGTGCGTGCGTGTGTGTGTGTGTGTGTGTGTGTGTGTGTGTGTGTGTGTGTGTGTGTGTGTGGCGTTTAATCCTGTAGCAGAGATACTCAGCAAACTCATACACAGCAAACTCAGACGGTAACTTTATTTTCATCTTTAAAGCTCTGCGACTGTCAGCTCGGCATGATCATACGGCGCACGACTGCAAACACACTGAATAACCTCCGGCGAGGTCAACCCTTTTGAAGTGCGAAGCACAGTGGTTGCCAGCTGAAGTTAACAAACTTCAGCTGCAGTATCGTGCGTACAATAAGGTCACTAATGTGTTTTCACAATAATATCAAAACACAATAACAATATCAAGCAACACACACACACACACACACACACACACACACACACACACACACACACACATATATATATATATATATATATATATATATATATATATATATATATATACGTATATGTATATATACGTATATGTATATATATAAAATTGCTAACGTAAACAACCAACATCAAATGGTTTCAATAGAGTTCCTGCCTGCCAGTCCTCGACATAATTTTATATCGCAAATAAATTATCCCTTATTCTTCGCAAATGACGCATATAATGTGAAAGATCTAGTTCCTTTCAGCTACAAACAGTACAAAATATATATGAAAAGGGAAAAAAAGCTACTGTTAAATTGGAATGCCGGCTGTGCGTTTTAAAAAGATAATATTCAGCGCCTTCCTTTCTTGCGTGAAACGTATTTATCATGTCTATGTAGCGCATTCAGCATAGAAAACTAACATTTTAAAACGCTCCATTCGAATCTTATCGCGTGTGACAGACATCAACACTAAAAGCGAAACTTTTCAGACTCCCCCCCCCATAGAATTTGGAACGTCCGAGAGAGAGAGCACACAAATGAATTTTTGAATGACTGAGGGAGGGACAAATCTTTAGGGTGCTGCAAAGGAAACCGCGGATAATATTTCATCCATCCTAGAACGGATGTTGAACTTTTATCACCATTTAACCTAGTTCCTTCTCTCTTCTTTTCAGCCATTTATCTCGGAACTTCGGCGGAGAGTAGTTGATAAGAGAGAATGGATTAAAAGTCATACCACCCGTTCCTATGAATCATTAAGTTTGTGGGTGGTTCGGAACAGATTTAGAAGCAGTTCAATGCCGAAAAAAATTATCGCGTCCTACCTTTTTTATTTTTCTTATTTTTTCACTTTTTAAGGCAAAATAAGAACGTCCTTCATCGGCGTCAAGTATCATTGGAAGCTAAATGAGACTACGAGGGTTTCGATGGACGTATTCGAATTTTGCGCAAAGCTGAACTTGCGAATGTGTATTTCATGTCGAAAAGGCATGAAAACGTAGAAATACTTTCGATATGGTATTTTGAAGAATTTATGAAGAAATCATTCTTTATCACACACACACACACACACATATATATATAGTGCAGTGATGCGACAAAGAATTCTGTTAGTGGATGGTTCAGAACAGATTTATAAGCATTTCTATGTGGAACAAAAATTATGGAGTCCTGCTTTTTTTCCAAACTTTTAATTTTATTTAATTTCTTTAAATCAAAATGGGAATGTTCTTCATCGGCGTCAAGTATTATTGGAAGCTAAATAAAACTTCGACGGCTTCAATTGAAGTATACAAATTTTGCGATAATCTGATCTCGCGAATTTTGTATTTCGAGTTGATGAGGCATCTAAGAGGTAAAAATACTTACGAAATGTTATTTTGAGCAATTTAGGAAGAAATCATTCTTTATCTCACACATGTATACCAGCAAGTGAGGATTTAAAATGAGGTTTAACACCATTTTATTTTGATGTTTATGTATTTTTATTTTTTTGCCTCTGTCTTATCCCATGTAGGAGACATCCCATGTCCCCAGTGGTCACCAGAAATATTGTAAAACTGAATGAGGAAAATGACATTGTCTACACAAGGGGGCAACCTTTTTTACTAAGAGGCCATATTTCAGAAATGCGGGAGTTCGGCGGGCACCACTGGATAAACAGGAGGATGGGGGGGGGGAAGGGTAATATTCAAACATGAAAATATTAATGCGACACACATTTTTAAAGCATAAATGCAAATTTTAGTTTAAACAAAACAATCTCAAAATTGATAATTAATGGGATATGTGACATTGCAAATCTGCGGCCAACTCGTTGTAATATGGCACAGAAGTTGAATTCCCAGTTCTGAGGAATTAGTCCAAATGATTGTAAGCGAGGCTTGATTGGTACTTTGATTCTAAGTATTTCCTATTGGAAAACAAAGATTCAAAAGAATATGTCCACTCGCAAAGATAGTTCAATTTCAGAGCAGGCAAAACAAGCTGACTCACAGCGAGGGGAGAGTGACGCTGTCGAGACAGCAGGCAGCTCAGTTTTGGATTTTTACGGTTTTATGATTTTTAAATTTTTTTTACTAAAGTTATTCATTACAACTACAAGCGTTTGTTGTTCAAATATCTAAAATTTAGATATTTGAACGGCAGGAACTTTGAAATTGTATCGCGGGCTCCACGTTGCCGACCCCTGGTCTACATTTTTGAACAACGAGTTTTAAAAAAATCGGACACAAAGTGTTATATGTTGACAGAACAGTTAGATAGGAAAAGAAACTTTTTGACAACATCACCTCACTTTATGAGGCCTATGAACGTATGTCATTGAAAATATGAAAATTTGAAGCCACACACTCTTTATGTAAACGGCTACCTTCACATGCAGAAAAAAAAACCGTAACAGAATTTTAAACAACGTATATTCTATTCTGTGATTGGAAAAATACCCAGAAGGAATTTCCCATAATTTCACATGGGAATTCCACTATCACTTCTAAGCAATGTTCAATAGTTGTTTCAGAGTAGTGCTTCGATGCAAAAACAAATCTCGTTATCTCTTTTAAATTTATTTCTAAGTTAAAATTTATTTTACTCTGGCACTTTAGTGACACCGTAGTATAACGTTTGCTTGCTCTTTCATTTTGAGATTTCAATATGATATTATTTTGAAAGTCACTGAAAATATATCATGAAAAGGAGAAAATTTCTCTTGCAAATCACATTAATAATTATACTTCTATAGGTAGGGCCCGAAGTAGCCTATCGGTATCGCAACGGCTTTTGGTACTGAGAGATTAAATCCCGAGAAGCGCCATTAAACAGCTTAGTGCCACTACTCAGCCCGAATCATATAAGAACCTGGTCTAGAACTTCCGGCCAGGGGGCATTAGGAACAACTTCTGAAGAACACTGAAGTAGCAGATGAAAAGAAAATAATGGGAATAGGGGGGAATAATAGGTTGACAATGGGGTATTATGATGAATGAAATGGGGCGGTTCAAATATTAATATGACATGACGACATGAAGCTGAAAAGAGACAACCACATGCTCTGTCAATGAAAATGTGAACATTGAATGTTATAGAAATGCCATGCCTTAAAAAAATATTATACATAGAAAGGAATTAAATATAAGTAACACTAAAGCGAGAATTACAATTGCGATACTCTGGAATAATACAGAGTTCCTGATCCGCATATCTTATTTTAAACGCCGTATGACTTACTGATGAAGTATTAGAAAATTCGGAAACCCCTTTTGAAACGTCACTGAATTCATTTATGTAACTACATTTTTTATATAAAGCACTATTGCAACTACAACTAGCCAATATTATTTTGAAGATTTTTATCAGTTAGGTCGTATTTTCCAGGTCTCTAAAACTGCGAATTCCGAGCCAAAAGAGGTATGAGAGTCGAGTTTTATTTATAGTGGGTCTCACAGACAAGTGCATCGAGTACCTATATAAGACTATTAGGCTCGTTGAAACTTCTGGACGGAGTAAGATCGCGAAAAGTCGCAGGCTTTGAAGCACCAGACAAGCCAGAGAATCCAATTACTACCAATAAATTGAGGAAGCGTGAAATTCTCGAAAGGGGAATTGGGGCTGACACGTGTCCATCCAATTTTGTGCCACTTGATCGAGCTTCCGAGTGGCGGAAGTCAGCAAGGACTAATAATACATATACATGCTGCAGAGGAACTAAACAATCCCCTCCCTCCTCACTCTCCATTCCTCAGATGCTCATCGAAATCGTCACTTGTCACTTCTGAAGAGCTCAGACAACAAGTCAATGAAGATGGTGCAGGAAACTGGAACTTTTCGGCTTCAGAGATTCCGGATGTAAATATTTAGTTCGATTTGGCGTTGTAAGCAATTGTTTTTGCATTAATCTGTTTTATGGAACTTTAGAGGAAGTCGTGGCTTAATAAATATTAAAACAGTCAAGATTTCAAAAATTCTACCTTCATATAGTCTTGACTATTTCTAGTTTTGATATCAATCTTTGAGATTAAATATCATTAATATTTTTTTTTATAAAATAACATTCTGCTTTAAAATATAAAATTTTTTGACTGATTTGGATTTCAAAGAACGTAATAAAATATATTTTTTCCAGTGCCGCAGGTACTTTATAATTACTGTTGTTGTTTGCCAATGTGGGGTACTTGTCAATCAAAACATTAGCACTTTAACTGCGAGAATCTTTCAATGAGGGCACCGTATAGGTGAGCTAACACCACCTCAATTTTGAGCGAGCACCCCCAGGAATGAGACTTTGGGGGCACGTACCTTCTCCTACCCCTATATATATATATATATATATATATATATATATATATATATATATATATAATTATATATATATATATATATATATATATATATATATATATATATATATATATATATATATATACATATATATATATATATATATATATATAAATTATATATATATATATATATATATATATATATATATATATATAATATATATATATATATAATTTATATATATATATATATATATATATATATATATATATAAATTATATATATATATATATATATATATATATATATATATATATATATATATATATATATATATATATATATATATAAATTATATATATATAAATTATATATATATATATATATATATATATATATATATATATATATATATATACATATATATATATATATATATATATATATATATATATATATATATATATATATACATTTTATCCTTATTATGTAAGAAATTGAAAATATATTTGTGTACCTTACAAAATACAAAATATTCCTCTCTAAAAATCCTCCCATAAATTTGAAGTGCATCTTATCATCCTGTGCGTCTTATGGTCCGAAAAATACGGTACTTATAAAATAACACGCTGAACTGAATTAATGAAATTTCCTGGCACGAGAAATGAAGACCACATAATGATCGACGGGAATTTCGGACAAAAATTTGAAAAATGAGTTCAGTAATTCTTAACCACAATTTTCCTCCCAAATAATTTGACAGATTTATTAAGAGCACCTCTAAACTAAATTTAACATTTTCGCACTGTACGTGAGGAAGTTATTTTGCTTTATTTTTAAGAAATCAATAACTGAGATGGTAGCTAATTTCTTGCAAAACTGCAATTAGTAAACATTTCCCCACTTAAAATGTTTTTAAGATTTTGAGGCCTTTTATTAACGTCTCCTCGAGATAAAATTCATTAACATTTTGTGTTAAATTTCTCTTACGGGGAAAAATGTTTTTGACAATAAATACTGTTTTAAATATTACTTATTCTGTAATATTAAGTGTATTAATACGTAATATAAAACAAAGTATTTGCTTCTTCATCGACAAAATCAATATCTTCAACTTTTTTAAGTGAAAAAAATACTTTTGTAATTCCTTCGATAAATTTCAAATCGTTCGTTTGCATTCAAATACAGGGAGCGGCAGAAAGAACATTCCAAGGGTATAAATAAATAAATTAATAAGTAAATAAAATAAATAATAATAATAATAAAATAATAATTAATAAAAATAAATATTTTTTTTATATTTTTCTCAGGTATAAAAGATTTCTTTCTCTATCTTGCTTTGTATTTTTGTTATTGACGTTCCAAATCAGAACGTTCTTTCTGCCGCACCCTCTACTACATTCCAAATTTTGTGAGTAAGATTCAATTTATTTGACTGTTAAAATTTCTTACGGCAGACCTACAGCTTGTAGTCACAAAATATATGATACTCGTATTTATAGAGCACAAAATGTCTATGTACAAAAAATTGTTATTTTTAAAATTTCAGTATGACTAAACAATTTTTCCCGTACCACGAAATATGAGAAACTGAACCAAAATTACTTAAAAAATATTATTTAAAATAACTTAAAATTTTCTTATCAATAAACTATTTTAAATACCTCAAAGCAACTTTGAAATTCCCTTATTTGGAATGCGTGAGAATGCTGTAATCAGTAGCAACCAGAATGTTCATCTTTTTATTCTTTCTAGTAATATTTAGTGGAATGGAAAACGGATGGAAGGTGCTGTTATACTATAACCAGTGTTGCCAACTATAACCAGTGTTGCCAACTAACCAGTGTTGCCGGGGTTTTCCCCCTAAATTTGGGGGTAAGTTAGATAAAAAGGGGTGTTTTAGGGGCCACATTTTTTTAGGGGAATTTTGTGGGGGGGGGGGGGGGACATTTTTTAATATTTTGTACAATCGAGACGCGTTTTTTTATTAGATTATAAGTTCCATACATATGTCAAATGTAAATAAACCTCCATTTCAATATGTAAGTGTGTATTTTCTATTTATTTCAATTTATCTCTTAAACAGGATGCCTATGTGGAACCAGAATTTCTTTTAGGAAGGTCTAGGGTGATCTCAAGTTGGTGTTAGGGGGAAACAGGGGGATTTCGAGATGGCGCTAGGGGGAGGCGCTTCGTAGAGGTTGGCAACACTGACTATAACCAACCAACAATTCTCTCGTGTTAAGTGCGAATATCTTTGCAGACAAAAGTCCCGCACTGGGAAACAACACTTTGTGTGCTACGAATGCAGGTATTATATTTTGTGACGTCAAGCTTTAGGTCTGCTATAAGCAATTTTAACTATCAACTAAAGTGAAAAATACAACACTTAAATATTTTGTAATATTTAAGTGCTGTATTTTATGTAATATAAAATATAGTTTTTGTCATTTAATCTGCAAAATCAATAGCCTCAACTCGAGTGAACTTAAGTGAGAGTCAACTTAAGTGAAGAGAACTTAAGTGAGAGTCAAATTAAGTGAAGAGAACACATTTGAAATTCCTTCTACCAAATTTCAAATTGTTCATTTGCATCGAAATACTGCATTCTAAATTTTGTTAATAAGTTTCACTTTATTTGAGAGTTAAAATTGCTTATAGCAGACCTAAAGCTTGCACTCACAAAATATAATACCTGTATTCGTAGAACACAAAATGTTGTTTTCCAATGCGGGGCACCTATCTGTAAAGACATTCGCACTTAATACGAGAGAATTGTTGGTTGGTTTCAATGGAAGCATCGTATAGGTGAACCCCACCTACCCCCTGATGCCACCTCAGTTTGAATCACGCAACCCCAGGAGTGATATCTGAGGGGATCGTACCTTCTCCAGTCCTCTCCGACAACGTAGAAGGTCTTTCTAGCATAGATATAATATCTAGCATAGATTTAATATCTAGCATAGACATGAAGGTATATAATGATGTTTATCGAGATTCGAACCAAACACCTCAGTTCCAACCCCAACGCGACCTCCGGTTCAGAACACAAAATGTCTATATACAGAAAATAGTTAATTTTATATTACGGTACGACTAAACAATGTTTTTCCTGTACTACTAAATATGAAGAAATGAAATAATATTCGGTTTGGTTTGGTTTAGTTTGGTTTGGTTTAGAGCGCTACGGTCATTTTTTGCTACACGGGGGCTAATTAGACCGGGATCTACTGCTTAAAGCCGATTCCGAACGGCTGAATAAACTTCATAATTACTTACCAATAAGCTATTTTAAATACAGTCAAACCCCGTTATAACGAACTTCAAGGAACCAAAGGTTTTGTTCGCTTTATCCGGTGGTTCGCTATATCCGAACCGTTAAGAAAAATGATAGAGTTCACAAAATGTGTAACTTATTCGTTGCAATGTGTATTCAATAATGTGTATTAAAAATGATAAAATCTATTAAAAATAATCATTAATGAATTAAATTGACTAAAATCGATTACATTAAACTGACACAATACTAATTAAATTAAGTACAATAGGAAACCGGCGGGACCAAAATTTTCGTTCATTCTATCCGTGAGTTCGTTGTATACCGGGTTCACTATGACGGGGTTCGACTGTACAGTCGAACCCCGTTATAATGAACCTCAAGGGACCGAAGGTTGTTCGCTTTATCCGGTGGTTCGCTATATCCGAACCGTTAAGAAAAATGCTATAGTTATCAAAATGTATAATTCATTAGTTGCAATTTGCATTGAATAATGATGTATTAAAAATTATATAACCTATTAAAAATGATCATTAATGAATTAAATCGATTAAATTAAACTGACACAATTCAATTAAATTACGTACAATGGGAAAACGGCGGGACCAAAATTTTCGTTCGTAATATTCGTGAGTTCGTTATATACCGGATTCGCTATAACGGGGTTCGACTGTACCTCACAGAAACTTTGAAATTCCCTTATTTTGAAACACGTGAGAATGTTGTAATCTGTTGTAATCAGCCAGAAAGTTCTTTCTCTTTTTTTTTACCCCTTGTGGTAATATTTAGGGAAAACGGAACAGAGCCGCAGGGATGGCAGTTGCCAAGACACCGTCCCCAAACTGCTGTCACGAGGGCGCGATTTGGCTGATTGGAAACCCGCCATTATCGGGGCTCGCGATCTCCCCGTTGTCGTAGCGAAGACACGACACGTGAGCGAGCGCGATAAAAGGGGCGGTCCTCGCTTGTTCGTTACGACAAAAAGAAAAAAGATGTTGATTTATTAGGCCTTTCGATTTCTGTCTAAATGGAAATGGAATAATCGACTCGCATATATGATGGGAATCTGATTTGTAGGGATTTTAAGTAAAGATCTGGAGATATACACGCACGTGGCTCGTGTGATAGATGGGTGGATAAATTTGCATTTGCATGTAGAGGGGATGAATAAATGTATGTTGGTAAAGATAAAAGGCAGATGTGTCACACGGGGTCTTCTATATACTCCGTAAGCTTAACCGATTACGATCGACGTTTATGTTCTACTCAAAGTATTCTTTTGGATTAAACGAAACATCTCCTTCTTCTCAAAATCCTACTTCATCCTTAATTCATGTGTCTTCTTAAATAATTAATGTCCTAAAATATAGGAATTTCCAGTATCATTGAGAAATATCAAAGCGGGCTTTTACTAAAAATGCATCTTTTATGGTCTTAGGAATTGGGTAAAAGGAAGTGAATGTCATTTTACTGATATTGTTGGTTTAGATTTTTTTGAAAATTCTCTTAAACTAGAAGGTAACCCGTCATTTTGACGTCATAATACTAATAATGACTCCATAATGGAAAAAGTATATGAAAGTTAAAAAATATCCCGAATTATCTAACAATATTGCATTTAATCCACACCTTGTAAAAACAAACACTTTCATTATTTTTTATTTATTTAGTTTTTCATGCAATTGGAGTAGTAGACTGCCATCCAACATGTCATTTTGACGTCATAATACTAATAATGACGTTATAATGGAAAAAGTATATGAAGGTTAAAAAATATCCCGAATTATCTAACAATATTGCATTTAATCCACACCTTGTAAAAGTAAACCCTTTCATTATTTTTTATTTATTTAGTTTTTCATGCGATTGGAGTAGTAGACTGCCATCTAGTTTTTTACAGCTCACTACGCGATATGAATACTTGAGCTACTTGATTCATTCATATTCAAGTTTGTTTACTTTCAGAATTCATCGCAAAAGTAAACAGATTTTTAAAAACTGTTAAATATACAGCTAAAAGCATCCATTTTTTTTTAGTTCTGGATGTTTTATAGAAAAATAGGCTGAACAAACGTGATTTGATGGAGAAGATATTAGTTTTTAGGTAAGAAAAAATTCTGATCCATATCGGAAATTGAAATTAAGCCTAACCGGCAGTTTGTTTACTGAGGGCTTCAATTGAAAGATGAGTACAGCCCGGAAGTGTTATACAGAGACAACGGCTATTATATATATAATACCAAATTGAACTCAGTTTAGAAAAAGAAAATGTGTCAACCCTCAATTCAAATTTCTTTCAAAATGCTAATTAACAAAATTACTAATTAATAATATTAACATGCTTTTTTCTACAGGGGTCCCACTTATATCTTTTACACCCCCTTAACTTGTAAACGGTGACAGCTTAGGCCATAGAGTTGGTTTCTAGATATAGTAAAGAGGCTATGTGCTACTCGATGAGACAACTTACAACGCCATTTATCGACAAATTTTGGAATTAGCGTTTTTATCTCAAAAACGGTACGAGATACGGAAAAAAAGGTCAATTACAAAATTGCTCAGAACTATCGATTTAGTAAGAAAAGACACCTTTCACACATTATTACTCAAAAGAGAATGTAAAAAATTACGACGCATTACTGTTGCTTCCGTAACACCTGCCATGATGCATTAAAAATAATAATTTGAGGGTTATAAAATTTATACCACGAGAAAGATCATAAAAATTCCTTTAAAATGAAATATTTTTCGAATCTTTACTTTCATTTTCTGATTTTTGGTGAATTTTTAAAGATTCATTTTTAGAATTTAATTTATTAAATGCTGATTACGTGATTTCTTTTTCTGGTACTTTAAATAAATTTATCGTCACGTGCATAACAACTAAATAGACAAAAAATATTTTTTTTCTTACTAATGAGGCAGACGATTGGACATTATCCAAAAAAATATTAAAATACAATAAATGATATTATGTTCCTGAAACTGTATAATATTAACTGTAATATATTCTTTTGTATGTCTTATTACATTTAATTTGAATATTTTCTTCTACATTATTTTGTCTATAAAAATATCCCTTACGATTTTTTTATAAATATATATATATATATATATTTACATAAATTGTATACATTGATCGACATATTTATTATAAGTATATATATTTATTTTTTTTGGCAATAATTGCATACATTGACCGTTGTACTTAATTTGAATGTTCTCCGTAGCGAAGTGCGGATTTTCAGCTAGTAAAATACAATTACCAAATAACTAAACAACTCATTACTATACAATCACTAAACAACTCGTGTCTTAACTGGAAAAAAATATAATAATGTTTATTTAGAGCTAAATTTAAACGTTCGTCTAGCTGGGCGTCCTTCAACTTTAAACTTGGAAATATTTCAGTGATCCTAATTATGTTCAAACCCTCAAATTAAGTGTCGTTAACTCAGCTCTTTCCTTTCCTGTCTGTGTCATCCAGTCATTTTCCCCGATTGAATAACAATAGTCACAGTATATTCAGAGAATCTGCATGAGAGGACCCCAGGGAATGCAATTTACCGTTCTCTTCCTGCAGTTCCTGTTGAAAACAGTTAGACGACGGGAACATGAGTTGACCTCGAAGATATCAAGCTATGAGTGAATTTTCCCGTAAAGATTTATGTAATGAGGAATTAGCATATACACTCATGGACAAAAAAATTAGCGCACCAAGAAGGAGTCATCAAAATGAAACGAAATTTTACATACGTAATGACTATTTTGATATAAGTAAATGATAAGAAAATCAAAGAAAAAGGATAATTTATTTCAGAGAAAAAGGCAAAATAACGGAGGAGTTTATACTCCGTTGGACCCCCCTCTAGCGCGAATGCACGATGCGATGCGATCGGGCATTGAGTCATACAAGTTCTGTATGATGTCTTGAGACATTTCGTTCCATATTTGCTGTAACCTTGCCTCTAGTTCGTTCAAACTCGTGGGATGCCCAACTCGTCGTCCCAAATGATCCCAGATATGCTCGATTGGAGACAAATCTGGGGATCGGGCAGGCCAAGGAAGGGTAGTAAAAGTGCGGAGATAGTCTTGTGACACCCTTGCCGTTTGAGGCCGAGCATTGTCTTGTTGAAAAATGGCTCCTGGGAGTCGTTGCATGAGCGGCAACACATGTGGTTGCAGGATTTCATGAACATGCCGCTGGGCTGTCTTGGTGCCACGGAACAATACTAGGGGTGACCGTGTATTGTAGGCAATGGCACCTCATACCATCACACCAGCTGTGGGAGCGATGTGTCGCTGTACAGCAAAGGCAGGATTGAAGCGTTCACCACGGGCTCTCCACACACGAACACGATTGTCATCACTGCCGAGATTGAATCTGGATTCGTCGCTAAAGACGACCTGGTTCCATTCCGCTTCAGTCCAGTTTCCTCGTGAGCGGCAAAACTCCAAACGGAGGCGTCGATGGGTGGGCGTCAAGGGCAGCACACGTAATGGGCGCCGCGATACCAACTGTCCTTCAGTCAGGCGCCTTCGTATGGTTCGAGAAGACATAGAGGCACCTAGTGAAGGTGCTACCTGTGCCTGGATGGCGGCCGATGAAGCAGTTGTCTGTACGCGTGCATTTCTTACGATGTGGCGGTCTTCTAGACGACTGGTCTGTCGAGGGCGTCCTGAGCCTGGTCTTCGTGTACATGACATCTCTCGGGTCCACTGGTCCCAACACCTCCTCACAACACAATCAGAGCGGCCTATTTGACGAGCTACTCGCCTAGCTGACCACCCAGCTGCCATCATCCCGACGATTCTCCCCCTCTCAAGCTGCGACAACTGCTTATATTGTCTTCGAACACGGCGTAATGGCATGTCTATCTCAGCTCTTCCTTTGTAAATGATTCAGCACCCTAAAACAAGCTTTGGTTACCTGTTTTATACTCCACAGAGTACGATGTTCAACGCCCTCTGCCGGCTATACGTAATGCGCAATCACGCTGCATTTCTAATCATTTGCATATCTCCCCGACATGTACCTTCATTGCAAGTTTCGTTACGATCCCGCAATTATTTCTTGGTGCGCTATTTTTTTTGTCCATGAGTGTATTTATTCTTGAAAGATGCTTTTTAGCTGCAGAAGAAAATGTTTCAGTGATGAGCGCATAATTTCTCAAATATTAGGGTATTTAGAAATATTTTTATCACAGCCCATTTATCTACAGATGTCTATCACAGGCAGGGTTGCCAAATAAAAACGCCGAAAATAAGGGACGGGTTAAATAAAAACTCCGAAAATAAGGGACGGGTTTTGATAAGTATTACTGAGGAGTATGGAATACCCCCATGGAAAGATTGATCCAGGGGTACTCCCCCGGAAAGTTTTCATATTTTAACCTTTCAAATAGCCATTTTCAATGCATGTTTCGTTCAAATTTTGCAGCTTACATAGAGTTTAGGTGAAGTAAACAATAATGTAATTACATAGAAAATTTACAAATCAAAAATAATTTAAAGTTGGTTTAGGTATATAGTACAAAACGGATTTTTATTTTATTAGTTTACTATAACTATGTGCCCTTATAAAGTGTTAGGGACGTGTATGTAAAATTTGTAATTTTATTATTGGACAATGTACATAATATAATGTGCGCAGAAAATCTTTGGGTCGACTTTTGAGTCATAGAATTTTTTGGATGAGCGTGTTCCCACAGTCCATTGAATTGTATGATATACTGTCTTTTACTGTGTGAAATACAGTAGCTAACTCTACTAGAGCGATTTTGTCACTTTCAGAGGAAACTTTAGTGGTGAAAAACTTTGACAGATCGCTGCTAGATGAAACAGTTATTTTGTTTTTCTTGTGCTCGGCACCCTGAGCATGTTGAGTTACGTCACTCCGACCTCCATGCACAATCCTTATTACAATAGCTAAAGCGTGCCTTATTGTCGTTGTTGGGACTAGGCCTAAGACAATCTTCGTTCTTCATCCATTCGTCCCTAAAAACACAAAACCTTTTTTTCGGTCCATCACTATTAGATTTTGAGCGTTTACCATTACCACTGTTCATATTCAGGTGTTATTTTTATAACAAACACTTAGTTCAAACTCCACTATCTATCAGCACTATCACACACTAATCTACATTCGTATTTAGCACTAGACTGAGACTGTTGTCGTCGTGATGTTCGGTTCCCGGCGCATACAGACAACCGTCTCGTCAAGGACATGTTCATATAGGAGTCCGGTAGCGGAAGCGTTAAAGTATTGAAATATATTTAACCAACGACAAACCTCCAAACGATTAGCAACGAAACTTTTAACGCCTATGATTGGTTTATTTCCGTCTCAGAGCCATCTTTCCTTTTACGCTTCCGGATCGGATGTGAACAGGCCGTTGTAAGCGCCCAACTCTATACAGTTCTCATTTCGGTTAAAAACGGGACTTTTTCCGTCCCGTATCAAAGTTCCTCGGGACGCGAGACAAAATTTACAAATAAGGGACTGTCCCTTAAAATCCGGAACATTTGGCAACCCGATCATAGGTTAAAATCCCATTTTGAAAAAGAAATAAATTTGTTATAGAGTACATTTAGAAAGTTCACGCATTGAATTCAAACTTCAACTTTTGGATCCAAAAGGGCGTAGTGGCCCGGTCAGCAAAGACGTCGAGCCAGTGATCTACAAGTCTCTGTTCGATACCCGACGCTAACAAAACCGCCGACGTGTACACTAATGGTGGCTGGTGCACGGAAAAATCTATCGTAGCTGCAATGTCCTCCAAGTTCCCAAACATTACCTCTGGAGGTGCGGGGTCAAGTGTTCCGGTCTCGTCACTTGTCTCAGTTCAAAATTTCGGGACCACTAAGGGTGTAGCGTGGATCCAACCCCTGTGGTGTACCCGGGGCTACGCATGAAATGCATGCGGCGAAGTGGTCTGGATTCTCCCGGGAATACAGTATAACTCTGCTCCCAGCCATTGGAAAAAAAGAAACTTTTGGATCTAAGAAGCATACTTAAAAGATATGCGTTTCCTAATGTGGATTTAGAAAAGAAAAATTCTCTATAGATTGACATAGCTATTGAATATCTACGAGATCAGTTGATGCAAAACGAACTCTATCTCCAAGTCTGCGAAAAAGTCTCTACATTTAAGATTAAATGAGGATGTTGCAATCAGGGTCTTTGATCCAGTACCTCATCTTAAAATCTTTTAACGAAGGGGTTTAGTTTATACGCTGGTTTTGGACATCTACAATTATCTTTTGGTACACGAGGACTAAACAGAACGTCTAATGAAAAAAGAAAAAGTGTCATTCACAGAACCGATTATAAAATACTACGAAATTTTTTCTTGTATAAAATCCTGATAGTAAGGCTTTATTGTTCATTTCGTTGGATTATATTACTGTGATTGAGCTGATTTCCTACATCAACAATAAGTAAGGAGTTAAAATGCCCAATCAGTGTTCTAATTTCACACATTATTGTATGTTACAATGTTCGTGTGGGAGTTTGCAGCAGAATTTACCTAAACGTGAGAAGTTTGAATTAAGGAAATTTTTAGAGCAAGGGCAGATATTTTATTTTGGAGTATAGAAGTTTTCTTCTATTTCCCCTATACTATTTCCCCACAACAGTATGCCGATTTTTTTTCAGTGGCTCACCTCTTCCCCTCAAAATGTTTACACAGTATATACAATGGGGAATTTCAAACCAGTTTGGTTCGATTTTATTGAAGGGGGTGGGATAGAATAAGAGAATTGATACAAGACTTGTTCATGAAAGCGGCAACTTCCCTGCACCAATCTGTCCAATCCGTGGAACCTCTCTTGATGATCGCAGTCCTAGTAAAGGGATTCGTTGACCGTGTGGGCATCCTTCGTGCAGCAGGGCGTTGGTCCTGAGGCGCTGGTCTGGCTTGACGATGGACAGGAGGTCTCTTGGGAGTCTGATATCTTGCGTTTCCTGTACTTATGTAATGGAGCTTTAAAACTGTAATTCCTCCTTTTGATAACCTTGTGTACCTTATGTGTGCCACGTTCATCCTTTGATGGAGGTTTTGTAGTGCACACTTTACTTTTCTCCGTACTTTTTAGAGTATAGGCATTAGATTTTAATGCAGATTCTATTTTTTCAAACTTAAACGCCACGCCAACGTGTTTAGTTACTGGCTTTATCTCGCCATTTATGATACGTTTACAAATTGATTCGCTGCTTGTTTCATGTTTTTCAACAACCTGACTCTGCTTTTCGTATTTGTTCTTATACGACCTATTGTTTACCGACTTAATTACTTCAGTATTAGCAGTTTGAATGCTTGAACCTGAAGGCGTTTTTTCTCGTTTTTTATCACCCTTAACCTTAGTTTTATCCTCTTTTGACGAAAAAGTCTCTTTGAAACTTGCGACATCAGAATCGTTATCATTTAAATTCTTTAACACTGCTTCAGTTTTAGGAAGATTAAGCTTTTTGTACTCGTGCGTTTTAATGCAAACTACGTCTATAACTTCCGAAGCATCAGCTAAACTACTTACAGTATAACTCTGTGTCAACTTTTCATCCTGATTCTCAGTCTGGTTTTCATGTACTTTATTTAAAATCATATTATCAACCTGGCCTACAGCATCCCCATTAGACTGCGAACTTGACATAATATCATCATTACCTAACGTGTTCCTAATATCGTTTAAATAATTTTTATTGTCGTCATTTTATTTACTTTAAGTGCACTAATTTCATTGTAACGCTGTGCGCTTCTATTATTTCGCCCGCGATACTGGTTTCGCTGCTGGTTTGAAACTCGCGAAAAATTTTGGCGGGTGTGTATGAAACTTCTCGTACCTGGGTGAGGGTAGGGGGTAGCGAAGAAATGCCTATTGTCATGTTTAGCTAAAGCTTGAAGGAGGGTAACCTTGCTTGAAATATTCTGATTGTCTAAAAAATCTTGAACACTTGGCTTCAAACGTTGGATAACTATTTTTAAGATTACCGCTTCCGTCACCCCTTCCAGATATTCCTCACACTTGGAAATCTTTTCCATAGCAAAATCTAACGGAGACTGACCTTCACGTTGCCTTAGCGAATAAATTTCCGCTTCAATTTGACTTTGATTAAAGGTCTTTTGAAAAACGCTAAGAAACTGTTGCTTGAATGACAAATAGTCAAAAATCAGATTACTGCTTTTCATACACGTGTACCACTGATATGCACTACCTCTTAAAGCGGCTTGAGCAATTTTAAGTTTCTCCCCCTCTGGGGTGCATTGTTGCTGAAAGTAATGCTCAATTTTCTTTAGGAATTGGCTTGAGGGGCCGCCATTGAATGTGGCTTCGAATGGCGCAATTTGCTGAACCATAATTACCCGAGGAAAATTTCCAACAGGGTTTTGTTCTACAACACTCATTTTCAAATAGTATATAAGTACTTGCAACAATTTTATCAATATAAGTACACAGTACACAGTTTAACTTCAATTATGTTGTTCGTTATAAATGTAACGATAACAACCAGGGTATATATAAACTTTCGGGCGCCAGTATAGAGAAAATTAGCTCACTTCTACCCAGACTTGGGTGTATATAATTTGAAGTGGCCCTCTATTTGAATTTTATACAAACACAGTTTATACATGAAACAATGTTTATTGAATTCGTTGCACATATAGAATTTGCTTTTACAGCAATAAGCATACGTACTACTTGTACGGAATATATATATATTAACATTCAATAGAAATACACATTTCAAATACTCAGAAACCAGCAGAGAGTCAAACCAGCAGCACTGCCACGTAAACTTTGGGCCCCCTAAGCACTAGCGCAGGACAACACCTGGAGCTACTTACCCCATAGCTCCCTCTCGCTTATCTATCAACTTTAACAACCTTTCTTCAACCTTAACAACCTTTTTTATTAATGACGCTGCATGGTATTTATACTAAGCGCGTATGCCGAAATTAGCATATCTCAAGCAGCTTCTTTAATTCATTCACTCAAAAGTTCGATTCTTGTGAATCGAATCTTGTGTATACCTTACAACTCACATATAAATAATCCAACAGAGATAGATAAAAATAATACGAATATAGACAATAAACAAACAGAAATCAAGCACTCTGGGCATCCACGCATTGAAAATGTTTTATGTTTTCTTTGCAGGATATGTTTTATGTTAAAGTGATTTAACAGTCTGTGCTTGAATTTTAATTTTTGTTTATTTCTATTGTTTATATTTTACGTTCAAGGACTCACAATATATATAAAGTCAGACCAGTTATGCTGAACTGTAATTCACTATTGCTAACACATCAAACTCTTTATCCCAGAGTGGCAAAAACTCGCCTAGGCTTAGAAGCGATCTAGCTATGATCCACTGAGGGCAACTTGCATAAACAGCTCCACACAAACCAGTCTCATCCGAAATCTGGCTACGCGGTATTTATGGTAATGGTTTATGCTGAATTTAGCATTTTTTTGTAGCTTCTTTGGATTTATGCAAATACAATGATCGATATAATTGTAAATCGATCATTAGGTAGACCTTACATCGGCCTCCCTTGAAAAAAAATTTAGGTATCTTAAACCTGAATGGCTTTAGTTAGCTAATTGAAAAGGAGTGCTGGTCTGACTTTTTACAGGAATGGCCAGCAAAGCCAAAAAAACCTCCACATAGTCTCTAAGGGACAGTTATTCATTGCCTAAAAATATTCACTGGTTTATTTTATCATGGAATAGCTCGTTTTCTCAAGGTATAGTAATAACTCTTACTGGTCTTTCTCTTGCGAACCTGCACTTTTAATTCCAATTGTAAAAACTTTTTGGGAGTTTTTAGTTTTATATCTCTGAACATATTATTCCTTTTTATGAGTCCATCAAATGTTACGCGTGTGGCAATTGGACCTTTGTGAGGTACAGCGGCTGTTTTCAAGACAATCCCCTAACAGGAGTGGGCGATAACGCTGATGACATCCCCGCTATCGAACTTGCAATCTTTACTCCTCTCGCCGGTTTTGGAATTACCACACAGGGAGAATGATAAAATGGAAGGGCACTCTTCATTAGCTTGGTTTAAAACCACTAGATGATTCTAGAATTTATTTTGTCTGAAATATAGTGTATCGTCTTGTGTGGTTTTCAAAACCTGCGGTGATGGATTTTTTTCTGGCTAGGAAGAAATGATAACCAGGATCTCTTTTGAATTTCTTTCTAGTTTGAGTAACTTTATTTTTTTGAGAAGGAACATCCATTTTTTACTTGATTAGATACAAAAATCAAGACTTTGTGGTGTTCGTTGAATACGCCTGAGCACTTCAAGTAATGGGGTAGTGAAGGGTAGTGAGGGGGTTAAAGGGGTGTCAGAATTATAATATTGAAGTGGGAAGGAAGTAAGATTAGTAGGTTATTAAATGACATACATTATTATGCCAACTACCATATTTTTCCTGATCTTTCATGAACATATTATTGAAAAGATATTTTTATAAACACAGGTATATTTCGTAAAATTCAGATTTCCATTAAATGTTTAAAAAAATTAGTGTTTAAAAAAAAAACATGGTGGAATAAAATAAAAAGCACTTGTTGCGAAAACGGCTGAGATACTTAAGATGTAACCAAGGTGAATGGGTTCGCACATCAACGGTTCCTTTCATGTTTCTTATTTTCTTCTGTAAAGTTTTGTAGTTTGTATTTTGGAAAGTGTTTTTTGTATTCTAATTTTAAGTGAATTTGATGTATAAGTTGAATGTAATAAAAAATTATAGTTCTTTAAGGATACTTGTGAATGGCTTGTTGTGCCATGATTATCGTCACTAAATTTGTGCTTTAAGAAGTTTATTCTTTAATTCTTAACTCTTTTGTTAAAGGGAGTAAAGTACTTTGAAACTAAAATTTTAAAAATTTCAAAATGGGGACATAATCGATTCAGCTTGTGAATGTCTGATATAATACTTTGTACGTTGCGTGACACTTTCAAAAGAGGGTCCATTTACTTTTAAAGGAGCATACCTTTGAAGAGATCGTGTAGCGTTTGATCTCCAGTAATTCAAGGTTCACTTTAACCTCCTATCAGAAAATAATGTCCAAGCAGAAAATTACTTTAATTAAAAAGGATAATCCGAAACGGGATTTTACAATGGAGTTTGCGCATCAGAAAATTAAGAAAAGTTTTCATAAAACTTTTCTCGTGCTGTACTATAGCTCTAGGAAATCTCAAAACTTAAGGAAGGGATTGCATTGCGTTAAAAGGATTCGAGAATGACATTTCTTAGAAAAAGAGTAAATTGGTTTTCAGATTTTTAAGAGAAATGTAAAAGGTTGGGTTTTCAATCATAGTTTTTAACTGTGAGTTAAGTTATCGAAATCAAAACTGATGTAATATTTCTTAATTTTCTCTTTACTTCTTGAAATGGAATGGAAACAAAAGTTGTTGATAATATTTAAATTGAAGCAATTTAATGTAGGTATTTGACGATACAAATATAATATATTTTTTTAAAATTTCATGTTAAAAAATCTTTAAGGAAAATTATATCTAAATAATCTTTAAATTGTGTTCAAAGATTCAACCAGCCGTTATCAAAGCTAACAATTAAGCTCTAAAAATTCGTTTGAATAAAACTGTTCAGGGAAAAGTATTTGCAGTGATTGTTATAGAAATGACTATAAATACTGTCTAAAGAAAATCTTTCAACAAAACTCAGTTAACTTTAAATGTATAGCTAGACATACCTCTAACTGTATTCAAACTACTAAATTGAACTGTGATTTTACTATTGTAAATTAAGTCAGAATTTCCATGTGTTTGCATTCATTCAAATAAAGATTTCTTTATGAACTGTGGGTAAATGGAGTCAATCATTTTGACATTTATTGATTAATCAATGTAACCAGAAAGAATAATGAAATCAGTAATAATACACTGCTGGCCACCCAAATTGCAACACCAAGAAAGACAAAAGATATTACAACAAAATTCATTTTGTAGATAACATGTTGACCAAGTATCAAATGATTAAATTTATAGACTTCTGTGAAGTGTAGTTCCCGCCAAAATCAGTAGACAGAGTAGCCGCCATTGTTGGAGATCACCGCTGCCACACGCCTCGGCATTGATTCAAAGAGACTTTGGATGAGTTCTTGGGGTACAGCAGACCAAGCAGCTTCCACACGTTGCCAAAGTTGATCTGCTGTGGCAGCTGGGGATGGAATCTGGGTCAATCGTAGAGCAACCATGGACCACATGTTTTCTATCGGCGAAAGATCCGGAGAGCGAGGCGGCCAGGGAAGCAATTCAATCTGGCGATTGACGAAGAACCGTTGGACAATGCGTGCCACGTGTGGTCGCGCATTATCTTGTTGAAATATGACTGTGGGCAAGCCCTGAAGGTAAGGAAGGACAACTGGCTCCAACACCTCGGAGATGTAGCGCTGGCTGTTTAAAGTACCGGCAATGCGTACTAGAGGTGTACGAGAGTGATATCCAATACCGCCCCATACCATAATACCCGGTGTAGGACCAGTGTGGCGGTTCATAACGCAGCTGTTCAGCATCCTCTCTTCACGGTGTTTCCAGACTCGAATGCGACCATCGTGGTGTTGCAAACAGAAGCGTGACTCGTCAGTAAAGACAATTTCATTCCATTCTGCCGTCCACATCCTTCTGTCATCGCACCATTGGCGGCGGAGACGTCTGTGGTTCTGCGTCAAGGGTAGACAAAGCAATGGACGTCTTGCGGACAGACCACTCTGCTGTAAACGGCGTCGAATGGTACGCGCAGACACTGGATGATGCGTTACAGACTGCATGTGCTGTGCTATGGTTCGTGATGTGACTGAGCGATCCGTCACTGCCATGCGCACAATTTGCCTGTCATCACGTGAAGTGGTGCGCTGAGGTGGATGCGATCGAACACGTCGGTCCGTCCTACCCTCCTGCATCCAACGATCACATATCCGCATTACAGTTGTTTGGTTTCGTCCAACACGACTACCGATTTCCCTGAAAGAATTATCCACAATCTCGGTAGGCCACTATCCTTCCTCTGTCGAACTCGGATACTCGATCAAAAGATGATCGCTGTTTTCGACGAGGCATAATTGATCGTTTTTTTGAAAAAACCACAAGAAAAACACAATTGCCGAACTTGAAATCGTCGAAATCTCTAAGCCTTAAATAGCGCTTTGAAGTGGCGCCACAGGCGCGCGTGATGTGCGTCTGCGCTGAAATTCTAATCATTTGCATATCTCACCTCCGCTAATGCATGTTGTAAATTTCATGTTATTTGCATGTTTCCTTCAGGGTGTTGCATTTACAGTGGCCAGCAGTGTATATTTTTATCCTATTTAAAACCAGTGATGAACTGATCTTATCACAGAAAATCACTTTAAAAATATTAAAGTTGTAGTGTAAATTTACAGAAAACAGTTTAGATATAAAATGAGCTAATAGAAACACCAAATATATAAGAAATATACGGGAAAAAAAGTTTAAAATAAGGAAGATTGATCTATATTTTACCTAATTTAGTCTCAAAGCCTCTAATAATCTGTTAAAATTCACATGAATTAGATGGTGAAATTAGATCTTAAGTTTTTCATGTATCTAAACCTCGTGTTTCAAAGAAATGGTTTTCGCAAGCAGAGAGTGGAACTCCGAAAGCAAGTGGACTGTAGCACATAAATAGTAACAGAAGGAACATATTTAAATCGATGGCTCTAATTTAAATCACCTTGTTGACTTTGCTGACATAAACTAATATCCCCTCGATCTGCCTCTATTATAACAAAATTTACTAAAATTCACTAGGTGGAGTGGGAAACTGAGAAATTTAGGGCAGGAACTTCTGAGTTAATTATCAGCAGTTATCCATCGAAATATGTTATTGTGTACTCCGTAAAATCTGTAACTCTTCGTGATAAGGGTTGAAATTTTAACGTTATCGAGGGGATATTAGTTGAAAAATGCAACTGTTGAAATTTTTAGTTCGCGTATTCTTTCTTAATGATAGACTGTTAATGCTGCTGTGTACTAACCCTATTGAATTCGCTCACCTCAGTGTTAATCTATAGAGAACATTTGTCAAAGGATTGCCGACTTGGATTTAAAGATTTTTTAAAAATTGTATTCCATTATAGAGATTGAAATTTTACACCTTGGAGGCATTTTCGTTTTAAAAAATGTAAATAATATTCAAAAATTTGAATTATTTGGGGAAAAAAATGTGGTACAGTCCAACCCTGTTCTAGCGAATCCGGTATATAACGAACACAGGGATATAACGAATGAAAATTTTGGCCCGCCGTTTTCCTTTTGTACGTAATTTAATTCGTGCTGTGTCAGTTTAACGTAATCGATTTTAGTTGATTCAATTTCATTAATGACCAGTTTTAATAGATTTTATCATTTTTTAATACATCATTATTGAATACACATTGCAACTAACGAGTTATATATTTTGTGAACTCTATCATTTTCTTAACGGTTCGGACATAGCGAACCACCAAATAAAGCGAACAAAACCTTTGGTCCCTAGAAGTTAGTTATAACGGGGTTCGACTGTATAGTGTGTTTTTAAACCTTCTAAATTCCTTTGGTGGACAAAATTTATAAAATGAATCCTGTTACAACGGGAAGAAAAGTTCAGGCTATCGGAAAATACCATTTTTATTGTATTATCAGCATTTATGTAGCTGTAAATAGTAGACACATTTTCTCCATACGTTAGCATTAAGGTGAGTGAATCCAATAAGTTTAGTACATAGCAGCCTTACGCGTGGATTAATCATACCTAAATTATAAAACTCTAAGCTTAACTGCCTGAATTTCAATGAAACGGGGAGCATGAATCGTTGAAAGAATTTTGTTACAAAATTCATTCCCACTCGCCTCAACTAGTGTGAAGAATTCCACTGCTCGTGAAATCTGTTTTATAAAATTCATGAGTCAGTCAGCAGTTTAGCTATGAAAGAAAATGCAAATATTTACAGAGCGAGGAAAAAAATTAGATTTGAAAAGATTGCCAACTCCGATTTTCTCGTAAAGGACGCAGAGTGTGTGGAATCTAGAAGTGTTTAAAAAAATAGAAAAGCTGAAAAGTAGATATGTTTTTGCCATTGAATTGGCTTTTCAGTTGCCATCGCAGTATGTTGTGTTGGCGCGCTTTCAACAGATTTCTGGAGAACTGAAGAACGGATAAGTTGAAGCTTCCAGAGAATAAATTGATCGCCGAGTCAGCCAGTTTCAAGAGCAATCAAAATAAACACCCATCTGTAAGATTACTTTATCACGTTAAAGTGTTATAATTGGATATCTCTTTTAAGGAAATAGCTTATTTATTAAGGCAAATAACCTGGTGTTGGTCATATAATTAACGAAAAAGTGTTTTTTAACACTTGAAAGATGGCTGCCATCATTTTGACAGTTTCGGACATACTATTGAGCGCTATGTTTGTATTTATGTCCTCAGGATTCTGAAATTTTATGACTCTTTCTGATTTTACGCGAAATGTGCTCACACATTTACAAAATTATATTCGATAGTAAAGAGGGGGAGAAAATGTGTTGTATACTACTAAGACTGAAAGCCGTCAATTTGCCGGCAATATAGAAAACAGGAAGAAATCTTTAAATTAATACCGGAAAAATGTTAGTTACTTTTCGTTTCTTCCCCCTTTTGAAAATAACAGAAATATTTCCTCATCGGAAATATTGGTGTTCAAAAATAAGGACTGCACAAACCATGCATATATGTTTTTACGGATAAACCATACAGATTGTCAGCTCGGCATACCTGCATAAAAATATATCTAAATATATACTAATTTATTATATATTGTTATGAAATAGTTCAAAATTTAAGCATTTAACCATTAAAAAAATATTAAACATTTTAAATTCTTGATTTTATTTTTAACCGTCAAAATGACGGCGTTCAGTCTTTTTAGTAAGAAAAAAATTCCCGTCTTTCAAGTGTTAAGACTTATTTTTATTCTGCCAAAGCAACACGAGAGGTATCTGGCAGAGTCATATCAATTATTATTTGTTCTAATCACGGCAGCATTCCGAGAGTGTTCTCTTCTTATAACTTAAGGGAATGCCTCTGGGACCCACAGATCATTTTGCTAGTAATATTTCTTGCTAAATTCTAATTAAAATTGTGATGTAATAGTGATAAATGGAACCCTTTCTTGTAACGCGTTGCTTGTAAATATTTTTTACTCAATTATACGTAATCCAGAGACTACCATCTGGCACTACATAAAGCGGAAATATGTTTGGTAAGCGTATCGCGTGGCCACCATAATTTGTAAATTAATTAGAGAAATGATGTAGGGGCGGAGCTGTTTCAAGTATTCGCATTCCCCCCCCCCCACACACACGAGGCTGCTGGGCTTTGTTACCTTGTCTATTTGTTTCCCTAATAATGAGAATTGTTCTGGAAAAAGTTTCTGTGGGGAGCATATTCTATGGTGTTTCTGTGGGTTACATCTTAAACCTGATTTCCTCCAGTAGGTGACGCTTCAGTAGTGCAAGGACACTCGGATTCAGCATGACCATCCTCCCCCTCAAACATTTTGTAATGGCAACATGCTAACGTGTTTTCAGCATGGTGATTTCTGAAAAGCTTTCTCTTAAATGGAATATATCGTGGATTGTACCATAAATACTCTTTTATCCTAGTGATGAAAATCTGTCCTCTACTATTTGCACATAATATTGAATAGAAAGGTCTAGAATGCTTAGCGGTACACAAAAATAGCAAAACACATATATGTTCAATATATGCTAGTACTTCACTTAGCATTCAAATTTAACTAAAATAAATTTTTTAACACTATTAAACAATTCTATTCTGTGTATAGAAAACATATGTTTTCAGACACATAGAATATGTATTTGACAAATATGTCTTTTATTCTACAAGGGTCAGTCAAAAAGTTAGTTGCAAACCTCCGTAAAAATCTCGGTAAAAGAGAAATTTCTTTGAAACTTTGTGGAAACATAGAGCATTAAGTGCTACGGTAGGTGCAGTAACGGCTTCGACATGGCAGTTTTAGTTCTCTTGCTAATCAATCGTTAATGTGTTCGGTAGCTGCCAGTGGTGTACAAATTTGAAGTGCGTGCATTAATCCGCTTCCTGAGGGCAAAATGTTGTAACTGCACTGACATTTATTGGCAGTTGCACAAAGTGTACTGTGATAACGCAACATCGAGTGCATTTTGTGCTGGTTAGTCACTAAACGAGACTGTGGTCACTAAACGAGACACGTCTACTGTGGCACGTCTGTTTTGAAGAATGAGTTCATTCACGCTTGCAACGTTCTCATCTGTCGACGAAGTTAAAGAACCTTACCCTGATATCTGGACGGCCATTCTCGAATGAGAGATACCACTTGGGGGTAGCTTGGCTCGATGTTGCGTTATCACAGTACACTTCGTGGAACTGCCAATAAATTTCAATGCAGTCACAACCTTTTGCCCTCGGGAAGCGGATTAATGCACGCACTTCAAATTTGGACGTCACTGGCAGCTTCCGAAACATATTCACGACTGATTAGCAAGAGAACTAAAACTACCACGTCGAAGCCGCTACTGCACCTGCCCTAACATCTGGTGCTCTGCGTTACCACAAAGTTTCAAGGAAATGTCTCCTTTGCCGCGATTTTTACGGAGGTTTGCAACTAACTTTTTGACTGACCCTTGTATATTATACAAAGAGAGTCCAAAATCACATAATCTTTTCAAGAGCCTTTTAAATGATTTTTGTGAGATATCCCTAACAAAGTCTAACATTTTGTTTACACAGATACTTTGTATTGGGCTTGTGACTGCATGATAAATTAATGTTCTGAAAATGTAAAAAAGCATGATTTTAAAAATACTTGCAATTTTAAAAAATCTCAGTTAAAATTTAAAAGAGTTAAGTGACATGAGAGATGAGTAAAGAGTTAACTCCAAATGAATGATATTTATAGAACAGTTATTGCTTTTGTAATAAATGACTATGAATTATATTAATATAACTATATATAAATAAAATTTACTTCAGTTCGAAATAAAAAATTGCATGTAACAAATAATTTTAGGATATAATCAAAGGCTATCGATACATTCAGGGTTAATTAAAATCTTACCACTTTAAATAAAAAAATCCATTATTTTAGGTCTCAAAGGGGAAACTTTTTGTGACGTCTCTTAAATAATTTGTCATGATGAAAATCACAATGCTTTAAATTGGTAAATCCAGAAAACTCGATGATATACTAACAAAAAATTAATGAAATTTTGTAAATTTAAACTACACACACACACACACACACACACACACATATATATATATATATATATATATATATATATATATATATATATATATATATATATATATATATATATATATATATAATACGCTGTTAAATACATAGTAAAATCTATGACATTATTTGATGTTATGTTGTTATTGAGAACACTCATCATGTAGCTCATGACTAGTGGTTCCTTCGAATCACGAAATTCTTTAGACTTAATATTTAAAAGTCTCTATTGATTAGAAATTTTGCTAGGAATCAGGACCATTAGAATATTTAACTAGACAGACAGAAAAAATTGATTCTGACTAAAGATTGTGATGAAATATTTATCGGAAAAAAGGTAGAACATTGTGATTCATTATTGTTATTTATATTCTAGAAAAACAAACAATCATTTGGCATTCCGAGTACTTTTGCCCTTATTTTCCGATAAATTATATCAAAATATAATTTATCGGAATTATACTTTGATTAATACTTCGATTTTTTTGTTCCGATAAATTATATTCTAACATAGAATAACAAATATTTTCTCTTTTTTTTAATTAGAAGGACATATTTTCATTGAATGAGATATTTCTTTATTTTTTATTATGGCTTTTACTTTTCTTTCCTGTTACAATTTTAACAATATGTCTTTCAGTTTTTTTAATTAACTTTTGCTTGGTTCTATGAAGGTGGTGCATTTTTTTAAATGATTAAAATTGAATGCATCGATAGTAATTTGAGGCTGCAGATTATTACAGGTTATCTCTAAGTGCAGAAAGGAAATAGATTCTACACGACTAAGGAGCAAGATAGAATTACACCTGCGAAGAACGCTCGATTATGAACGTATTAATGAAATAATGTATTATGGTAACTGCCTACATTGAAAATGTCAATTTTTGACTATTTTGGTCAATTTTTTTTCAAGAATCGGGTAACTCAATCCTTTCTCTTTTCAAAACCGTTTTGATTTTCAGTCTACATCAATTAGAAGCAGAGTTATAACTATTTTAAAGAACATCGTCTGCTACAAAATTGAAGTGACAAACAACTTTAAATGCGTTTTTCTCAGAATTATGTTTTTTAGCACTAATCTCTAACGTTTTCATGATATCTCACATAATAATGCATATAATTTGATAAAATTTTCAGGAAATGTTTTAAATGCTATTGTTAATGAAATGACGTGCAATAATTGATGTATAATAAATAGTTTTTTGTTTGGGGTTGTTTTTATAAGGAAAGGAATGACGAATCGGGGAAAATTTTCCTAATGGAACATAAAATTGTCTGTATTATTTTTACATTTTAAAACTTCTCGTAGATTGTAGGTCATTTTGAAGTTAACTGTCATATGTATCATGTGTGAGAAGAAAATTAAAATAGTAGCTTTAGGATTTTGTGCAGAGTGATAGGCGTTTTAGCTAACTTTCATTAAAAATTACTTCAAATTGACCAATTTATAAAAAAAAGTATGGTATTTATACGTAAGATTTTGTTCATTTTTTAATATTTAAGTTCTATTTTACCACAAAAAACCAAAAGATCCTTAAAAAATTGGCTCCGAAAGTAGGCAATCACCTTAAGGTACGCACTGGTTGATATTTCATTAGATCAGTAGCTAGAGTTTAGGTTGGGGTTGGTAGCTATAAGATAAAGGTTTATACTAAAATAGCTTATTAAAAAAATTGTGGATATAAAAATAGATGCTGGCAATCGTGTTTTTTTTTAATGTAAAGTATACACTATAAGGACACATGGCAAAATTTTACTGAGCATTTATCATATATAAATACAAGCAGACGGTGAGTACTGGTAGATAAATACACAGGCGTTATACAATGCATTGTGAACGTGCATTGTCTATATATACCGTAAAATCTCGTTTATACGGACTAACTGGGACCATAGGTTATCTGACAATCGAAAATCCGGATAATCCAGGTAATATGGGTAATAAGCAAACCAAAATTCTTAACTAAGAAGATTTAGCGCTTATTACTATAAAAAGTTATGTTTTGTAACAAAATTACATAATATTGTTTTTATGATTAAAAAAATTAAAATTAACTTTCTGAGTCAATCCACGTCAACGCCCTGTGACAATCTAGTAAAAGTTTCTCAAACCATAATTTATTGCACATTTCATTACCATAATTTATTGCACAATGTATGCAGGAAGTGTATATTGAATAAAACTAAAAAGCGAATATTTGGCATACTTATAGTTACGTTCTTGCTATCATAGTTATAAATTATTATCTAAAAGGAACTTTAAATAAAAAAGTCTACAAATCTGATTCGGAATATCCAGAGATCCAGATAAACGAGGTTTTACTGTATATAAATAAATATATATATATGCTCTAAAGACAATAGGAATAAGCATATTTTAGACTTGTTAGATCTGCTAAAACGTAATTATTACCCCGATAGTCATTCCAAGCACATAATTGGTTGTTTTATATTAAATGAATAGCTTGTTCTGTTGAAATTAATTAGTAATACAAACTAATAAGAGTATAAGAGTAAATAACTACTAAAAATTAAAATTAATAAATAATAATTAAATACTTAAGTAAAAATAATATTAAATAATAAATAATAAAAATAACTCTTAGTCATCATAAAGAACTAATTTAATTTAGGTTTATTTGTCCTATAACACAGTCTCATAAGTAAGTCTGCTTCTGTGTTTCCATATGCTCCATGGTTGCAAGTTTTGTGAAGTCGGTCTTCTTGCGATTTCCTATTCTTAACTTCCACTTTGTCTAGCGCCAGGCGTGGCGTTCTCTGATTAAGTAACTAGTTATTCAATTCTTCTGTTTCTAATGGATTGTACGGTGTCTAAGTATGTTCATTGTTTAGATCATACTTATCAGAAACAATCCATTGATTTTTAGACAGTATCGGCACCGCTGATGGCGAGATGCTATCTAAAACATTTTTAATGTTTATCTTTTGATGTTTTTAGTTCCTGGCTGCAAGTAGCTTTAGAGCTCATACTGGTTTTTCACTTTCAACTTTCTCTTATATATATATATATATATATATATATATATATATATATATATATATATATATATATATATATATATATTTATTTATTTATTTATTTATTTATTTATATGTATGCATGTATGTATATGTATACTCAGATGCATTATGCATGTGTAGTCCCCAAATTTTACTTACATATTTTTTTATCCGAATATATCATTTAATTATTTTTAAAACACATCCTGAATGCAAATGTCGATCGTGTTAATTTTTTTTTATTATCTTTAAAATATAGGTAGTGTAATGCAGGATGTAATATTAAGAGATTTATGCCTTTCGTCCAGTTCTGTCTTTATGGTTTTCGGTCGATATTAAACAAAAGGAAATAACACAGGTGGCGTTTTTTTTCATCTTCGAAGGCACAAAACTATACTTGAAAACCCAGTGCTTTATAAAATGTCGAATTTCCTCCTTGAACATGATTATTTGTGACACATTGGACAGCAATTATAAAACAGACATGTGGCTAGGAATGCATGAATACATCAAATTCACTGATTTGTTTCTGGTTCAAATGGTCACTCAATCGAAACTTTAACTTTCTTCTTCCCTTACGTGATAGAAATAATTTTACTAATTGCCCGTGACGTCACCTGCTCGAAAGTATGGTGAAGTAGACGTCTAGATGATATATAAAAGGAGATTCTTGATATTAAAACTTTTTGATAACTGTGAGCAAGAGATTTTTGAAGGAATTCGAATGAATAATGAAAGAAAAATGCAAAAGATTTCTTTACGTTATATTATTGGTATTTTTCTGCATTTTTCATCGAAACCTATTTCTTTTCTCATATGTATTCTTTTCATGAATTTCTATTTCTACTGGCATCAAAAGGCGAATATACATATAAATATCGAAGGAAGTATATAACGATTGCGCTTTTTTGATGACTTAGATATGGCATTTTAAAAAGCTTTGATTAATGGAAGAACGCAACAGACGGCGAAATACAGTTTGCTTATTCATTGAAAGAAGAATATCGAAACTGAGTTCCCATAAAGGGCCATTTCACTGTAAGTGCATTTAACTGAAAAACTGGAATGACTCTCTAAAGAAAACGGCATTCATCAACGCTTTTCATGCTATCAATGCGCATGATTAATCAGTGATCAGCTGGCATCACTCAGAGATCGATTTTGCTCGTATTGCTAGAGAGATTTTTTGAATGCTTTCTCCGACTTTTTATTAATATTCAAAAAAATCACGCGTTATATGATATCCTAAGATCTAGTATTGTTAAACAAAATTTTTTCCTCAAATTTGAAAATTTGTTATCGTAAAAGAAGAATAAGGAAAATTGCTTTGAAAGAAACGCTCTACGATGAAATTTTGAGCTCGGGTCTAAATTCCATTCACTTGGTTTAATGCTAAAGAAGAACGAAAATTAAGGAGAAAACACACATAACTTCCATTCACCTCAGGGCCATGTCTTAAATTTGGCTCATCAATAAATCAGAGTTGCGAAATGTATCCAAACTTCTATTTTATGTAACAGATTTTTAGTAACGCTTCCCACCCCCTTTGGAAAATTGATAGTTTTCTAATTCAAAATACATAAAATAAAATACTTAAAAAAGAGTGGGCGTTATAATCAAAAAGCTTGATATAAGGGGTAATGCTACTTGTCAATACTTCAAAAGCATATTATGCGTTGAACAATATATATATATATGCACTCAAGCGCCAAAACATTATGACGACCTGTCAATAACGAGTTGACCCACCTTTGGCGCGCAACACAGCTTCAACCCGCCTTGGCATGGATGCCACAAGTCCTTGGTAGATGGCCGGAGACAGATTGTACCAGATGTTTAAGCAACGGTCACGCAAATCCGAGATATTGCGAATTGGTGGTCTTTGAACTCTGAGCTGCCGTCCCATGACATCCCAAATGTGTTCTATCGGATTGAGATCCGGTGAGTTAGGCGGCCAGGACATTAACTGGAATTCAGCATCATGTTCCTGGAACCACTCCAACACAATTTTAGCCTTGTGACACGGGGCGTTGTCCTGTTTTAACATTCCATTTCCAGCTGGAAAAACAGAGGTCATGTAAGGGTGCAACTGGTCCGCAATGATGTTCAGATACCCTGTAGCATTCATGGTCTGCTCTACCACAACCACGGGTCCCAGAGACGCCCAAGAGAACGTCCCCCAAAGCATAATACCGCCACCACCGGCCTGTGTATGACCTACTGTACATTGAGGGAGCAACAGTTCGCCTGGAAGATGGCGTATCCTGACACGGCTATCGGCGTGATGAATGAAAAACCGTGATTCATCTGAACAGGCAACTCTCTCCCACTGATCCATGGACCAGTCGCGATGTTCCCGGGCCCAGCGCAGGCGCAGTTGGCGATGACGCTTGGTCAGCAAAGGCACACGAGTGGGACGTTTTCTGCGTAGCCCCATATCCAACAGTGTCCGCTGAACAGTGTGCTGCGATACTATTCTACTTGGCCCTGCATTGTATTGGGCTGTCAGCTGAGTCACTGTCTGGCTCCGGTTTTGCTTCACCATGCGAGACAGTCTCCGACGACCTTTTTCTTTGATATCGTGTGGACGTCCAACACCATGTCGTCTACTGCTGGTTTCACCGTCATTCATCCACTTTGCATAAGTACTAACAACTGTAGGTCGCGAACAACCCACGAGTCGTGCAGTTTCGGAAATACTTGTTCCGAGCCTTCGAGCCATTACAATCTGCCCTCTATCAAAGTCGCTTAGATCCGCAGCTTTTCCCATCACACACAGAAGTAAGTGAAAGAATGATTCTTCAGACTCTCCAGCAGCAGTTAAATACCTCTTCCACCTGATCACGTGCCTTCCACGTCATCCAGGCGAATTTATTGCAAAATGTAGGGGTGGTCATAATGTTTTGGCTCTTGAGTGTATGTATGTATATATATATATATATATATATATATATATATATATATATATATATATATATATATATATATATATATATATATATATATATACATATATCTATATATATAAAACAGTTCCGTAACTGACTGACTCACTGACATACATCGCACAGACCAAACCGCTGAACCTAAAGGGCTGAAATTTTGCATGGCGATTCTTCTTCTGGTGTAGGGGTGCACTAAAAAAGATTTTTGAAAAATTCTTCTTAGATTTTTTAAAATTAAACTTTTAAGCTGTTTTTGTAACTTTTTAAAAGTTTGCATTTAAAATAATAATTTGAGGGTTATAAAATGTATATCACGAGAAAGACCATAAAAATTCCTTTAAAATTAAATATTTTTCGAATCTTTAACTCTATTTTCTGATTTTTGTTGAATTTTTAAAGATTAATTTTTAGAATTTAATTTATTAAATGCCGATCACGTGATTTCTTTTCTGGAAGTTTAAATAAATTTATCGTCACGTGCATAACAACTAAATAGACAAAAAAAATTTATTTTCTTTCTAATGCAGCAGACGATAGGATATTATCGAAAAAAAAAATAAATATCCCTTACGATTTTTTTTATAAATATATATATATATATATATATATATATATATATATATATATATATATATATATATATATATATATATAAATTACATCAATTGTATACACTGATCGTATACATTTGTATCGTATACAATTGTATACATTTATTATAAATATATATATTTATTTTTTGGGGGCATTAATTGCATACATTCACCGTTGTATTTAATTTGAATGTACTCCGTAGCGAAGCGCGGGTTTTCGGCTAGTATATATATATATATATATATATATATATATATATATATATATATATATATATATATATTAAATTTTTTTTCAGGGGTTACCAGCTATATTTTAAATCTGAATGAGGAAATCCTTACACTCTACGGTTTTGAATGACAAGGTAAAGGCATATTAACGTACCTCGTTGAAAAATTAAATTTCTGAAGCCACGCATTCTTTATTTAAACATTTATCTACACATGAAAAAAGTAACCTAACAGAATTTAGAAAATGCGTTTTTACTCTATTGTGATTGTTAAAATATCGAGGAGAAATTTTCCTTAATTTCCCAATGGCATTGCGCCAACATTTCTAAATGATGTTCAATTGTTTCAGGTTAGTGATGCGAAAAAGTATTCTTTTGGTGAGTGATCCAGGTAGTGAATGATCTGTGCGTGTGTGTATATTTTAGGTATACTACAAAAATGGAAGTATAGCTTGAACGGTACGAAAGCATTTTTTAAGATTCAAACAGGGGATACCCACAACAGCTTCCCAGAATTCGCTACCCAGAGACGTTATACCATGAAACAGCATTTCGTTTTTACAGTGTATGTAATGCATTTTGAGCCCTACATAAAAGGAAACAATGTATAATGTACACTTACGCACGAAGAAAAATCTTGCGTGGTAAGAATATGATACAGGAAATAGAACGAATCAATGAAATTTTAAGTTTTATAACAGTCTTTTCCTCAAATGCTAATTTTGATGGGACAAAGTTTGGGATCGTAAATCTTTCTCTCTATAAAATGATTATGTGTTAAACTATAGTTATTCTCAAAGGGACTGAATTCATGCACATAAAAGCCATGTATTACTTTAGTTTCACGCTTCTAAAACATTAACTCCATAAAAGTTTAATGATCTAGAAAATACTATGAGGGGGAAATATTGACTTATTGATTAAATTCCTACAAAGCAAAGATAAATCATTCTTCATTTTCTAAATGTACAGATGAATGGCTTGAAGAAGTGTCGCAAGATCTTGTAGCTATTGATTTGTCTACATGATTTCATGAGTCAAGAGAAATTTGCAGGCTTTTATACGGATATTTTGGATGTGATATAAATTTGCTTAAAACATCACAGTTGTAAAGTAAAGTCAAGATTGTATATTTTTTAACAGTGTAAAGAAAATTTGGCCTTGACAGAGATCCATGAAATTGAATTATATCTTTCGCAATTACATGAAATTGCAAGAAATGTTTTGGCTCTAACTCAGTGTTTCCGAAACTTTGATAGTACGTGAATCCCTATAATTAAAGAATGATTTTGTCAGAATCCTATTTTTAAGTCGATTTTAATCATTGTTTGATGTACAGCAGCATTATCATAAAGTGACAGTTATAGTGCGTTTCGTATCAAACTATTTAGGAATCGTATAAACATTTTTTTATCGAACAGCAACTTTTTATCTTTCGTATCATGGACATCGTATTTAATACAATTTATCTTAAAAATCAAATGAAAAAATTTAAATATTTGAAAAATTCAATTTGAGTGTTTTTCTATAGATTCATGACAGAAGCAATTGTAAACTATTATTTTAAAACCAATGTTTCCGTAAGTTATGTGTTCCGTAAGTTAATATAACTTTTTTATCTTCAAATTTAGAACGCCTGGTATTTTTCTTAAGAATAATATTTAGTTCCTTTAGGCAAAAAATACAAGTTCAATACGAAACTATTAATAGCCAAAAGAGGTCATTAAACACCTTATGAAAGGGTAACTTAAAAACATATATTTGAGGAACCTCAAGTGTCAGCGAATCTCAGTTCAGAATTGCTGACTTCAGCCAATTTCACTATTAGAACATTTATTAGCGGATCGACTTGCAAAAGGCATGGCGTAACCCGTCTTTTAAGACTTCAGAGATCTATAATGTATAATTCTATCAAAATCTCAACTTCCTTACAGTTCCAATTTCTTTTTGTTTCAGGTAGTTAGTGTTTTACAAGTATCAGAAATCAATAAATAAAACTTTGTCGAGCGTAAACCATAGTTTTTTTTTAGTCTCTTTTGAATGACTCTCAGCTGCATATTGTAGCACATAATAGGTTGAGACATGCACTTTTTGGAAGGTTTTCTTACAAAACACACGCGAGGTAAAATAAAATACAATTTTTTATGTGTAGTCGTATCTGTTCGCATTAGTGTCAGTAAACGTCTTGTAAGTCGTCATTTTTACGTTATCCTCACTGGATTCGGTAGGGAGTTCGATCTGAGGATTCATCAGGCTAAGTGCCTCAGCGCAGACACAGAACCAAGCGACGGTCGGACTTTCGAAAAATCGATATTTCGCAGGAGAATACTATGATGCTGATATGTTACTGCTTATTAAGGGCAATAATTTAATTTACTCGTCTGACTGAGCATAATTTAATTTTTTTCACACAGGCCTTCGTTCAGTGCAGATACACTTAACAAATAATTAAAAAAATTTACATGACAGTTTTTTTCATATTCCTAGACGCTACATTACACTTAACATTTTAATTGAATTGCTACTAGCTACTGAATCTCAGCAACTTAGCAAGCCAAAAATCCCTGATTCTGTTTTTTTTCTTTAATTGTTCTTCTCTTTAACATATAAATTGGTTTAATTTTTAAATCCACACATTTTGTTTGACGAAAAATATACTTGTTGATGTTTCATTTTCCTGTCCAATTTTTGACTAATTAAAGCAATGGTAGTCAACCTGGTCACTACCGCCCACTAATGGGTGATTCAAGCTTTCATGGTGGTGGGGGGGAGGAATTTTTGTCCGTTGTTACACATTTTGTTCTTCCTTCATATATCGAATTCACTACTAAGAGATTCGCAAGTTTGACTTTTTAAAACATTCTTTTACAATTTACTTTTGAATTCCATCTTTAAACTGGATTACAGGTAATACATCACCGGTCACTTTTCGAAGTATACTCGTGGACGAGGGAGCAACGAATGAGCTCCTCAGCCATCCATAGCTATTTATGTATATATATATATATATATATATACATAAAGTATAAATAAAAAGATAAATTTAAGTACATATTTTCTGCAAACCCTCCCCTCTAAAATTTACTTCACTTGCGCTAAATTGAGTCACTCCGGATATGCACCGGTGGGTGGTAAAGAAACTTTGCCATCAACAAAGATACAAAAGTGATCAGTAGGTATTAAAAGGTTAACGACACCAGAATTAAAGTGTGTGTATTTTCTGGATATTTAAAAAATTTAAAGAGACATCTATCCGTAGATGAGTAAATCAACCTATGCGTCTATATGGCTGATCCCGTCCCTATTCGGCTGCAAATTATCCTCTGAAAATCCACGGATTCATTGTGGTAGGAGAAATATGTCTGTTTTTTGTGTCAATTTGTGATTGTATTCTGGAGGTTTCTGAAGTTGAAAATTTCTCACAAATAAAGCTGTAATTTGTACGAGTATGATAAGGGACGTCATGCCTAGAAAGAAGACTCAATGTTGGTCGATTCCTTTGAATTTTGTCAAATTACTTGAAAAAAATTTAATTGTTCAAATATCGACCATTCATTTCGGTGCATTTGTCTTTCAAAGTTGATATTCCCTTTAACTTACAACTAACATCTATTGCAAGGACAGGGAAGGTGAGCTTATCTATTGCTGTATTTGACTTTCTAATTGTAAAAAAAATTATATCGATTAGGTATCAGGAGAGGTATTTGATCCCATGTCTCTTAACTTTGAGGCCGGTATTCTACTAATTGAAAAAAGCCCGATGTGAATAAGTGTTATTTTAAATGCATCCAACTCTTCTCTTTTAAGACCATTTACTCAAGATGGTGGCCGATGCATATTTTCATTCATTTATTCGATGTTGATATTTTCAATGAAAAATATTTGGCTTAAACTTCTTGTTACCGCTTCATTTGACGATTGGGTGTTAAGGTTATGACCGTCTGTCAGAGTAAACATTTGAACTCACCCTTATACGGCAGGCATTCTATAATAGAAATATTCTGTGATTTTCGGGAAGTGTTATCTTCAAGGATTTTTTCCCCTCTGTGATCTGTAAAAAATATTGAAATTTAAGTTCGCTTTATAACAGACTAATTGCAATAAACTTCAAAAATAAGTAAGCATGAAATTCTATCACTAATATATATATATATGATTTGGAGTGACATTTATAGGATTTGGAACGTCATTGTTGTTGTCGGAGCCAGGAAAAAACGTCTAATAGTTCAACGAGTATAAATTAAATTTAATTGGGACAAACAATAAACCATGTTAAAACTGATTTCAAACTGAATGCCTACTAAAATAAACGAATTAAGTGTATTTTTACCTTTGATATGCCGTACACCCTTTTTACTCACATTTTTTCACATTTATTAAGTTTCTTGTTTATATTAAAGGAAATAATTTCTGTTTAAATTCGTAACTAGGCATTTTGAAATTCACATAGGACCGTAGAAAACGTGCAACTGAGAAATATTAAATTGACGTATTTTTCCTGACAATGATTTTCATTTCTTTTTTTATGTACGATATTTTAGGTAGTAATATGTTTTAAATGAAAAGTGCAAGTATTCTAAAATTTCGTCTGATTATTTTATTTTTTTAAATCTTAAAACCTTAGAAATTTACTCACGCGCTTGGAATTCAACTCTTGGAGTTATATGTTAAAGTTTATTGTCCTTTTGAATTTCTTTTTTTTCTTTTCTGAAATATCGGAAAGTAGTCGAAACTAGATTAGAATGTATGTAATCAAAATAAAAAATAAATGGGAAGACTTTGTAAGGTATACACAAGATTCGATTCACAAGAATCGAACTTTTGAGTGAATTAAAGAAGCTGCTTTAGATATGCTAATTTCGGCATACGCGCTTAGTATAAATACCACGCAGCGTCATTAATAAAAAGGGGGAGTTGTTGTTAAGGTTGAAAAAGGTGTTATCCTGCGCTAGTGCTTTACGGGCCAGAAGTTTACGTGGCAGTACTGCTGGTTTGACTTACTGTTCGTGAGTATAAAATTATATTGTTCTTGAAAGCTGTATTTACATTCCGTACAAGTAGTACGCATGCTTATTGCTGTAAAAGCCAATTATATGTGCAGCGAACTCAATAAACATTATTTCATGTATAAACTGTGTTTGTATATAATTCAAATAGAGTGCTACTTCAAATTATATACACCCAAGTCTGGGTAGAAGTGAGCATAGATTCTCTATACTGGCGCCCGAAAAATATATATACCCTGGTAGTTAGCGTTAAATTTGTAACGAAGAACATAATGGAAATTAAAAACTGTGTACTGTGTACGTATATTGATAAAATTGTTGCAAGTACTTATATACTATTTAAAAAATGAGTGTTGTAGAACAAAATCCTGCTGGAAATTTTCCTCGGGTAATTATGGTTCAGCAAATTGCGCCATTCGAAGCCACCTTCAATGGCGGCCCCTCAAGCCAATTCCTAAAGAAAATTGAGCATTACTTTCAGCAACAATGCACCCCAGAGGGGGATAAACTTAAAATTGCTCTAGCCGCTTTAAGAGGTAGTGCATTTCAGTGGTACACATGCATGCAAAGCAGTAATCTGATTTTTGACTATTTGTCATTCAAGCAACAGTTTCTTAGTGTTTTTCCAAAGACCTTTAATCAAAGTGAAATTGAAGCGGAAATTTATTCGCTAAGGCAACGTGAAGGTCAGTCTGCGTTAGATTTTGCTACGGAAAAGATTTCCAAGTGTGAGGAATATTTAGGAGTAACGGAAGCGATAATCTTAAAAATAGTTATCCAACGTTTGAAGCCAAGTGTTCAAGATTTTTTAGATAATCAAACAATTACAAGCAAGGTTACCCTCCTTCAAGCTTTAGCTAAATATGACAATAGACATTTCTTCGCTACCCCTCACCGTCATTCAGGTACGAGAAGTTTTATACAGCCGCGCCAAAATTTTTCGCGAGTTTCAAACCAGCAGCGTAAGCAGTACCGCCGGCAAAATAATAGAAGCGCACGGCGTTATAATGAAATTAGTGCACTTAAAGAAAATATGCAAGCACCTTACTTGCACTGGCAAGTTGATTCACATGATATGGTTCAACCTGTTGAAACTGTGTGGTCAAATGTATTATTTTGTCCGAGTAGTAATCATTATTTTGAGAATAGTGAAAGTCAGGGTATTTTTTTGGCTTATAAAGAAAGTGAGTCTAGCTGGAATAATGCGGTAATTCCAGTACAAATTTCTGAAAATAGGGCCGATACTAATGCTAGTGGTTTAGAAAATAAATCATCGGACACTTCTATTAATGCTATACCTGATATTATTGATGCTATACCTGATATTTTAGAGGATATTCACACATCTGTTAATGAAGGAAATTTAGTAGATGACGAAGTATGCGTTACGGAAGTTAGTGAATACTTATTAGTTGACGACAATAAAAATTCTTTAAACGATAGTAGGAACTTGCTAGGTGATGATATTATTTCAAGTTTCCAGCCGAATGGGGATTGTGTAGGCCAGGTTGATAATATGGTTTTAAATAAAGTACATGAAAACCAGACTGAGAATCAGGATGAAAAGTTGACACAGAGTTATACTGTAGGTAGTTTAGCTGATGCTTCGGAAGTTATAGAGAAAGTTTGCAATAAAACGCACCAGTACGAAAAGCTTAATCTTCCTAAAACTGAAGCAGTGTTAAAGAATTTAAATGATAAGGATTCTGATATCGCAAGTTTCAAAGAGACTTTTTCGTCAAAAGAGGATAAAACTAAAGTTAAGGGGGATAAAAAACGTGAAAAAGAGCCTTCAGGTTCCAGCATTAAAATTGCTAATACTGAAGTAATTAAGGAGGTAAAAAAGAAGTCGTATAAGCACAAATACGAAAAACAGAGTCAGGTTGTTGAAAAACATGACACAAGCATCGAGATAAAGCCAGGAACTAAACACGTTGGTGCGGCGTATAAATTTGAAACAATAGAATCTGCATTAAAATTTAATGCCTATACTCTAAAAGGTACGGAGAAAAGTAAAGTGTGCACTACAAAACCTCCATCTAAGGATGAACGTGGCACACATAAGGTACACAAGGTTATAAAAAGGAAGAATGACAATTTTAAAGCTCCTTTGCATAAGTACAGGGAACGCAAGATTTCTGCCGCCCAGCAAGGTTGGCCTCCTCCCAAGAGACCTCCTGTCCATCGTCAAGCCGGACCAGCGCCTCAGGACCAACGACCTGCTGCACGAAGGATGCCCACACGGTCAACGAACCCCTTTACTAGGACTGCGACCATCAAGAGAGGTTCAGCGGATTGGACAAACAGGTGCAGTGAAGTTGCTGCATTCATGAGGAACAAGTCTTGTATCAATTCTCTTATTCTAACTCCCACCCTTTAATAAAATCGAACCAAATTGGTTTGAAGTTCTCCATTGTATATACTGTGTAAACATTTTGAGGGGAAGTGGTGAGGCACTGAAAAAAAACGGTATACTGTTGTTTTATAAATTTTTGAAGGGGACATGTAGTGAAAAAAAATACAGATAACTACAGATAACAAACAACTAACATACTAACTTCGCAAATCATAACACATGTACATTATAAATTGGGGGAGAGCAGATACAGTCAAGAAATGTCATGCTGTGCAATTGTGTTGTCACTTTTAATTAAAATAGATATTTTAGGGCGCAGTTGGCCAGCCCAGTATCCGCAACTCTGCAAATCCACTGTGTAATGGTGTCACCTGGACCCTTCGGGGTTAGTTTTGTAAAATGGTAGTGGCGTTTTTCCCCCACACAACGTGTGGAAGGTTTTTTGGCTTTGCCACCCATTATGTAAAAAGTCAGACCAGCACGCGTTTTCAATTAGTTAACTGAAGCCGTTCAGACCTCAGTTACCTAATTTTTTTTTTCGAGGGAGGCCAGTGTAAGGTATACACAAGATTCGATTCACAAGAATCGAACTTTTGAGTGAATTAAAGAAGCTGCTTTAGATATGCTAATTTCGGCATACGCGCTTAGTATAAATACCACGCAGCGTCATTAATAAAAAGGGGGAGTTGTTGTTAAGGTTGAAAAAGGTGTTATCCTGCGCTAGTGCTTTACGGGCCAGAAGTTTACGTGGCAGTACTGCTGGTTTGACTTACTGTTCGTGAGTATAAAATTATATTGTTCTTGAAAGCTGTATTTACATTCCGTACAAGTAGTACGCATGCTTATTGCTGTAAAAGCCAATTATATGTGCAGCGAACTCAATAAACATTATTTCATGTATAAACTGTGTTTGTATATAATTCAAATAGAGTGCTACTTCAAATTATATACACCCAAGTCTGGGTAGAAGTGAGCATAGATTCTCTATAACTTTAGTTGCAGAAAGGGACGTTATATTTAAATTGGAAAAAAATATTAGTGTGGGTGCTATAGATAGTTAAGCTTTCGCATGATCGACTTATTGACCACTTCTGATCCATTCGATCAATTTCAATTTCCACTGGCTAAACGTACTAATACCAAGTTGATACGGAGTATTTTCTTGGTATTAGAACGTTAATACGGAGTATTTTGCCATGTGAAGATTACCCTACCAGCTCCTGAAGAAACCTCTAATTTTGGACTTTAACTGTCCCAGAACAATTACTTCTACAATAAGAAGACTAAGAACTAATCACTTTAAGGGTAAAAAAATCCACCCTAACGGTACAAGATCCTTTATCAAAAATAAAAATTGTAAAGAAACCCAGCTTTATCCAGAACTTATCTTTGACTCTCCAGCCATCATGGCTGCCCTTTTCAAGCTTGTTCTTTAGCCGCAAGAACTCCTCTAGAGCCCACAGGTACCTGATCTGGCAGCTGCTGTTATCCAGGCTCTTGGTCCTAATTAAGGGGGTCAAAACCACAAAAATCTTCGAATTTTTGAAAAAAAAAATTATCATATTAAAAAATTTTCTGTTTTTTTCCGCTTAAAATGACGCTTAAATCATGTTTCTATCTTAATTAGATCAAGAGACATTAATATTTTTGTTTTGGTTTATTTTCAAAATCTAGCTTTCAGGCAGTTGTTGTCATGGAAACGTCTTCCTTTGAAACGTAAATACGTTTTTTTTTGCGGCGCATTTTTTTCCGAAATTAATGTATATTATTATTTCAGTTTTAAAGGAATTATATTTAATTCTTGTACTTTATGTATATACACTCCTACTTCTTCCACAGTGAAGTAAGTGGTAGATTGTTTATGTTTTGATTTTGGTTAGCTTTCGAATAATTGTTTAGATATTTCAAACTTAGTATACATCTAAGTATTTTTGCGATTTTTTACAAAATTTCTAAAGGTTTCTAACAGAAATCTTTAGAAATGCTTAGGAAAAGAAAATCTGAAGTCGTTTGGGCTAAAATTATGAAAAAAACTCGACGTGCACAATTAAATTGTAGTACTTCATTTCCTATGAAAAGTGAAATTGTAAAGCGGTTAGATCAACTTAGACATTTAAACAGTACAGAGAGAAGGTGCAAATGGCAAAAATTAAACTGAATCAGAATTTTAAGCTACAGGAAGGAATTATTTACTCATCTGGAAGCTTTTGAAAGGCATTTAAACATTCTATTAGCAGCCAATCTTTCTTAAATCTTTAAATGAGTTTTTCTGCATGATGGTTTTTTTGCACCATTTCTCGTCTTTATATTGTTATAAGTCAAGAACCATTAAAGATGAATTTTCAAACTTGGAACATGTCATTTTTAATTATTTTACTTTAATTTTGATTCAGCAAATTTGAAAAAAATATTTATATTTCAAAATATGATTTTTTAAAAATAAGTTTGTAAGTACATCATTCTATTAAAAAAATTTTATTAAAATATGTTTAATTTTAAAAAAATTAATATCTAAAAAAATACTGAATCGAAATTAAAACTTTCATGGTTCTACTTAATTAAATGAAAAAATTTTGAAATTCGTCAGATAATATTTCGAGTTATGACGACTTTAAATCACTCCACTTTTTTTAAAAAAATTTAATTTTAATTTTTTTAAACGTTAGGAGACTTTTATGGCATGATTTTGTTTACAAATTATAGGGTAAACCATCACAAAAATTTTGAAATTCTACCTCAATAAATAATATTTTTATAAAATGTGTCCATGACCCCCTTAAGACTTATTCTTCTGCACTATTCGCAGACACGACAACGACAATAACAACTACCAAAAAAAAAGAAAAAAAAAGAAGCATTTTAAAAGCGGCTCTTCCCTCTCCCAAAAATTATAAATGGGGCCTCGAGAATATTCTCTTCTTCTCGTATTAATGGTATCGAATTTTTCTCGTGTTAATGGTGCCTAGACCACCATTAATATTGTTCATTAAAATTTTAGAAATAAAAAAAAAATCTGTCATAGGGATCTGTCAAAGTCGGAAAAAGTTTTTAAAAATATGAAATATCGAATTTAATTAACTTAGATTTAATGCGGTTGTTGAAGTATTTTTTAGAATAATCTATATATATATATATATATATATATTTAACAGTTCCGTAACTGACTGACTGATTGACTGACTGACTGACTGACTGACAGATAACGCACAGACCAAACCGCTGGACCTAAAGGGCTGAAATTTTGCATGGCGATTCTTCTTATAGTGTAGGGGTGCACTAAGAAAGATTTTTGAAAAATTCTTCTTAGACTTTTTAAATTAAATTTGTCAGCTGTTTTTGTAACATTCTTTAAAGTTTGCATTTAAAATAATAATTTGTGTGTTATAAAATTTGTATCACGAGAAAGATCCTAAAAATTCCTTTAAAATGAAATCTTATTCGAATCTTTACCCCCTTTTTCTGATTTTTGGTGAAATGTTAAATATTAATTTTTAGATTTTAATTTATTAAATGCTGATCGCGTGGTTTCTTTTCTTTTTGTGATACTTTAAACTAATTTTACGTCACGTGCATAACAACGAAATAGACAAAAAAAAAATTTCTTGTTAATGTTGCAGACGATTGAACATTATCCAAAAAAATATTAAAATACAGTAAAAGAAATGTTCCTCAAACTCTACTATATTAACTGTAGTATATTCTTTAGTATGATCTATTAGACTTAATTTGAATATTTTTTTCTACAATATTTGGTCTATAAAAATATCCATTACGATTTTTTTATAAATATGTTTTCTTATGGCATTAATTGCGTACATTGACCGTTATATTTAATTTGAACGTACTCCGTAGCGAAGCACGGGTATTCAGCTAGTCTGTGTATACAATCTCACGATAAGGCGTGGTTGCCATACTACACAGTGATGTATGGATGAAGAATCCTTAAGCTAATAAACCTCCCTTACAGATCTTTATTGCGCACAAGATTTTTGTTTATTTAACAACTATTTCCATTGAACCGAACTTCTTTATCGCGTCTACCAATAGTAAAAAACAGTTCTTTTCTCTCTAGAAAAATCTGTAAGTAGAAAAAGGCCAGTACACCTCCCGGAAGTCATAATGGAGAAGTAATCACAACATGCCCTCCCTTCCATGAGTCTGAAATCTGTGGCAAACATGTCTTGCAGTTCGATTCGGAGGGGAGATAAGGCAAAAAAAGTAACTTTCACGGATTTTATTCGTTGCTTGTTTTAGGGGAATTTTTCTTCCCTCTTCCTTTTTTTGGCAATTATCAAAATGAAAAGATGCTTAGAGAATGAAAAGGAGTAATGGGATTTAAGAGATGGGAATTAAAGCTGTATGCTGGATATTTTTTTAAGCCACATAAAACGGGAAATGCTTCTGAAAAGATTAGTTGAGAAAACAAAGTACAGTTTAATATAGATGAACTGCATTTCTTAAACGAAAAAGCTAGATGAAATTGCCGCTGGCCAATTTTTGATTGTACGATTTGAAAGTGCATTAGAGCGGGCTGTGCTATAGATTTTTTTAATTCATTACACGATTCTGAATTCAGTGGGTCATCTTTTCGTTCAAAGTTTATTTTTATTAAAATCACAAACACTACTCGGCTTTTAAGGCAGTGAACATGAACAGCTCATGACATGAAGACAGGATTACATTCTATAGACAGTAAATACAGTAATGAAAGTGAACAGCACACCTTATATGCCGGTAGTAACCCGGTTAAATCAACATACAAAAGTGAAAAAAAAAATGTACAGCTAACTCGCAGTTAAAAGGTTAGGTTAAATAACACCAGTCAAGACGAATGCAGAGGAATGATGTTCTCATGCAAAAACAGCTTTAGAGATTCACCATTTGACCTGTTGTGAGGTCTGTTGTCAACACGAAAGAAAGTTTCCAACGTCAACAGCATGCAAAGTTTACTGTGCACACTAAAAAGCTTTCCATTGCTTATCTCATACAAGGTGAATCACATTTTCATCGTGAAAGTTTTGGAAGACACTGAAGATTTACAAAACTTCGCAGAATTATTTCATGTATTTTAAATCGATAGTAATACTGTATATTTCTATGAAAATGTTATACAGGTCTTCGGTAAATAAAATTACTCTAAAATAGTTAAAACTGCCCCATTTTATACTCTAATTTGACCCTTTAAATATATACGGAGGTAATGTGAACAAAAATATTTAACATTACATCTGGTTTCCTTTTAAGACACTTAAAATGATAAATAAAAAATTTCTGAGAATTTTTAGGGAAGTTTTTTTTGCCCGAAGTTTATTTTAACTTAAAAATGTGTCTTTAATCAATCAATATTATCCATTAACTGGGCCAGTATTTTCATGCAGAGTAGTGAACATTATAATTGAGGTGTAATGCTCCATACTATGTGATCTTTAGTTAAAAATCGAACTCCAGTTCTAAGTAAATAACGTAGATTAAAAATAAAGTTTTTGAGCTAAAAGGTATTCATTTTCTAAAGATATATGTAACCTTTCTTACTTTCAGTGTTTTATTGGAGGAGTAAAACCCGGTCATTACATTCCCTTTCATATCAAAATAATAAATAAAACTTACCATTTAAAATTGCATTTACAAAACATGTTAAATTGTTTGCATAATAATGAAAGGAATTTTATTTCACGTATTTTTTTTTAAGCATAAAAAGTTTTTAAAATATATCAAGTATATATTTTAATTAAACAATAGTTTAAAAATTTATTTAATTAACATATTTTACGGATTTCACCCACCAAAATAATTAAAAATTAATTATAGTATAATTTAATGAAATAAACTTTCATTGACATAATCCCATAATCATATTTCTTTAATGTATAAATATATTATTTTACTTATAAGATAATTACATAAGTTTTACATCACAATTTTATTAAAATGCTTTACAGTGGTTAGTACTGCATATAAAGTTAGATCACGGTACTTAAAAATTATATTTACTTTTACTCTTGTTATGATAATTCGGAGTGTAAATCCATTTTCCAAATAATATTTATTTGAAAAAAATTTAAAATACACGATCCTAATAGTTTACTATTTTGAGCACATACCCCCCCAAATCACCTAGCTATCGGATTTAAAGCGTACACTCCCCGTAGTAATTTAAAAATTCAAAAAGTCAATTTTACTTTTTGGAAGATGAAATTTAAAATTTTATTTTTAAGTAATAAAATTTATTTAATTAAACTATTTTATGATTCATCACATCAAAATAACTTTTATTTAAAAATCATTATTAAATATAATTATAGTATAATTTTACAAAATAAATTTGAAATTAAAATATTCCCATAGTCAAAATTTATAACTGAATAAATTTAAAAATAAATTATTTCAATAACTTTTTGCTTATATAAGATTTAAATCCCAATTTTCATTAAAAGGTTTTATAGTGGTTAATACTGTATATAAAATTAAGTCACGATTTTTAAGATTGAAATTTGTTTTTGCAAGATTTACATTTACTCTTCTTATGATAAATCGGAGTGTAAATCCATTTGCAAAATACCATTTATTTAAAAAAATACTAAAACACACGAATAGCCAGATAGTTTTACTATTTTGAGCACATACCTCAAAATCATCCAGCTATCATATGTACAGCGCATACTATGCGCAATTGTATGAAAAATTCAAAACGCCTATTTAATTTTTTTTTTAGAGCTGAAATATCTAAGTATCTAAGTAATCAAATACTTTCGCAAACAATCATGCCAAATACTGTAATTTCCTCTGTTTGAGAAAACCATCATTGCCAACACACCGAATAGGAAAACTGTTTTAAAATGAGCCTCTCACGTCCGAATTTCCCAGAATACGGATTGCGGTTCACTTCGCGTTAATTTGCATGCGATCTCACTTGGACCAGCGCCAGATCATGGAAGAATTTACGACATCGGACGGGGCACGCATTAATGTTTTTTCATTGGATTCTCCCACGGCAAGATCAGAGGGGACTTCTCGGCACATGTTTACCATTAATGAGTATGAGCATCTGAGAATTCCTTTCTTTGCCAAGTTATGGTTTATCTAGACCAGTGGTGTGTAAACTGTGGGTCGCGAAACAAAATTGGAGGGGTCGTAAATAGTTTGAAGTAAATTGATATCATTGAATTATTAAATTAAAAAGTATGCTTTAAATTTTCTATAGCATATTTATAATATTTTTATTTATATTTTCTTATATGACACGATATTTTTTTTAAATTTCCAATGGCAAAGGAAAATGACAAACTCTTACAAGTTGATAAAAAAGGAACATGAAATATAAAAAAAGGAACAGTAAGAGAAAAATGTCAATGTCCCATCAGCAGATATCTTGCGCTCCAATATCGCTTTACCTCGGAGTCTCCACGCAGAGCCGAGCATCCCAACAAATGGTTCCTGTCCATGATTTCATCTTTCCCACAAAGTGGGCAATTAGGACTCGCAAAAATGCCAATTCGATGGAGGTGGTTCGCCAGGCAGTCATGGCCTACCGTAAGTCTGAATTCCGCAACAGCCTTTTCACGGGGCTTATCTGAAATATTTTGACCCAAGCTATTCCTCCAACTTCTTGAAGAAATGCGAGAAGTGAGCAATGCTTTCCAGTTTTGTCTCATTAGATTTTTGATATAAAGTTTTATGGAATGGAAAGAGTTAAAAGTATTTGGCTGTTGAAATATTTGAGTGCCCTTCTTAGCCAATATATCTGCCTGTTCGTTGCCATAAATATCACAGTGTCCTAGAATCCATTGGAGTGTTATTTGTCGTCCCTCTGTCTTCAACTTATCCAGAAGAACCCGACAATCTAGGATATTTTTAGAGATGGGTATTTCCCTAGCCCGATAGCCTGAATGGCAGCCTTGGAGTCCGATAGTATAACCACCTTATTATAAAGGTGTCTGGGGACAAGTTGCTCCAGTGCCACATAGATAGCCAAAACTTCCCCGTCAAAGGCGGGTTTTTTTTCCAGCAGGCACATAAAAGGAAAAGTTAGAAGAATATATTCCTGCTCCGACAAATGGTGAGAGTTCAGTCAAAGAACCATCGGTGTAAATATGTAACCATTCAGGCTCAGGGTAGAGGCTATGGATGGTCTCAAGTGCAAGGATCTTTAAGCTGCTTTGAGGCAATTGGCTCTTAAGGAATGGTTGGGCAAGGTCCAGCCTGGTAGTTATTTCAACATAGGTCACAGGGTTAGGGGATCTCAAGAAACCCTGGGCAATTCCATCATCAAGTTCCAGCTCTGCCCTTAATTCTAGGACTCTCTGTAAAAAACCACTTTGGGTCTTTAGCTGTCTTGGTACATTTTCATAACAGTTCCAAAACGGTACATTTAGTCTGATTAACTTTTCATAAAGTATAAGAGCCCTCTCTTCGATAATTGACTTAATGGGTCTAGAGTTAGTCGGGAGTAGCAGTGAGTCGAGAAGTCTTCACTGCACCAACGATCAGCCTGAGGGCCTGGTTTTGTATTAATTCCAGTTTATCGATCAGATTCTCTGGGGCAGTGATAAGAACCTCACAACAATAAGTGATAACAGGTAAAATAAATGTTTTATAGGTGTTTTCCAATGTAGTACGGGCGCACCCCCAATGACAACCAGCCAGGTGTTTAAAGATGTATAGGCGTTTTTCAACCTTTTCGATCACACTTTCGATATGCAGTTTCCAGCTTAACCTATTGTCAAAGACAACTCCCAGGTATGATAATCTATCTGTATGCAACAACTCTTGGTCTCTGTAAACCAACTTTGGTCGGATGTTTTGATGCATCAGTGAAAGTGCAGACTTTCCAAGGTTCACTATCATGTTATGACACGATATAGTTATATAAAAATATATGATATGGTATTCTTATTTAAGGTGTCAAACAGTCTTCCAACGCTATACTTACATTACTTACATTCGGTTATACACCTACCGTAAAATCTCGACTATAATACACATCCGAGTGTAATACGCATGCTTGATTTTGCGCCAAATTTTAGGAAAAAATTACTATTCGACTATAATACGCACCCATAACTTTTAAGTATTTTATCTAAAAATTGCACAAATATTCATTAACATAAATAAAATCTGTAATAAAAAGAAACGAAAGCGTCAAATTCGGTAGAAAAAAAACTTAAATTGTCAATTCAAAACAAACAATACTGTCAAATTATCAGTCTTAATCACTTTCACTAGAATACAGCTCATCTATTGTTGTTGCGTCCATTCCATAATTATTGTTGCAGTCGTAATATATATAGCCATCATCATCCTCACTTGACGATACGAACTGTGATTTCTATTTGTTTAAAAGGAATACCTGCTTAGTAAATGGGTGAATCAATGACGGAGTGCAGATGCGCACGCACCCGTGTTGCGACAATGTCTTACAGCTGCTGTACGTTTCTTTTATCCAATGTTTGAAACTACGTTATTTTTTTTTGTACTCGAGTATAATACGCACCCTCATTTTTTGCGGACTAAAAAGTTAAAAAAAGTGCGTATTATACTCGAGATTTTACGGTATGTGTGTGACAATTTCTTTTCAAAATTTGTTGCTATAAAAACTATACAACAATTAAGAATTAACTCAGAAGAAGTTGCAAGAGTAGTACTCTAGAATATTTCATCTAATATTGAACAAATATTATTGGAGGACCAGGCTCATCCTTCTCATTAATTTGTTTTCTATTTTAGTTTTATATAAATAAATGCAGTTTATAATTTCCAATGCTCTAATATGAAGCTTATAATTTGGAAGTCATGCTCTTTTACCTAAATGAAATAGCAAGTTGCTGGTTCGATACCCACGGTGACAAAACCACCGACATGTACACTAATGGCGATTGGTGCACGGAAAAAAAATCTGTCGTAGCTGCAATGTCCTCCAAGTTCCTAAACATTACCTCTGGAGGTTCCGGGGTCAAGTGTTCCGGTCTCGGCACTTGACTCGGTTCAAAATTACGGTACCGGTACGGGTGTAGCGTGGACCCACCCCCTGTGGTGCAACCTGAGCAATACATGTAATGCACTGCTCAGGTTTTTTTTATTGTTTAGACTTTTTTTTATTGTTTTTAGGAAAAGTAAATATATACTAACAATCTACAGTTCATGGACTTTTAAAATAGTATGTAAAAATTTGCTTATTTCTTTTCAATTTTTTTTGTTAACATTTTCCTAATTTAAAAAAAAAATGCTACTACCAAAAAATTTTCATCGGGGTCGCGTGATTTTTTATTTAAAGAAAATAGATCGCGGTTGAAAAAACTACTGATCTAGACAGATTATTACCTAAACTCATATGACCTGTTTTTTTCTTAATCAGATACTTTTTTTATCGTAATCTATATATTTAACACTAGAACCGCGGGACTTTCGATATACCTAGAACCGCGGAGCGGGTCATTTTGACCCTAGATTGTAAACTTATAAAATATGCACAAGCGCTTAATTTATTTAACTAAAACATTATATTTTTTTAATAATAATCAATATTTCTCAGAATTTACATTAAATAATTTATATAAATCAAGAGAAATTAACTTAATTTTTACAAAATTGTATTATTTAAAATTTTATGTCCTTGAGTATAATAACGTGTGTTTAAAAAAATATGACATAAATTTCCTAATTTCAATGGAAAAACAGAGTATCTCTTTTTAATATGTTTAGACATAATTTCAAAAAATTAAAAATTAAAAATTTTATCAGTTACTAAATATTTTATCAGTACTTAGATTTACAGATTATAAAATCCAATTTATTGTATGCATTTTGTACAAAACTGATTAATAAGTTTTGAACATTTTCCACACATGGGTGCTTTACATTTTGAACAGATATCTAGAGTTTTATTTTCACATTTCGAAATGTGGCATCGGACTCGTTTACGCTTAATTTTTGGATGTCCGTCGTTTTCATTGGTTGCTTCAAATGCTCTTTTTGCCACCTTTTTATGTCGGAAGAGAACAAACTTTTCTCTCAATTCTTCAACCAAGTCTTGAATGAATTGCCGTCTACTAATAAATTTTCCAGTTTCAGCTTTATATAAAACCCAGGCATTGATTGTAGCAAGGTCCAAAATATTACAAAAAAACCTGCACCTGCCACCTACGTGAAGCGGACTTGACTGTAAATTTCTTTGCCATTTGTTCAATCACGTCCACACCGTATTTAGTTGCGTTGTAGAAAGCGATTGTATAAGGTAGTTTTTTGGGTTATCTGCAATTTCTACGTTTGGATGGAGAATACTTAGCAACAAAACGCTTTTATCTTTTTTACCTTGATAAACAGTTAGAATCATGTCTTTATGGGTTAGTATCGTAGTCGAATACAATGTGGATTTTAACATTTTTACAGAGACTAGTATTTCTCTTCCTGAGCGTTTTACAGTTCCTACAAGGCTAGTGTTTTTGGATTTCAATGCCTCTGCAAGCTTCAGTGTCGTGAAATAGTTGTTCGTAGTGACATTTCTACCTTTGTTCTCATATGGACTAAAGATGAAGCTCATCGGCAGATTCAGGAAGGAGAATGGAGTATAACATTAGAAGAAATAGATGCTTTTATATAAATTTTATATGCACGTGGTATATATTGTGCAAAAGGACTTGAACTGGATAGCTTATGGTCAAAGAACTGAGGACCACCATTTTTCCAAAATACAATGTCAAAAGACCAATTTCGTGAAATAATGGGATTTTTACGCTTCTACATAAAATAAACAAGATCAAAGCGTCTAGAGACAGACACAGCACTAGTGCTACATGTAGTCACAGCACTACATGTTCAGAAAGAGAAACGTTGGATGGACTTTGGTTATCTTTTCCAACATACGGGAATCCATTTATCAGATATTTTGAGTCAAATCTGCAGCCAACCAGAACTTGATTCCACACTTATCTGGTTTGTTTGGCATGTATTGGATAAACCTACACCTAGCTTTTGTAGGAAATAACTGTTTATCTAGAGTTACATTAGGACCTGGGGTATAGTTAGTCTTTCAGTTTTCCCTGAAATGACTCCAGATATCCGAAGTAAGGGCAAATTTGTCTGTCTCTAGATGCTTTGATCTTGTTTATTTTATGTAGAAGCGTAAAAATCCCATTATTTCACGAAATTGGTCTTTTGACATTGTATTTTGGAAAAATGGTGGTCCTCAGTTCTTTGACCATAAGCTATCCAGTTCAAGTCCTTTTGCACAATATATACCACGTGCATATAAAATTTATATAAAAGCATCTATTTCTTCTAATGTTATACTCCATTCTCCTTCCTGAATCTGCCGATGAGCTTCATCTTTAGTACATTCCTTTATGTGTTTCAATATCCATTCATCTATAAAAAGAATCCAAGCACTTGAAGGACTGTTGTCGATAACATTGCTTTTAGCATGTGGTGTTGGGCCCCCAACTTCTTTCAAAATATTACACTTTGATTTTCTTCCTCTATCGCTTGTTCCTAATTGAGCAACATTCCAAATTGTCCCATCTTTGCCATCTTCATTATTTCCAACTTTGAATGTTATTGTTGATTTCTTTTTCAAATTTCTTTGCGTGTGTGTATCTTTTCTTGGAATGTTTGATTTTTATTTTTTATCAGATAAATTATCATCAGTATTGCGATGAGAAGGACCAGGGATTGTTAGAGCATTGCCAGAATCATCTTCACTTTAATTTTCTTCATCCGAATCCAAATTTTATTCTTTAGCAGGCAGGTATTCATCCTCACTACTCAAAATCGAATCTTGAGAAACCTTCTTTTTCCGAACCTTCTGAATCCTTTTCAGATAATTGTATTAAATATTCTAAAGCTTCCTGAACAGCAAGATTACGGCGTCGTGAGATAGTTTTTATACATATACTAATTACAGAATAAAAACAACTTCAAAAACTCTTCTAAATATTCGCAGTAATTTTTCACTGTATTCGAACGTAGTTCGTGTTTCAAACCTAATATAATGACCTTGACTGAAAAACCTTCACTATTCCCCCTTCTGGTACTGTCCATTTAAGTAATTCTAGGGTGGGGTAGAAGTATTTTTCAGTTAGAGTTCGAGAAAATGCATCTGTTTTTCGTCATTTGTGCAATAACATTTCTTACGGGTCAAAATGACCCGCTCCGCGGTTCTAGGTATAAGTGTTAATAATCGGGAAAATATTTATGTTACGAATTTTTTAATTTGGTAAATTGTTGTTCACCTTAAAATATTAAAAGTCATAAAAGGAATTGTTTTTTCAATCGATACTTTTCGCGTGGTGATAAATTAAACATCGTTTTGGGTCAAATTGACCCGCTCCGCGGTTCTAGTGTTAAGTTGCTAAGCCGACTTTTTGGACTGTCCGTGAGAGAAAACTCCTGTATCAATTGACTTAATTTTGGTCTTAAACGAGAGACTGTAATCTGTAGATTTGTTAAATTTAGTTTTTGTAACCGCAATTTCTATTGATTGGCGATAATTTACAATTAAAAATTGATTTCTGCTCATGCTCAGTGGCATGTTTAAATCTGGCTTTAGAAACGCACTGCTTTTGCGCATGCTCAGTGACATGTTTTAATGATAAACACGTTTATTCCGAGCAGTCTCTCTAGATCTCTCTCTGCCATTTTTATTTTTATGATAATTATTTTTGGGAAATAAAAAACTAAACCTGATGGAAATATTTATTTCGCGCTGTTTAATTAGCGATAATTTACAATTAAAAAAAATTGCTTTCTGCGCATGCTCAAAGACATTTTTATATCTGGCTCTAGATACTCACTAAGCACGAGGCTGATTAAACACATCAATTTGTTTCTGCGCATTTTTATGATTTTCAACATTTGGCAATGATGTGTTGAATATAATTTGGTTATCAGTACATTTATTTACTATCTAGCCGTCATGTTTTGACAGGTACCAGCTAGTATAATTTAAATTGCTGTTGCCAGAAACAGTTAATTACTTTAATGCAACCCCATATCAGTTTATCATTTAATTATTATCTTTTAACAGAAACTTTTTCTATACTTGACAAATGCAAAATATATCTAATACTTAATCTACGAGGAACTATTTGTAAATTTATTGTACGAATAATTACTAAATCACTGTCAAGAGAGGAAACTTGGTGAAAGTGAGAATAATCTTGCTCAAAGATTCTTCGGTCGAAAGTTTATTGAGAAATCTTTCATTTCATCTTCGAAAATGTGATTCAATTCTCGTTGAAAATTTATTTTCTTCTCGCAAACAAAATTAGAATTTTCAAAAAAATTTGGAAAAGGCAAACCAGCAGTTTGTCTTTGGACAAAAGTATTTTTTATAGGTGCTTAAATTTATTTGGTTGGCAGATATTTAGAGTATAGACAAGCTGAAAAATAAGGTCAAAATGTTATCAGTTCACCTGAACCCTGACGACCAAACCTCGTACAACCACCCTTCAAGCCATGAAACAAAAAATAAAATTAAAAAACCACTTTTACAAATGTTAAATACTATATATGGTGAAATATATACTAACTGATCTCGCTGAAATGTGTTGAATGGATGTGTTAACAATAGGCCCAATGTGGTTACGGTGAAATATGACCCCCGATTTTATAGTTTAGCATATCTACCCTGTCAAAATGTTTTGCGTCATGATACAAGTGCCCCGGCAGAAGGCTAAAGCAAATACTGTAGTAAGCGGACTTTTGTATTACAACAGTGTTAAAGGGGCACAGGATCAGGAAACTCTACGAAATGACTATAACTATGGTCTAATTCTAACCACAAAAACACAAATAATATTAGAAAAAGAAATTTTCTTTCTTTATGCATATAAAGTACATATCTTTAAATATGTCATATATAAAAATAGAAATTCTAAATCTATAAATAATTTTCAAATTAACAGTTTAGAATTTTATATGATTAACTGGTGATTAAAAACCATAAAAATGCTGTGCGCATCATAAAATTGAGATATATGCTTACAGAAAATAATGAATGGTCAGAATACACTTCTAGTATATTTACCTGTAATGTAAAATCAAATAAATTGTAATAAATAATATTTAAATTAAAAATTGAGCATAAAATAGAAAAACTTCAAAAATTATTTGCATAATTTTCCCATATTAAAAAAACTATTCCAGGATTGTACATTTTTCTGGTTTTAAAATGTAGAGTACCATGAAATATACGTATGAGTGTAGTTTTATCAGTTTCCTATTGATAGTTTGTAAGTAATGTTGCACACAAACTCAAAATTAGCAGTTAATCACATAAAATTCTAAACTGCTAATTTGAAAATTATTTATAGATTTATAATTTCCATTTTCATATATAACATATTAAAGATATTTACTTTATATGTATCAAGAAAGAAAATTTCTTTTTCTAATATTATTTGAGTGTTTGTGGTTAGAATTAGACCATATTTATAATCATTTCGAGCTTCAAGGCCCTGTAAAAATTATATGAATTATACTGAGAATTTGGGGCTCCCTCAGTCCATTGTAGGTGATGGAGAGAAATTCATATTATAGCGCACACCATCCGGTGGTGTGACTTCATTGCATCTGTGAAGGGAAGAAGTAATGAAGTGTTCGAGTGTTGATAAGTTTTAGGAAAATAAAATGTAATGTAACAAATGGCCTTTTGAGACCGCTACAAAGCAAGAGACTTATGTAGTTTCTTATACAAGGAATTATTTACTGTTAATATATTCAAAGAAATTCACCTTATCGTTACCAGTATGCATATCTTACAATATTTTTTGTTTTTTAACACTATGGATAAGACAATTATTAACCAAAAGAAAATATTTTTATAACATCCTATGATAAAGTTTAGAAAAATAATATAAATAAATTTTACAGTTGGCCTAATGCTTCAAAGCATAAAGTCTTCTGCGAATTCTGGGAAAATAGCCAAGTTCATTTCTAGATCTGGTTCTGTGTTTTCCTTTTCGGAGAAAATAATGTTTCATTTCCAGAATATCTGTACTACAATATTACTTTCTTTGTAGTCATAATCTGTTCACGAAAGGACAAATGGTTGTAAAAAGACAAACATACATCTGTTACAATTTATGTAAAAAAGAACTTACAAAATTCACAGAAGGCTTCGTTCAATTTGTGCAGCATTCATAACCTTCACAAATAGACAGATTCGCTGGCAGGAAAGAATTATTGCATTATTTAAATTTAGCTACAATCCCCAAGTTTTCGCAAAACTCTCTGCTTAGAATTTTTGATTCATGCCTGCTTTCTGCAAGACGGAAAATAAATGTAATTTACTTCAATTGTAATTTTAAAAAAAAAGTTTTTAAGTGCATTACGTAGGACAGAATATTACATTTTATAAGCGGGGTAGATTTTTTCTCTCTTAGTAGGGTTTTTTTCTCCTTTTTAAGGAATTTGTTTGCTATGTACTTCGGCTAACTTCATTCATTCCGTCCAAAACAGATTCTTTAATTACCTCTTCCTTGGATCTGCTTTTCTTCATTTTCCTCGACCCCAGGATTTTTTTATCGCTTCCAGGTTTTCCCCAATCACGATCTACTCTTTTTTTATTATCATTCATCTTCTTTCTCTATATTTTTTGCGTTATATTTTCAGCTTCACAGGCTGCAACCAAATACCAATAGTTGAAAACGATTGAAAGGATGGCTTTAATCTTTCTCTAATATTCATGAAGAATGTTACAATTGGAAATCTTAACGTCAGAGTTTGCTAAAAATGACGAGCATCAAGGCACTTTAAACGTAATCTATACGGATAAATGGTGTTGTAGTTTACAAGTATGCATCAGGAGTGTGTTATTCAAGGAGGGAAAATTCTCACGTCACCAAAACTAAAATCAAAGATTCTGAGAGGGAAAATTGCGTTACATCTGGTCTTTTTATATGTTTATTTTTCTTTTTCTGGTCTTTTTATAATGCGTTTATAAATTCTTATTGATCTTAAGATTGCTTTATAAAGTCTCTCATCAGTCTACATTCTCCCAAAACAAAACAATAAACAAACCTAACCAACCCGCCACACACTATTCATAAATTTTAGAGGATAAATGTTCACGCAATATTGCATCAAAAGGAAGGTTAATTTTTCGATAATTTTGTTAAATATTTCAGTTTGTTTCTGTTACTCATAGTTCATGGATCGGAATTTTCTGCTCCTTATTATTTAGAGAAATATCATCTTTGACAACATAAAAAGCCCCTTTGACAAATTGGAAACATTTTGCTGAAAATCAAATGTATACTCAAAAAGCTTATGATGACCAAGTTTTCTGTTGATCTTCTGTCTCTCAAATTAATCAATCCTCTTTCTTTTTTTTCCCACTCGGCTCGCAGTCCCATAGAGCCGCTTAAGGAGATAGCTGCTTTATCTGAAAATAAAAGGATTTTTCTGCAAATAAAAGATGCATCTATCAATCAAAAGATGGGGAAATTTATAGTGAAGTCTTACTCTATGATCTAAAATTAAGGATTAATAAGCTATTAAATATAACTGAAATGACATAAACCTTGATATTCCTAAGATCTCATTTTACAGAAAATAGTCTTTCTATAAAATCAGTTTTTACGGTTTTCGCAATCATGATGCTGTCATGTTCTCCCTGTTTTGCATTCTAGATATAAAAAGTAAGTGAAATCACACTTATACTAGAGTTTAAACATGATATAGATAACATTACGTTGTCTGCTATAAACTTTAATATTTTCGAAAAATAAATCTAGAATTATTAATCTAGACATTATTTTAGGCAAACTTTCTACGTGCTTAAATTTTTGTAAATGAAGTGTACATTTCAGAATATTCCATGTATTATAGAAATGAAAGTTAGGCTAAATAATAATAAAAAAATTTAGAAGAAACTTTTCAATTTTTTTTAGAAATCTGATATTTAAAATATTGCGTTTTTATTTCTAGGTCTGTTAATTTACTGCATGAATCCTTCATTTGAAGTTTTTATATTCTAAACCAAAATGATAAACTCACGAATCGCAATTTTTTTAAAAATTATGCAACTAAGCTGTACACAACTATGCATAATATTACTTTTGGAAATTTGTTTCGTAAAAAACCGTACTTTTATTTTTAGATACATACACTCTTTGTGCCTCTACTGAAATATCCACGATTTGTGCATGCTACACAGAATTTATCCTCAATTTGGATAAACCTTTTAGAATACTTCCTTAGTAGTTACGCTTTTGTAAGGAAAGCAAATATTATTCACTCCTAAAACTGATGCTGAATTTTCCTAGACATGATAAAAGTTTTATGAAAATACCGTCTAAAATAAAACAAGAGTAGCTTTTTGTACGAACAGAAATTAAACTCGAAAGTGATTTTTCTCGGTTAAGATAAAAAAAAAATGCTTTGGATAATAACAGGATGTATGTTAAAAGAGAAATTTCTCTTATATGAAATAAAATGTCAATGAAACAGCTTTAATTAGAAACACTTAAATTTTTTAAAGTACTCTATAGAAGTTTCTAGAAGTTTCTAAGGCGAGGTTATTTTTAAGCAGATCATACTTTTCTCTAATTGTTTAGTACACTTGTATTTCAAAGTTTCTACGCCTAAGACATGCATGGAACATATTTATAATAAAGCACTGTCATATTTCCTTAAAGCGTTGGAACTTTTTAAAGACATTACTCCTAATATTGTAATTTAAAATCTACAAGCATTTACAGGCTGAAAAAATAATTATTCATACTTTTGAAGCAGTGAATTATATTTTATTTAAACCAAAAGCCAACGTAACTAAGAATAATTGCGTTTACTTGCTTATAAATTGATGATCGAAACATATATATTGTTACGAACTCCCAGTTCGGGTTCGGCGATTGAATGGACTTTGAATAAGACATTATAAAAAGAAAATTTATTTACAGGAAGTCAAAATACTACAGTTATAGATCATCAGAAACTGACTACAGTGCTTCCAACACAATCTCTAGGTCCCAGAAGTATGGAAAAAACTCAACATAAAACACGCGGCACGGCGTCCCACTTATCGCGGCATAAATCTCAGCAATTCTCTGAAGAAAACCTTACAGCTAACAGTGGCGCTTTTGACAAGCTCCAAGCACAATTCAAAACTGAAATCTGAACTCCTATCGAGGATCTATTTATAGCTTCTTGAGATTCTGAGGATTTCCACAATGGTCCAGAAAATTCCAGGCTCGGAAAAGTCGCCAAGTTTGACGCCATGTCCCCAAATTTGGCAATATCTCACCAAACTTGGCGTCAAAAAAATTAGTCGTCAACAAGCCAATATCTCGCCAAATTGGCGAGATACCATAGAAACCTTATGTTAAATGCATGGTACTGCAGAAATTTAGCTAATATGATTATTTGCATGGAACAAACGATAATAATGCATAATTTTACAAGCAGAATAACAATTTTAACAGTAATTTAAGCTAAAGACATACATTAATTTACAAGATTCGTAACAATATTTTAATTATAGATATACCCTGCGGATAAGCTGTTACATATTGGGATGTTTTACAATCCGTTTTCAGTACTTTAAAAAAATGATTCTAAGCTTGTAACACAAATGTATGACTTTAAAAAAACATAACATTTTTTTTTTTAGAAATTTCTTTAAATTTATTTGTGACGTTTTCTTTCTAACTTGATTTGAATACGATCTTATTTGGCCCGACTCCAAACGGCGCTGGAATTTTAACTAGAGTCTTATTTAGCCGTTAACTTTCATTGAGCTCGCTTTCTAGTCTAGTTGATTGAACATGGTTCTGAGTAACACGTGTCCATATTCTCAGTAAAAGAAGGAATAAATGCGTCAGAATTTCGACCGTGCACAGTCTTTTGAACTATCCTTTGATAACTTTTTAGTTAAGTCTCAAAAATAGAAAATGTGTTTTAGAGCAGCATTAAATATGATAACTAGTGACTCGGTTGGAATCATGTATATATTATTTGCAAAATAAAACAAAGTCGAGAAACATATTTTAAGAGGCATGAGCCAGAAAATTTAGTTTTATTATTTACAGACAAATTTCTTGCTTTTCTTTCATCAGATATGACTTTATATGATTTAAGATCACAATACGTAAAACAAATACTAGAATAATATGAAATTTTGTTAAAAAATTGAATTCAAAATTTAAAGCATATTTAATTTTGCATATATCTACTAAACGAATAAGTGTATTTATAAGTAATTTTTCTTCTTTTGTTATAAGAAAGGTTTTGGTTTTCAGGAATTATACATTTTTTTTTCATAAAGCTTTTAATCCCTTTAAAAGCAAACAAATCGGTGTAATTTTTGTTTAAGGTTAAATACTTTCATAATTTTTATTTTAAATACAAAATCCCAAAAACAATGAAAGGAAAACAGGATGAATGAACGCTAAAATTTTTCACAGAAATACCTCTGCAAGAATTTTAGATGTATACTTTTAATGGCGGAAAAAAAATCTTAAAAAATTGCGCATATCATGCATAGGCAGTATAGCATAAATATACTGCATATGCTATTGTAATGATCGTAGAAGAATTCAGTTTAAGCTATTTTATTCAAAAGTCTCACTAGTATGTTTTCAGTTAAGGCAATAAACATATTCTTATCTTTTTTTAGCATATTGTATAGGAGCGCGGTGGACCGGTTGGCAAATGCATCGAGCCAGTGATCTGAACATCCCTGGTTCGATGCTCGTCGCTGCAAATCCACCGTCGTGTTCACTAATGGTGGCCGGGTCACGTAAAATAGGTCGTGGTGACAATGTCCTCCAAGTTCTCAAATTTACCTCTGGAAGTTCGGGGTCAAGTGTTCCGGTCTCTTCACTAGACTCGGTTCAAAATTACGGGACCGATGTTCTTCGAGGTCAAGTCAGACTTCAGCCCTAATGATTCCTCGCCTTAAAGTTCGCCGAGGACCTAGGTCCTTTGGACTTGGTGTAGGGGTTACTCCAAGGGGATTGGAAACAACAACAGCATATTGTATACTGTAGTAAAACCAGTTACAAGTGTGTATTGCATGGCGTATTTTTAGGAGGCAGGGAAAAACAGGAATATTCATGATCCAACCAGTATATTCAAGAGTTGAATCTTTCTCTTAAATTCGTACAAAGGCAGTATATCTAAACCCTTTTTTTCTATGTGGCAGGCAATTGTCTCTGACGATAGGTACTTCTTCTCCTCTGACATTCGCCTATGAAGACCCGCGTAGATTCACTGGTTACTTTATTATGGGAGCACCATTTAGTCGAACCAACATTGTTCCTTATGAGGGGGACGTCACTGAAACGACCAAGCCTTAATCGGGAATCGTATTGAACCCGAGCCCACTGCGTGGCAGCTCAGAACCCTAACCACTATACTATGTGGGTGGCTTATATCTAGAACTATGAAGGTTGATTTAAATCTGTTTATTTTGTTTTGTATTTATCTTAAAGCATAAATACTTTTTTCATTGATTTTATTCAGTTATAATATTATAACTATTATAAAGGATTCGGGGATTAATAGATTTATAATACTATTTAGGGCATACATTGGTTATGAATGCCCCGAAAAGTCCATTTCCTTGCTGATTATTCATTAATGTTTAATCCCCGGACAGCAAATGGTTGCAGTTGTATTCCAACTATTAGCATGAAACTGACCTTATTACGTAAAAAGAAAGTTGCAGTGCTTCATCTGAATTCCATTATATGAAATTGTACGTCTCATGCATCAGTTTGTATGTCACTTTAAAATTAAATCGAAATGGAGAAGCATCTGGTTCGTTATTTTATAGAGAAATGGGCGAGGTCTTTCTTATTACTTCGTGTCCATGGTCAAGCCTGGCTGGTGCTTTGGTCCGTTGTCTCTCATTGGAAGGGAGATCAATTTGCATATTGATTAATTCCAGGCGGCATTTCAGGCCCTGTAAAAGAAACCGAGAGAGCATTTTTTTGGTGCTTGCGAAATCAGTGAACTTTTGCTGAAACTAATGGGCAAAGATATTACTTTACAGAGGATTCCCGACCAATATGTAGTTAATTTCATAGTGTAATCTTGAATAATGATAACTTGTCTAACAACAAAGTCTAATAAAAATTAGTTAATGCTAGGTCAGTCAACTTCGCAAGTGCCGTATTACTCCCGGTCATCTACATCGAGGAATACCAAGGAAACATCATTACATTAACGTTAAACGTTAGAGAAACCATATCTTAATCATAAAAAATAAGGAAAACGCATTTCTCGACCAGCCACGGGATTTAACTGTGAAAGTTAAAATGTATGTGTGAGAGAGAATGCGGTAGAGATTACGACGGTAATTACGATTGCTGTGAAACAGGTCTGTAGAACTCTAAATATAATGAGGACCATATTACTTTATGGGAAACTGCTACAAGAAAAGACGAAAGATGGGAAAGCCAAAATGTTATATCTAACAAAAAATAAATGGCTGCTTATTTTAAAAATTAAGTAAATAGAAATTTATTCCTTAAATATTCCTTTCGTACTATTATAAATATAAATATAATATTCCATACTTTTAAATATTTATAATATTATTGTCTTCTTAATAGGTTTCATGTGACCCATAGGCCGGTTGTTGTGAAGGCCTCATTCAAAGTGTTAGAATCAGCCAAAACCTCAATTCAAGAGACCTTTAAAATCTTTCAAAATGCGGGGGACTATATTTTCGAAATTTTAAAGTGATAATGCACAATATCAAAATTATTTATTAAACATTTTTTTTGATATTGTATGGAAAAATTTGAATTTACTTTCTTACATCTTGATAGAGTTATAAATGTTCAATTTGAATTCTTTTTTTTCCCTAAGGCATATTTTTCAATCTCTGATTATATTATGTTACCCTCTATTAACATTTCTACTGTCATATTTCTGAACGATGGTGCCTCAATCTTTAAAAACTATTTAAAACTGAGTTTATAAGATGAAAGCAGAGTTCGAGCTAAGAGAGCGTAGTTTTCCCTCGCTATTATCTATTATACCGATCAACTTCAATCAGCTGCAAAAAGATAACTTTAAATGCTAGGGTTGGGGAAAAATACCTCAAGGAGAAAATGAAGACGAACGCAAGCATTTTGCACTCCCCAACTCCAAGCAAAAATTCATATTTTCTTAAATATAGAATTAAAACTGAATTTTCCTTTTTTGCCCTTACTTTATATTCCTATTACTTTATATCCCTTTTCATCCCTAACATTTAACGTTGCCATTAGTATGTTTAACGTTTTGATAAAGTATATTTTCAGCTATTAGAGGTTCGTAATATTCCATTCTCAATTTTATTTTTGGCCATGAAAAATAATTGGATTCTTCAAGTTTCTGATAAATTATGTTTTTAACATTGGAGGCATCTGGTATTTCAGTTAATTGACCCGTGAAAGTTATTTATATCTTGATTGATGATACGTAAACTATTTCATTTACTGAGTGACTCGTTTAAGATCAGGACATAACTTGGAATGTCGTATTAAGAGTCTTATAGGGTCTTATTCAGATCACCTATAAGACTCTTCAAGAAATAAGAATGAAGGTTTGTTGCCTAACTTCACCTAATAGATGCCCGAGGTAGCCTAGTGGTAGCGCATCGGCTTTCGGTGCTGAAGGTACTCGGATCGAATCCCAACAAGGATCATTAAATACCTCCGTGTCTAGGCCGGATATGGGCACGTTAAATTCGTATCCGGAAAGTCCCTCTATGAGGTCAGAGATGGTGGGAGAGGGTACGATCCTCCCAGATGTCGCCCCTGGGGGTGCTCGGTCTAAATTGAGGTGCTACCTGGCTAAATAGGACTCCGACCCTGTGAAGTTCCTTGTTTCATTACCTTAATTTGCGGTAACGTATATACTAAAACAACGAACTCACTATTAACAAGATACGACGAGGTTTTCTACGCTAAACTCTATTTATTACAACACAATTAGAATACATAAATACCGTACTCAATTGCTAGCAGGCAACGGCGAATTATTTATCGCGCGTGTTAATCCCGGTAGCTATATTACGGAAACCCTGCCAAAATTCAGCCACGCCACTGCTTGTACATACACCACACTAAACTTTCTGTCGTCACTTTATCACTAGGTCACTGGAACGATAGCTAACTTCAAAACGCCTTCGGTAAGCTTGATAATGTCCGGCTGATGAATGGAAAAGCGATCTTCATTTCTTCAACTGTTTTTCATTCGTCGCTTACCTCCGTCCGACCTCGCCTCTTGGCGTTTTCTCTCTCACTGTCGCGTGTGTACGCTATCCATAGGGATTCCCATCTAGTAGAAAAGTGCCGTTCATTTGCATTCGATTGTTTCTTCTTCAAACGGTGATTTATTTAAACCAGTGGAAGGATAATTTTGATTGAATACCGCACAACCCTTTTGGTTCCATCATAAACCGGAGCCGCAGCCCTCGACCCACTAGCCTATATGGACCTGGTCTGGAAAACTTCCGGCCATCGGGCATTATAAACAACAACAAAAGTAACAACACTCCCTAATCGTTGGAAGTATAAGGGAAACATTTGTGTTCAACAAAGTCATCGTTATAGTGTTCTTGAATTTCAGCCATTTCCTAGAAATTGGGAGAATTATTACATATTCATTTGCTGAGATTTTCTATCAAACAGTAGCTAATTTTCTTTTCATCTGAAAACAAATAATGTTACTTAAAATAATTAAATTCCTACCAGATAGCAAAGGTGATATAAGTTTAAATATTTCACTTTATTCAGAGGAAATAGGATATACAGCAACTTACTTCATGTAAAATTCTATAAACGAGTATGTTACCATAGCAACAGTCATGCGATATTTGATACTTCTCGATAATCTCAAACGTCTCGTTTAAATAGGGTAACTCTATCGCAATAAAATTTTCTTAAAAAAATACTGACGACTGGAAAGTCGAAGTCGATATTTTTATTTTATCCCTTTTGTTCCAATAACTTTAAACGTTACAAGATTTTTGCTGAACTATGGAGTAGTATAACACAAGACCTTTTTTATTTATTATCCTTATTATTCACTTAAACAGAAAAAAAGTTAAATGAATAAAGAGATACATGTTTTAGGCTCACGCATAGAGTTTTAAATGATTAATGTTAATATGGTTAATCTTTAACCCCCCCCCCAAAAAAAAAGCATTGAAAAAGACATTTAAGTTTTTAAAAATATTCTCTATCTTTTCTTCTTTCTCTCTTAAACAGTGATTCTCAACCTTTTTTTCGTCGAGGTACACTTTTAGTAATTTACAATTTTGGCGGCACACTAACAATAAGATAGGTTTAAAAGAATTTTACTTGGATAATTGATTGATGTACCAATAATATATTTTGTAAAAATAACATACAAAATAATTTGCAATGGCGACAATTTAGAGAATTTCGCTTCATACTAAAGTACCGCGGAACAGTGGTTGAGAATCACTGCCCTAAAACAATCAAATACAGTCATACCTTGGTACTTGTCCGCTTCGGTACTCTTCAAATTCGGTTTGAAGTGAAAAAAAATTCAGGTAGTCTCTTCTAACGAAACTAAAGCGGGTTATTAACGTAAGATTACTTATCGTTGCTTACATCTTTTGTATGTATAGATGTATGTATCTGTTATGTATATATATATATATATATATATATATATATATATATATATATATATATATATATATATATATATGTATACATATATATATGTCAAAATTTTGACGCATTTTGGAACTTTTCTGTTTATCTGTTTACTGCTTGCCCGAGCGATACAGACTGGATTCGGTGCGCTGCCAAAATTATAACTCGCGACGACGGGCGGATTTAGCGTCTGAAAGTTTGCTTTTGGAGGACGGTTATGGAGGAACGTAATCCTACGTTAAAAAATGCTTCGGTACTCGACGTTTGCTCGTCACACGTGGTGAAATATTTTCCAAATGGATTGAATTGAAAAATTTTCTTCAAAAGTGTCACCCTGACAAAGATCTACCAAGCTGAAATTTGGACTTGTTTAAGGATCAAGCAATGTCTCACTTTAGAAACGTTTTGAAAAGTAAGAAGCAAGTTTCTCTTCGATTGTAGTGAAACTCCCTAAACCTGAATCGACAACAGGTTATCTGATGTGTTAAAAGACAGAAGAGAGAGAGAGAGAATCCCTGTGTAAACGCCTGATGTTTTATTGGAAGGAGACTTCCCTTCCAAGAAAGAACCCCCTATCCTCCTGTACCTCCCCACTTTCCCATTTGGCCATCAACACCTTTCAGTACATATTCAGAGAAGATAAATTTTACTTCATTTTATCTATTTTTTTGTTTGAAATTCTGTTTGTCTAGTTTAAAAATTTTGTATAAAAAAACGACGCCCTCAATTTATTAATTTCCCAGGAAAATGCAAAATTTCTGGTTTACAGGAACAAATTAATTCAATTTACATTACTCCTTATGCGAAAAATTCGTCTGGTAGTCGTCGTGAAATCTGGAACCATTTATGCACCACTGTATTTGCAAGTGACGTAGCTGGCCAAATAATTATATCAAAAATTCATGTATGAAATTTATATTAGACAACATGGAATGAGCTTTTTGAAGATGACGAATCAGATTAAGGTAGATAATCGGGCTCTTCCATCAACTATTTTGTTGCCCATTAACGTAAACGGGAGTTGCAATTTTAATCGGATGTCTATTGCAGCTTTTTTTTTCTTTTTGACACTTTTCTTAAATTACCTGTTTATGTCAAATTTTTTTACAGTTCTTCGGAGAGGGAAATTTAAAATAATTTATCTCTCCTGGTACTAACGACCTTGAATTATCTACAGTAGAGTTTTTTGTTATTGTTTTTGATGACCTCTGGCCGGCAGGCCCTGATTTTCCACTAGGCCCGGTAGGCCTGGGCCTAGGGCCCCCCCCCCCCAAAAAAAAAAATTTTGTTTAAAAAAAAAAGAAAAATCCCATTTCAATTTTTAAAAAAAATCACTTTTAATAGCAATTTTTTTTAATATATACTTTCAAACTTGTTTCATTGGTTCATCATATGTATGTTATAGTGTATATAAGGGATTAATAAGTTTTTCTGGTTGCATTGTATTGGTGTTTTAATGATGAAGATGTTGTGTTGATTTTTTATTTGATAATGTTCTAGGCTTCTATGCTTCAAATAGCCAATTCTTGGTAAAATGGTACTTTCACAATGATTCATGATTATTTTTTTGTGTGTGTCAATTTTGGAAATTTTACGCCCACCTCAGCGTTAGGGGGTCCCCATCCCGAGTTGTGCCTATAGTCAAGAATTTTCTAAATCGGGTCCTGCTGACCGGAAGTATTTCCAGACTATTTTGACTAGCGGGTTGAGTGCGGCTCCTGTTTATAATGGCACCACAAGGGTCTGAGACCAATTTTGCCCGATGTCACCTCAACCCCAGGTGTGATATCTGGGGGAATCGTACCTCCTCCCACCCTCTTTGACATCATACAAGGACTTTCTGGCCTACGGATTTCATGTGTCCATATCCGGCCTAGAGACGGAGATATTTAATGACGCTTGTCTGGATTCGATCTGAGCATCCTCAGCACCGAAAGCCGACGAGCTACACTAGGCTACCACAAGTCCCTATTACTTTTTTTTTCTTTCATGTGAGTGCTTATTATTTATTACAAAAATAGGTTTCTATTCCCTTACTCGAAGCAGTTTGAGAATTAGATCCTTATCTAGTCAAATATAATTTTAATTAGATTCTGCGGATCAATATCACTGTTTTGCCAAAAAATATTAAACTTTTTTGAAAGAACAGTTTCTACGGTGACACTTGAAAGAAAGATTCTTACATTTTTGAGATATGAATGCTTTGTTGAATTTAAACTGCGTTTATAATTAGTATTTCATTTCTCTATCGTTATATATTCTTCATGAAAGGAATCTCTTGTTTAACGTGGCCATATCCAGCCTAGACACAGAGGTATATAATGGCGCTCTTCGGGATTCGATCCTAGCACCCTCATTACCGAAAGCCGACGCGTTACCGCTAGGCTACCTGAGGCCCACATTAACGTCTATTGCTCAATAAACAGTACGGTTTACTATTCTTAAATATCTCACTTGAAAGATCTTATACATTGGTTTGTATAATATGCAACATATTAGCTTATGTTGAGAAAATGTAATCAAATTCGTAACGTAGTTTTCTATAAAAGGGCTTTGAAACAGCAGCACACGTACTGCCGTGGCTTGTGTTTCGGCGAGAATAAGAAACACGATGGAACCTCGAGAGTCAGCCTGGATATTTATGACCTGTAAGTCAGACAACGTCAAAATCACGTAGATAATCTCATCTCTAACACGAAAATTTGCAGTTACCCAAAGTTTCATAGCACATGTCTAAATTTCGGAATAACCTTGAAGTGACACATCACTATTGAATCTCATGTTAATGAATGACCGAATGATCCAGGGGAAATTAATCCATTATTTTCACAAGTTAATTTCATTTCGAAAATCGCGACCTCCATTTGTGGTCTTTATAGAGATATCTGACTTCTACCCTTTCTACGATATATGTATATCGAAGTCTAATAAAGTAGAAATGACATTTTTTGCTAGATAAAAGACAAAGTTTATTATTCCCGTGACACATATAACGTGCAGTGTAAAAAAAATTTGAGTAAAGCCTGGTACAAAATGTTATAAACACTAAACAAGGAAATGAAGTTCAAGTACTCACAATATATATAAAGTCAGACCAGTGATGATGCACGATAATCCACTAATACTAACACAACAACCTCTTTATGCCAGAGTGGCAAAAACTCGCTTAGGCTTAGAAGTGATCTATGAGCCACTGAAGGAAACTCGCACAAACAGCTCCAAACAAACCAGTCTCTTCCGCAATCTGGCTACGCGGTATTTATAGTAATGGTTTGTGCTGAATTTAGCATTTTTTTGTAGCTTCTTTGGATTTATGCAAATACAATGATCGATTATTGTTAATCGATCATTAGATAGACCTTACATCTTAATTGGTTGAATCACAAAAAACAAAAGAACTTTTCTTAATGAATAATTTATAAAAATTTAGGTTACATATTATACACATGCATGGAAGAAGCACAAGAACACGAACATGGAAAAAAAAATTTCTGTTTGTATAAGCCCTTGATAATTTTGTTCATGTAAAAGTTCACTACCCACATGATAGAAATGCACATTCAGATTTACTTAAAGTTCATTTTTTCCCGAATTTCGTTATTGTCCTAAAAATTGTGATATTTAAAAAAAACAAAAAAACATGGTATTCAAAATGCATCAAATGAGGGGGAGTGCTGGGGGACTTAAACACGTGTCTCTCAAGCCATGATTGCCATCTCAATTTTAAGGTGAAAAAGAAGTTATTGTTCGAAAAAGTTCTAAGAAAAGCTAATTATCCGCTGACTAAAAGCGCAGAGGGAAGAAAACCCGTGAGCTGCAGAGGGAGAGGGTACAGTAAAATATTTTTTTCTCTTCTAATATGACCTTTAAAACATGGTCACACGTAACTGGGAGAAGTTCTTTTTGTGTGACTCCAAAGCTTTTACAACCGTATTCAATTTTAATGGTACGTGTCTCTGCACAATAAGGCAGTTGCACGCGGTGTGTCACTTTTCCTCCACTCTTTCAAAAACGGATGGAGAAACATTTGTTATAAAACACATTATTTGGTAAAATTCGCATGGAAATGTCTGTCCTAAACAATGCGCCTCTTCAAATTGAACACAAAGAGATACACACGTAAAACGAATACGAACTGCATCAGTTATCTGGCCTTCGTTTTTCCCGAGGTTGCAAATGTGACGTTGCATGAAACTGACTAAGTTATTTCTTTTGGAGACTAGAATAGATAAAGGATATGCCAAAACTAGATTTGATGCAAAATATATTGGTTTTTTTTACGAAAAGCATAAAATCAGAAACAAACAAAAAAAATTCAGGTAGTCTCTTCTAACGAAACTACTGCGGGTTATTAACGTATCATTTCTTATCTCTAGGATTGCGTATCATTTCTTACCTGCTTTGTATGTACGAGTATATGTATATGTATGTGTTATGTATACATATATATATATATATATATATATATATATATGCATGTATGTGTATGTATATATATATGTATATGTGTATATATATATATATATATATGTATATATATATATGTATATATATATATATATTTATATATATGTATATATATATATATATATATATATATATATATATATATATATATATATTTATGTATGTATGTATGTATATGTATATATATATGTATATGTATATATATATGTATATGTGTATATATATATATATGTATATATATACATATACATATACATTAGGGCGGAGCGTAAAAAAAAAGTTTTCGATTTTGTTTTTGCCCTAGTGCGGAAAAGTTGGGTACTGGTGGTTAGGTCACGTATGTAAAGTTTTGGGAAAAACAAAAAATATCTTCCGTCTCCATTTTGGCAATGATTTTTAGCAGATTTTTACCATAGAGTTAAAAATGTGTATTTCCATTGTTTTCTATGCAGCTTTTCGCTTTTTCTGAAATAAAATTCAGAAAAAACCTAGAACTCACCACCGGGAGGTGGCTGCATTGCGAGTTCCACGCGTGCCCACCCATCCACCCAACCATATCGGCACTTAACTCCTTTTCCCTTGCAGTTATTCCGGATTTACTCGGTACTCGCATTTGGTTTCAAATGATAGTATAGCTTTTCTCGACTCTGTTCGGGTTCTAACTAAACCGTCATGCTTATTTTCTCCACACACAGCAGCAGAAAAACTGTTACTAGTTTCACGAAATGTTCAACACTTTGGGTGTGGCAAGGAAATTTTAAGCTTCCCAGTTGTTGAGCTACAGACTCTCCACTGGAAATCAAATTTCTCAAATCATCTTCTGTCAAGTAAGATGTTATTGGGGATTCCGTCAAATAACATTTCTGCCAATCAGTAAGGTCTATATATGAAACTTCCTCGAAGTTGAGTGACGGAATGTTGTAGTGTCTGATTCCTTCCTTTTTTTCCTTTCTCGCTCGTAAAATCCTACGTAGTCCAAGTTCTCGAATGGACTGCCTGTCGTCTGTGATCATTGACAAGATTATTGCTTCCAGGTGGCCGAAATAGCCATTTCTCTGGATAATGCGATCGACCACAGTCTTTAAATCGTTTTTAAGATAGCGTGAGACATTTATTGTCTTCCACAAATTTCGTGGACCATACGTGCAATATGAATTTAATTTAACTGTAAACCACATAGGTGGGTACACTGTCATGGTGAACACTGCCAGGGTTTGAAGTTGGTTTGAAGGCTCTGAAGAGCTAATGTATAAACGCTTTATTCGATTTGCAGTTGTTAGCCATGCATGAGACATTTTCCCAGGGTGCTTTTGTGACAAACTTGATGAGCAATTTCTATTTGTGACAGCTTGACAAATATCCCAAAGCTATCGCTTGTGTGTGCTAAGATTCTTTATGTCGATTTTCGGAAATTCGCTTGAAATCTCTGCAAATCTCTCAACTGGGAGGTTTTTACAATTTGCCAATGCTTTCCCAGTAGGACCAGAAAATGCATCTGAGCCACTCGTTCCACCTTCCAAATGCTGCACTAAATGTCGGAGTGGCAACTCATTTGCGTGTAACTGGCAGATAAACCAGTACAAGGGTTTCCCAGTGGCTACCCCAAAAAGGCGAATCACGCCGATTGTATAGCCAGTATTACCGACTGTTCCTTAGCACCCTATTGCTACTAGATGACGAATGTCAATATTCTTATTCTCCATGAATTGCAGCATCATTTGAGAAATACTCAAAGCTGATAAAGAGATTAGTGCTATGTGCCCGAGGTACTTGCTTCCAGGTTCCTTAATCATTGTAACGTGTTCTTCCAGGACGGTTTTCTGGTACATCTTCCCCCTACACTCTCTTGCATTAGAGTTTTGTCCTTCCTTCCGTCAAACTAAAGGCTCTTCAGTGGTTCCAGCTGTCTTTTATTTCCTTGCTGATATTCTTTCCGAATTTTTTCCCTCTCTCTTCTTATTTTATGTCTATCAATTACAATTAAAGTGTCTGTTTCGGTAATCATCCCCACATCTTCCAAAACAGTACTTGCAATGATGGCTCCAGCCCGATCTGAAACTCTTACAAGCTTCTGTTACAAGCTATAGCTACTGCTGGGTATCGACTTGATCGTAACGTCTTTTTCCCTTCAGATTGAGTCATCCTGGATGTGGATGGGGAAGGCTTCAAGTAATCTGTGTCACTATCGGAGTTATGTGGATCCACGTCAGAATCTGGATCAGAAAATATAAACCTACATGGAGTAACAGATGGCGAAACGTTTACTTTAAGACTTAATGCTTCTGTCTCTTTCTGCTTGCTATCGGCTCATTTTCTCAGCTTTCAGTTTCTTTTAAGTCAACTGCGTCTATGGACATTTGCCTAAGTGCCCGTTGGTCTATAAGAAAAGTTCTTTCCATTTCAGGGATCCTATTATGCTTTGGGCAAGAACATTTGTTAAAAGAAATACACTTACATGAAGAAATGTCGAACAATTTCCGTGAGTCTTTAACGAAGGTTTTAAGCTTCGCTTGTAAAGTTGTTGTTGACAATTTTTTCATGCCAAAATATTTCTTTACCTTTCTGAACGCAGTGTGTCAACTGCTGCTTTTCTGTATTAAGTTTCGAATTACCTCTGTATTTTATTTAAGAACAAAATGACGAGTTGCATACAAAACAATGGAAATACGCATTTGTAACTCTATGGTAAAATTCTGCTAACAATCAAGGCCGAAATGGAGACGGAAGATATTTTTTGTTTTTCCCAAAACTTTGCATACGTGACCTACCCACCAGTACCCAACTTTTCCGCACTAGGGCAAAAACAAAATCGAAAACTTTTTTTTACGCTCCGCCGTAATATACATACATACATACATATATATATATATATATATATATATATATATATATAGATATATATATATATATATAATATATATATGTATATACATATATATATATATATATATACATACATATATGTATATATATATATATATGTATATGTATATTAGGGCGGAGCGTAAAAAAAAAGTTTTCGATTTCGTTTTTGCCCTAGTGCGGAAAAGTTGGGTACTGGTGGGTAGGTCACGTATGCAAAGTTTTGGGAAAAATAAAAAATGTCTTCCGTCTCCATTTCGACCGTGATTTTTAGTAGATTTTTACCATACAGTTAAAAATGTGTATTTCCATTGTTTTGTATGCAACTCGTCATTTTGTTCTTAAATAAAATACAGAGATAATTCGAAACTTAATACAGAAAGGCAGAAGCGAACACACTGCGTGCAGAAAGGTAAAGAAATATTTTGGCATGCAAACATTGTCAACAACAACTTTATAAACGAAGCTTAAAACCTTCGTGAAAGACTCACGGAAACTGTTCGACATTTTTTAATGTAAGTTTGTTTCTTTTAACAAATGTTCTTTCCCAAAGCATAAAAAGATCCCTAAAATGGAAAGAACTTTTCTTATAGACCAACGGGCACTTAGGCAAATGTCCATAGGCGCAGTTGACTTAAAAGAAACTGAAAGCTGAGGAAACGAGCCGATAGGAAGCATAAAGAGATAGAAGCAGTAAGTCTTAAAATAAACGTTTCGCCATCTGTTACTCCATCTAGGCTCACATTTCCTGATCCAGATTCTAACGTGGATCCACATAACTCCGATAGTGACACATATCACTTGAAGCCTTCCCCATCCACATCCAGGATGACTCAATCTGAAGGGAAAAAGACGTTAAGATCTAGCCGATACCCAGCAGTAGCTATAGCTTGTGACAGAACCGGTGTTTCAGATCGGGTTGGAGCCATCATTGCAAGCGCTGTTTCGGAAGATTTGGGGATGATTACCAAAAAAGACACTTTAAATGTAATTGATAGACATAAAATAAGAATAGAGAGGAAAAAAATTCGGAAAGAATATCAGCAAGGAAATGAAAGACAGCTGGAACCACTGAAGGGACTTTATTTTGACGGAAGGAAGGACGAAACTCTAATGCAAGAGAGCGTAGGTGGAAAGATGTACCAAAAAACAGTCCTGGAAGAACACGTTACAATGATTAAGGAACCTGGAAGCAAGTACCTGGGAGACATAGCACTAACTTCATCATCAGCTTTGAGTATTTCTCAAATGATGCTGCAACTCATGGAGAATAAGAATATTGACATTCATCAACTAGTAGCAATAGGGTGCGATGGAACAATCGTTAATACTGGCTATAAAATCGGTGTGATTCGCCTTTTTGGGGAAGCCATTGGGAAACCTTTGCACTGGTTTATCTGCCAGTTACACGCAAATGAGTTCCCACTCCGACATTTAGTGCAGCATTTGGAGGGTGGAACGAGTGACCCTAATGCATTTTCTGGTCCTACTGGGAAAGCATTGGCAAATTGTAAAAACCTCCCAGTTGTGAAATTTGTAGACATTTCGAGCGAATTTCCGAAAATCGACATAAATGATCTTAGCACACACAAGCGATAGCTTTGGGATATTTGTCAAGAAGTCACAAATAGATACTGCTTATCAAGTTTGTCAGAAAAGGACCCTGGGAAAATGACTCATGAACGTTGGCTAACAACTGCAGATCGAATAAAGTGTTTATACATTAGCTCGTCAGAGCCTTCAAAACAACTTCAAACTCTGGCAGAGTTCCTCATGACAGTGTGCCCACCTATGTGGTTTACAGTCAAATTAAATCCATATTGCACGTATGGTCCAGGAAATTTGTGGCAGACAATAAACGTATCACGCTATCTTAAAAAACGATTTAAAGACTGTGGTCGATCCCATTATCCAGAGAAATGGCTATTTCGGCCACCCGGAAGCAATAATCTTGTCAATGATCACAGACGACAGACAGTCCATTGGAGAACTTGGACTACGTAGGATTTTACGAGCAAGAAAGGAAAAAAAAGGAAAGAATCAGACACTACAACATTCCATCACTCAACTTCGAGGCAGTTTCATATATAGACCTCATTGATTGGCAGAAATGTAATTTGACGGAACTCCCAATTGACAGAAGATGATTTGAGAAATTTGATTTCCAGTGGAGAGTCTGTAGCTCAACACCTGTGAAGCCTAAAATTTCCTTGCCACACCTAAAGTGTTGAACGTATCGTGAAACTAGTAACAGAGGTTTCTGCGGCTGTGTGTGGAGAAAATAATCGTGACGGTTTAGTTAGAACCCGAACAGAGTCGAGAAAAGCTATGCCACCATTTGAAACCAAATGCGAGTACCGAGTAAAACTGGAGTAACTGCCAGGGCAAAGGTATGGTTGGGTGGATAGGTGAGCACGGGTGGAACTTGCAATGCAGCCACCTCCCCGTGGTGAGTTCTGGGTTTTTTTCTGAATTTTATTTCAGAAAAAGCGAAAAGCTGAATACAAAACAGTGGAAATACACATTTTTATCTCTAAGGTAAAAATCTGCTAAAAATCACTGCCGAAATGGAGACGGAAGATATTTTTTGTTTTTCCCAAAACTTTGCATACGTGACCTACCCACCAGTACACAACTTTTCCGCACTAGGGCAAAAACAAAATCGAAAACTTTTTTTTTACGCTCCGCCCTAATATATATATATATATATATATATATATATATATATATATATATATATATATATATATATATATATATATATATATGTATATATATATATATGTATATATATATATATATGTATATATATATATATATATATATATATATATATATATATATATATATATATATATATATATATATATATTCATTCTTGGGCTCGTATTCTTGGGATACATTCTATCCCAACCCGTAAGGTAGAGATTAATAAACAAAAAAAATTAAAAGAAACATTTAAAAAATAAACAGAGATAACATTCTTCTTCCTGTCGAACTGCTCAAATTTACAGTTTTTTCTAGGTATATGGATCCTGTATCTCTCAATATACCTTCTGCAGCTTTATGTGGCATCATTTAGTTCCTTAGAAGCTTGGATTCGTGCCAATTTACTGGCGGAATTTTACACATGCCACGAGTGGTGGCGATATTGTCACCTTCTCGCACTGGATGGCAGAATGGGCAGCCCGAGGGAAGTCCTGTTATAGAATACAATTCACAGAGGGATTCTTTCCAGGAACTTACGTATTAATGTTCGCGATTTCTCCCGCGCATCAAATATTTACACCGAGCACCTCCGCGCATTCCACCGTGATCCTCGAACACACGCTAGCGGAGTATCAGGTTATTTGTTTAGCAAACGTCTGTCATAAATTTCGATGTCTTATGGAGACGTGTTTAAAAATACGGAACTATGTTTGCTTTAAACGCGTAGAATTTCTTATTGTTTGGGTTTGAATGATACCTGCATAATTCCTGTTTTGCTTAAATGGACAAGGGACCTTCAACCTCGAATTTTATAATTTTTCAATTTGAACTGTATATGCATTTTGATAATAATTTGTATCCTTTTTCATTTGAATGATGACCCTTAGAATTCAAAATAAGGATTTTTATAGCAGAATAATGCATGTCTTTTATTTATTTTAATTATTTGTTTGAAAATGCTAGCATTTTTCAAAATGTTTGAGAGATTTTTCATTAATATTTAAATGACTTCTCATTGTTTAGAATCAATATAGATATAAAATATATAGTTATAAATTAATTGATAAATGCTCCTTGTGCATTCGAAAACATTTAAAAACAACAAATTTTTATATAAATGTTTACCATATATATATATGAACACAATTGCGCACTGTTTGTTTTTCTAAATTAATATAAAGCCATATATAATTATTTCCTTTAAATGTACCTGTAATTTTTTGTTGTTTTGTTCATGTTTTTGCTTTCTTTCATGGTCTAAATTGGAAAAATACTTGTGGTTTGAAAGAATGATGCACAGTTTTGTGGCAAACACTTCAGTTAACAATCCTGAGATATTTGGAAGAAATAAGAAGGAAATTAATGCGCATTTGGAGCATTTTGAAAAACTGTATTATTTTTGAAGAATTTTTGAAAAAAACTCTTATTTTTCCATAAAACACTTATTTGGGAGTTCTAAGTGTCTTCAATCTAGTAGAAAAGAATGTTAATTATTTTCAGTTTGTTTTTAGAGTATAATAATGAAAAAAATTTCTTTGAAGTTAAAGTTCCATTGTCCTCATAAAGCAAAGAAATCTGAAATGCTTTCTTTACTATACAGATAAACTATTTGATGAACAGAGGAGGGGATTAACTGTGAATTAAAAACTTTGAGAGCAGACATTTGATTAATATATAAAAGACTTCTAATTGTCTTGAAACTATATGTATATAAACTATATAAATATAAACTAATTTATAAATAGAAACATAGATTAAGTGTAAATTAAAAAGTTTGAGAGAAGACTTTAGAATAATAGTTAAATGACTCTCATTGTTTAGAAACTATATGTATACATACATATATGTATACATACATACATATATATATATATATATATATATATATATATATATATATATATATATATATATATATATATATATATAACATAAAAACCCCTATATTCAATTCAAATTCTAAATTGCCTTGGGCGTTGTCGCGATTGAGCTATTTTCGCTTCTGATTCCAAGAACAAAGCATGGGCAGCGTCCCCTCAAAAAATATACTTTCTAGCGCATCTTTACGTAATAATAATACGTCACCTCTGACATCAGAGTCATAGTTTCAGCCAATGGCTACAGACTTGTGATCACATGGCAAGACGCTCAAAAAGTTTATATAAGTTCCAGTATAACTCGGAGAGCAGATTTTGGGTGTCTACTCACGGCCAGAAAACATGTAGTTTTCGCTCCTGGCAAATTTGTACGGGCGGGGCCGCGTCCCCGTCCCGGCCAGCGTCGCGCGATGTGTTCGAGTAAATTTAGTTGATGTTCTACGAAACAGTTTCGGAAAATAAAGACTTTGTATGAACCAACCGCCTTTTTCCTGATGTGTTCCGAGGTGTTTATTGGCCTCTCATTTTACCTCGCCACTCGCGACTTCGATTATATGTTATGGATACAAAATGTTTGAAGATCCCGGCCATTGCTTCGCCCCGCCACAGTTTCCATTTGCCTTAGCTACGACTACAAAACTGATGATTTCAACGGTTATGTTATGTGCCCGGCTACACCCATTACTATTGTTATTTTTCATTTCATAAAAGTCGGCGAGGATAGTTACCTCTGCCGTGAAGACTCCAATGGATACACAAGTGTTTTGTTATTCGCCTCGGAGAAAACTTCGGATTTTACGCGTTGTGTGCAGTTTGTGTCAAGGTTGGCGCCATCATGCCGATATTTTTCCTATACAGATAGTCTTTCCCTTCGTTCGTCGTGACGTGGTGTGTTTTCATGTGTTTTCGCCAAGTGAGAGAAAAAAAAATCTGTTTGCTCGAAAATGCTGTGTTTACATTTTTTTTTTCACCGGCTGATTTCCGTGAAAGTGCAAAATGGTGGGAAATCATTCCGCTGTGTGTTGGCAGTTTTAATGCTAAAACAATTACTTGCTAGCCACCTGTCCATCATCAATAATTATGGCATGGAATGAGTCTTGTTTTGTGTTTTCATCATGTATGAGGTGCTAGGGTCTGACATGATGGTGACATTGATTTGGAAACGGAAGAGTAAGAAATATTTTAAACTTAGAGTTAAACCAAAGCATTGGAGAGAACTCTCGGACATCATGTAAATTTAGAGGAATGACGCCAAGGACTTTTACGAGATTAAACCAATGTGCTGAAGATTTCATTTTCGAATTAAATTGAATATTGATGTTAAAATAGTAATAAAAAATTAAAATATGATATAAGGATTCTAAAGGTAAGCTAATATTTGTGAAGTAGTTTTAAAGTGAAGTGTTTTTAATTGAGTTACATTTTAATAAAAAATATTATGAGTGTATTTTAATGTAGTGAATAAAATGTTATTGATATTATACGTTTTAAATTTGGTAATAGTAGAATTGTGTTAGTAAAGTACATGAATAATAATGAGAAAGGAAGTTTTCTGAATTTTATAATAGGGAAATTTGAAAGTTTACCATATAAGGATATGGTAGTAATTTGATTCCATACTTTAAGATCTAATTTGCTTTTTATATATTTTAATAATCTCACTTAATGTGTATTTTAGTTCCATTGATTGATTTTTAATGTGTTATGAGATATTAAGTGCTATTAATAAATTGAAGAAGATATTAATATTTAGGATGATCATATTTTAGGGATTTAGTATGTTATGTTGTTTTATGCACAGATGAGAAATAATATTTGGTGTCAATTCCGGTGGTTTAATGTTTACATTTTTGTTTTGAAATTTTGTGGTACATATAATGCTTACAGATGGTTATATCTAAATAGATGTGTCAGATTTAATAAAATAGAAGATTTGTTGTGGAAATATAAGAATTTGAAATAATGAATAATAATAAACTGACACATTTCCATTTGTGAACAGAAAAATTAACAAATTCATGATCTCAGTAGATTCATTTGACTATTGAGCTGAATTCAGTAAAATGAATGTTTTGTTTTTATTTTGGATTTCACTGAAGAAAATTTTGAAATTTATATTTGCTAAAATGATTAAGTGTGTGTTTTCTGTATAATTGTTATAATATTTCTGTGTTCTTTTTCTAGTACTGAACATTTTAGTGTTTTATGAAAATTAATAATCCTTGGTTACGTTAAATTGAAATGTTAAATGAGTGTAGTAATCCTATAAGTATTTGTTTTCGCACCCAGTTCAAAATCGTCGCGGAGAAAAAGAAAAAAAAATAACGTAAATCATTTCCGTTTTCGAGCGCCGTTGTATTACATTACGAAGGTCGCCTCCGCAATAAATTTGAATGCTCAGCATTAGTTTTGTAAACACAATCATGAAAAGAGCCAAACTTGTTTCGATTCATTTAACCTATAAATATTACGGTTTTCAAATTGAGCTTTTCTAAATCTAACATCAGATGCTTGTGGTTTTGATTTTGGAAAATATCTGCAGGGATAACATAGTAATTTTCAGACATCAAGAAAATTTTATAATTTAAGTACTTTGACATATTACATTTGATTTTGAGCCCTCGAGTAGTTCTACGAATTGAAGTAAAGGAGATTTCCGGAGGTTTGAGTCGACAGTCAAAAGGCGTTCTATGGATTTCATATAAACGGAACGTCTTTATAACATGACTTAGGGTGCCAAAAAACCACAATTGGAGAATTGAAAAACCATTGTATGTTATATTTGGTTCATCCGCCACAGAAAATTCTCGAAATAGAAATAATGAAGAATAATAAATAAATAGGAAAGATAATATTATAATGAGAAATATGTTTTAAGATATTAAATACAAATGATGAATATTTGGGAACTTTACAGCGAGGATTCATACCAAAATGTGATATAAGAAAAGAAAAATTAATTTTGGTTTATCGATTTCATGATTAACTTAATAAAACTGAGATGTCTATTGGTAAAAGAATTTTGATTATTTGTGTCAATTGATAGAATAATAGTTTGAAATTTGAACATTGAAATTAAGTTACTAAAAGTAATGGATAAATTTGACATTTAATTATAATAGATTGGTGGTGATAATTTCTATTTTATACTTTTAAAAACCAAGGTATTTTATTATTGTGTGTTTAATAATTTCATATGTTGTGTATTTTTGATTCTATTGATTAAGGAAACCAGAGATCCACTTTCATTTTTTTTTTGCTGCTTTTCTGTGTTTTTTTTTTCAGGATCTCGTAATTACATTTGTATAATTATGTTGTTATTCTACAAGAATAGGAGATTTTTTTTGTGTGTTTTGTGTTTACATTTAGATAGGGATTTTAAATGTACAGTGTCTTGTCATGTGATCATCATACTAAATTAACTTAAAACATATGTTCCTTTTAAAACTTTTCCAAATTTGTGGTCGACGCCCATTTTCCTCACATGGCCGGGTGAGTCTGTCCTCCAATGCAGGCATTGTTGGTCAGCCTCTTCTCGGGCGGGGGGGGGGGATATTCTATAACATAAAAACCCCTATATTCAATTCAAATTCTAAATTGCCTTGGGCGTTGTCGCGATTGAGCTATTTTCGCTTCTGATTCCAAGAACAAAGCATGGGCAGCGTCCCCTCAAAAAATATACTTTCTAGCGCATCTTTACGTAATAATAATACGTCACCTCTGACATCAGAGTCATAGTTTCAGCCAATGGCTACAGACTTGTGATCACATGGCAAGACGCTCAAAAAGTTTATATAAGTTCCAGTATAACTCGGAGAGCAGATTTTGGGTGTCTACTCACGGCCAGAAAACATGTAGTTTTCGCTCCTGGCAAATTTGTACGGGCGGGGCCGCGTCCCCGTCCCGGCCAGCGTCGCGCGATGTGTTCGAGTAAATTTAGTTGATGTTCTACGAAACAGTTTCGGAAAATAAAGACTTTGTATGAACCAACCGCCTTTTTCCTGATGTGTTCCGAGGTGTTTATTGGCCTATCATTTTACCTCGCCACTCGCGACTTCGATTATATGTTATGGATACAAAATGTTTGAAGATCCCGGCCATTGCTTCGCCCCGCCACAGTTTCCATTTGCCTTAGCTACGACTACAAAACTGATGATTTCAACGGTTATGTTATGTGCCCGGCTACACCCATTACTATTGTTATTTTTCATTACATATATATATATAAACTGTATAGTTATAGAGATTAGCTCACTTCTACCCAGACTTGGGTGTATATAATTTGAAGTGGCACTCTAAATTAATTTGATACAAACACAGTTTATACATGAAACAATGTTTATTGAATTCGTTGCACATATAGAATTTGCTTTTACAGCAATAAGCATACGTACTACTTGTACGGAATATATATTAACATTCAATAGAAATACACTTTGCAAATACTCACAAACCAGCAGTACTGCCACGTAAACTTTGGGCCTGCTAAGCACAAGCGCCGGTTAACACCTGGAACTGCTTACCTCGTAGCTCCCTCTCGTTTATCTATCAACCTTAACAACCTTCTTCAATCTTTGTATTAATCAAGCTGCTTGGTATTTATACCAAGCGCGTATGCCGAAATTAGCATATCTCAAGCAGCTTCTTTAATTCATTCACTCAAAAGTTCGATTCTTGTGAATCGAATCATATGTATACTTTACATAGTTATAAATTAATTGATATATAGTAGCATAGATTAACTGTGAATCAAAATGCCTGAGAGCAGACTTTTGATTACTATTTAAATGATTTCTCATTATTTTGAAACTTGAATAACACGTAAGGGTGCTTCACAGCAATATTTCAATATCATTTATTTAAGTACAAGGAACTGAGATACATATTACATTTAGTACCCTGTTGCACTAATCTTTGAAAGCCATAAGATGAATTCATTAAAAATATCATGCGACCCGTGTATTGGATGTCTATGGATTCGTATATATGTCTATGTATGTGAATGTGACAGAGTAGGTGTCTGCGAGTATGTAAATATGCAAACGTGTTAACGGGACAGTACACCTTGAAAATGGTCAAAAATCTATTTTTTGTTTTTGTTTTTATATTAATTGAAACACGAAATTATTCTTAACATTTTGGTACCACTCTTTTTGTTATACAACAATTACTTTTAGATATTAAAATAATTGTGAACATCTAAACAGTGATGGTTATACAAAATTTTAACTTTAATTGTCTTTATCTCAAACTATGATTTTCTGACTTGTATGATATTTAAAAAATTATTTCACAATTTGAGGTAAAATATTGAAAGTTTCTACACATGCTAATATTAACTTTCTTCATAAAATGACATAAAAGCTTGGAGTTATCTTAGGTAATAAAAACTTTACAAAAGGTTTTATGAGAATTTTTTGTGAAAAAAATTATTTTTAACTAATTGTTAATTATAAATATTGAAAATGAAGGTAATTAAAAGATTCAACTTCAATATAAAAAATGTTTTCTTTAAATTAAATTCCAAATGTTTTTCTAAATTGAAGTGTCTTTAATGTTAATAAAAATAAATTATTAACAGTTATGCGCTCATTGGCACATGGTAATTATGAAATTAGGAAAAAACATGTTACTTAAATAAGATTTCCTAATTAATCTAACAAAAATATAATATTTACATCAATATTATATTTTTGTTACAACACGTTATGTTTCCTAAATTTTTCGCAAATACAAAGTGTACTATCTCTTTCCTGTTAAATATAAATATTCTCCTGATCAAAACATTGAACAAAAAATTTTAATCAGTTAATCAGTTACTTAGAACAATCAGGCTGTAATTTTTTCTCGTATTTTTTATTCCAACTAAACCTATGCACACACACACATATATATATATATATATATATATATATAGATAGATAGATAGATAGATAGATAGATATTCACTTATATATATATATACAGAGGCTGTTCACACATTTTTTAGACGATGTATATTGTATTCACAAAACTAAATTACATAAAATTCTTGTGTTTTAAATGTTCTATTTGACATCCTTTATTCTGAACTATCTTTCGACACCGAAATTTCCAGGATAATAATACCTTTTGAAGTGTCAGAAGAGGTATTCTATCCCATTCCTCCTGAACAGCATTCCAGAGACCTGTAAGGGTTTTGGGACGACGTTTGGATAATGCAGATTTTAAAAGTCCGAAAGCACAAAAATCCATAGGTGATACATCGGGAGATTTAGTAGGGATATCAGTGAAGGGTATGGCCTTGATACCAGTTTTTTGTTCCATTTCTTTTAGGAAATTTACAGTGGATTTTGATGTGTGACTGCTAGCTTTGTCCTGATGGAGTCTCACAGATTGATGGCACTGTGGGTAAAGCGATAGTATTTCATTCAGAAAAATTGGCGATAAAATATGTTCCTGATAGTATTTGGAGTTAATCTTGACATTTTTTTCCACTCTCTTTATTTTTAACTTGTCATTATAAGAAAAACCATCAACAATCACGAATCCCTTAGAAAAACTTTCTTTCGATTCTTTGAACCATGTACTGAAATTTTTTTCTCCCCTTTTATGATAATAAATGGCTCTTTTTTTTTGCAATCATTTAAATACACCCATGATTCATCTATTGTGACAATTGTTTTCCATTTTTCTTTGGATAAGTGTTTCTCATATAGAATTCTGCAGCGAGTCCTGCGTTCAGCGTCTGCGTTTTGAAGAAGACGATGCACATTGCGTTTTTTTCGCTTTCTTAAGATTTAAATCAACGTTTATCATTTTGTTTACAGTGGACACCGAGCATTTTAATGATTTTGCAACTGTCCTTTGACTAGGGGGATTTTCTTTTAACATTAAACAACGTACCTTTGCAATAGTCGAAAATGTCCGTTTTTTCCTTGGATACTTGTTTGGAATTTTTGTCCCACTTGAGGCTCCAATTTGACGTTGTTTTCTTTTCTTGTTGACGATATTACCTATCGACGCTTTAGATATCACAAAACCATGACTCACATCGTTTTCGGATAACGGAGTATGCATATTTCTCTTCGGAAAGAGCATAAATCTAGCCTTCGAACCACTGCTTTGTTAAAAACGCCATTTTGAATAAAAACAAAACTTTCAAGCCGCAGACAATAATTTTGACTTTTAAAAACATAGTACAATTGCAATTATTTCTTTTGCAGCAAACGAATTTTTATTACCGCTTACCAAAATCGTCTAAAAAATGTGCGAACAGCCTCTGTATATATATATATATAAGTGAAATATAGCTAATTAATTTTAAAAAAAAAGAAATTACAGGTGTCCTTTGCCTTTTGATTGCCTCTTACATTTATTCCTACAGTGACAATATTTTAACATATTGACGTTGATCGAAATAGCTTGAGGAAATGTCAATCTGCTCTGATTGTAGTGGGTAAGATTGCTGTCGTGTTTTTGCAAATAAGACATGATTTAAAACATAATTTTTGACTTATCCAAAGATTATTAAGATCTCAAAATTTCTTTACATTATTATCTCCTGCATAATTCATGTTTCCCACTTTTTTTCACTGCAAAAGATATCACTGTCTGAGCTGATAGAAGAGAGGTAAATAAAAGCAGCTTCATCAGAGTCTTTGTAGCAGGGAATTTCTATCCGAATATTATATATATATATATATATATATATATATATATATAATGTGTGTGTGTGTGTGTGTGCGTGCGTATGTATGTGTGTATATCATACATACATTAGGTATTGCATTAAAGGGTATCATTAAAGGGCATTTCAGTTCATTAAAGGGTATTTCATTTCTCTATCATATTTACTAGTTTTGGTGTTTATTATCTATTCAAAAAGATTTCATGACTGCGATACAACGCTGTCTATATTGTAAAGACATTTAAACGACAATATCCATCAAGCCCAGACCTATCCAAATTCCAATTTACGAGATACGTATCCATCCGATAAGATTTTATATTTCCTTCACAATAAATGCAGTTGGAGGTATACAACTCATGCATTTTCTTGTATGTGTTTAAAATCCGTTAAATTATTTTTTATAGGGATTTCTTTCCTGAAATACCTTTTACAAGTTTCAAGAAACAGAACTGCTTATGCTACTCGTAATTTTTCAACTTTATTATTTTAATGCTATTCTGCATTTTTTCTTCATTTACAACGTCCTAAAATAAACCATGATAACAAAAAAGGAAAAGCATGTCCATAAGTAATGAAGAAAGAATTATGATATTTATTTAAAAAGGAAAACCATGATAGTAGAAATAAAAAACTTTCCCGTGAATGCACACAAAAATAGCTATATTGATAGGAGTTAAAAGCAATACATTATTTCCCTACATTCCAGTGAATATGAATGCATGAATTAAGGATTGCATTCTAATTGCTACGACACTTTTTTCGGGATAAAAACGTTATCATTTCATTTTAACAGAGAAAAAATTCGATTCCGGCGATACATATTTTCTTCTTTTGCCTCGATTTTGAGAAGAAAATTGTTTCCTATTTTTTCGTTTATAAACCATTTATTTTATGTTGATTCTAAATGACGGATTTTATCACTGTTTTTTAGACACTCGCCTGCGACATCAGTTATTTTCTAGAGTCGAAACAAAATAAAATCGAATGGAATGCTTTAATTTATTGGTTACAACACTTGTTATGCCATCATTATGATTTTTTCCCGGGTTTGTAAAAAAAAGGGAGCTCACCTGCACACCACTGACGATTTTGACTTGTTTTAAAGCAAATTAATTTCTTCCTGAACGCATGTAATTCCTAAACGAAATACCCTTTAGTAATGTGCTTGCGCTACGTATTTGCTGCACTGTTTGAAGGGTATATATATATATATATATATATATATATATATATATATATATATATATATATATATATATATATATATACAGAGGCTGTTCGCACATTTTTTAGACGATTTTGGTAAGCGGTAATAAAAAATCGTTTGCTGCAAAAGAAATAATTGAAATTGTACTATGTTTTTAAAAGTCAAAATTATCATCTGCGGCTTGAAAGTTTTGTTTTTGTTCAAAATGGCGTTTTTAACAAAGCAGTGGTTCGAAGGTTACATTTATGCTCTTTCCGTAGAGAAATATGCATACTCCGTTATCCAAAAACGATGTGAGAGTCATGGTTTTGTGATATCTAAAGCGTCGATAGGTAATATCGTCAACATGAAAGGAAAAAAACGTCAAATCGGAGGCCTCAAGTGGGACAAAAATTCCAAACAAGTATCCAAGGAAAAAACGGACATCTTCGACTATTGCAAAGGTACGTTGTTTAATGTTAAAAGAAAATCCACCTAGTCAAAGGACAGTTGCAAAATCATTAAAATGCTCGGTGTCCACTGTAAACAAAATGATAAACGTTGATTTAAATCTTAAGAAAGCGAAAAAACTTAATGTGCATCGTCTTCTTCCAAATCATATCGCTGAACGCAGGACACGCTGCAGAATTCTATATGAGAAACACTTATCCAAAGAAAAATGGAAAACAATTGTCACAATAGATGAATCATGGGTGTATTTAAATGATTGCAACAAAAAAAGAGCCATTTATTATCATAAAAGGGGAGAAAAAAATTTAAGTACATGGTTCAAAGAATCGAAAGAAAGTTTTTCTAAGGGATTCATGATTGTTGCTGGTTTTTCTTATAATGGCAAGTTAAAAATAAAGAGAGTGGAAAAATTGTCAAGAATAACTCCAAATACTATCAGGAACATATTTTATCGCCAATTTTTCTGAATGAAATGCCATCGCTTTACCCACAGTGCCATCAATCTGTGAAACTCCATCAGGACAAAGCTAGCAATCACACATCAAAATCCACTGTAAATTTCCTAAAAGAAATGGAACAAAAAACTGGTATCAAGGTCATACCCTTCACTGATATCCCTACTAAATCTCCCGATGTATAACCTATGGATTTTTGTGCTTTCGGACTTTTAAAATCTGCATTATCCAAACGTCGTCCCAAAACTCTTACAGGACTCTGGAAAGCTGTTCAGGAGGAAAGGGATAGAATACCTCTTCTGACACTTCAAAAGGCATTATAATCCTGGAAATTTCGGTGTCGAAAGATAGTTCAGAATAAGGGATGTCAAATAGAACATTTAAAACACAAGAATTTTAAGTAATTCAGTTTTGTGAATACAATATACATCGTCTAAAAAATGTGTGAACAGTCTCTGTATATGTATATATATATATATATATATATATATATACCGTGTGCGTCATAAATTCGTGCAAAGTTCAAAAATTTGTAATAAAAGAAATAATGCTCGGAAAATTTTTCTGTTTCGAATAGGATCACAGGGACATTGGATTTTTTTTTCCGATGTAAAAAAAAAGTTTCCAAAAGTAACCGAAAGAAGGCTCTTTTGCGTGACCACGTTAAACCTGTATTGCAGGGAAGACATGCGTTACCTGTTGTCACCTTCATGTAGGATGGTGCTCCTCCCCACATTTCCCATGATATCAAGACGTTCCTGTTGGAATCTTTCACTGAAGACCGAATTCTATAAGTCGCGGTTATAAGGTTCAGTGGCCCTCACGATCACCAGACTTGACCCCGGAAAATTTTTAGTTGGGGGATACTTAAAGTCTCATGTGTACCGGGACTCCCCAACCACTTTGGTGGAACAGAAAAATGTCATTCGACAGACAATCGCAGCCATCGATGCTAGAATCCACTGTAATGGGCTTAGTGACGCGCCTCACTTGCCGATTATCTTGTCCTGTTAGTAATGTTGAACATATGTTACTTTAAAATAAATGCACAGTCTCATGTTATTGTGATCTGTTTGATTTTCTGCTTCAGTTTGCCTGATTTACATAAAACGTCTCCGTATGACGTGTGAGCGCCCTCTTTCGGTTGCTTTCTTAAAACTTTTTTTCTTACATGGAAAAAAATCCAATGTCCCTCTGATCTTATTGGCGCAAACAGAAAAATTTTCTGAGCATAACTTCTTTTATTATGAATTTTTTAACTTTGCACGAATTTATGTGCACCCGGTATATATATATATATATATATATATATATATATATATATATATATATATATATATATATATATATATATATATATATGGGGGGAGGGAGAACGGTTGAATTTGGCGGCCGGCCGTGCGTCAGAGCATTTCAAGTTCGACATAGTCAATCTATTTGTGTCCCGCGCTGAAAGTCTTGGCGTTGTCGGTAAAGCTCACTGTCGCTTTTGGCCTCTCGAATGTCTCTTTAACAAAATCTCTCACTGGCAGCTCCATCCTCGGACAAACACAAATACACGCATCACTTTACGGACAAACTTTTTATTATTCCCATTACTACATCTTCTTGGGGCGTTGACATGAAGAATCCCAAAATCGCGCATGTAAATTGAGGCACGCCTATTTATAACCTAATAGAGGTATAGTAATGTGACCCCTGAACTCTTGCATTGATTGGACAGAGGGCTCCAGGCCAGTTAACTCCGGGATTGAGCCCCATGGCGTTATATAAGGTTTAGTGCCCGTTAGACTGGGGTTTTTAAAGGGATGATATCTAGATTACCTAATTTAATTTTTAGGTTACGCTCCAATCCATTGTTCTTAAAACCGAATTGCGCCCATGCCCATGGAAACTTAAAAGAATTTCGAATTTCGAAAGGACTTTGGAGTTTTATATGATATATATATATATATGTATATATATTTATATATATATATATATATATATATATATGTATATATATATATATATATATATATATATATATATATATATATATATATATATATATATATATATATAATATACACACTATCTAACAATAAGTATTTGGACAGCCATGCAAATGACGATATCTGCGGTCCTGATATACGTCATGCCCTCCGCCGTTAAATATCGTGTAGGAAATAACATTGACATTAATAGCATTCACGATGCTACTAAGTGTAGAGATATCTGATTTCGAGAAAGGTGTAATTGTCGGGTATCACAGGAATGGAAGCCAGCTGAATTACCCAAAATCGACAGTAGCCTATGTGATTCAGAAGTGGAAGTTGAGCGGTGATTCTTGGAATGTGCCTGGAGTCGGCAGACGCACGAAATTGTGAAAAAGAGTCCTACGGGTCCGTCCAGAGAAATTCGGCATAACCGCACACAACCGATGGCCCACATACCCCAGGAGTTTAAACAGTCATCCGGGAATGCTGACAATGAATACCGCCCGTAAGGAAGCACATCTGCTTGGTTTTCATGGCCGTGCTGCCGCCCATAAGCCTTTGATCACAAAGTCCAACCGCGCTGCTCGGTTAATGTGGTGCAAATCACGTCGAAAGTGAACCGTAGATCAGTGGAAATGGTTTCACTGGAGAGTCGAATCAAAGTTCACCCTCTACCGTTCGAATGGAAGGGTCTGGGTATGGCGTCTGCCTGGAGAACGCCTCTTGCCAGAATGCATTGTACCCACAGTAAAGTTCGGCGGGTGTGGAATTATGGTCTGGGGTGTTTCTCCTGGTTTGGACTGTGATCCTTGGTCCCAATTCCTGGTAAGCTCAAAGCCGACGCCTACTGAATTTTTTTGGATGACAGTGTGCTTCCTAAGCTGTGGCAGTTTTCACGGATTGGACCCATATTTTTTTCCAGGTCGACAACGCCAGATGGCATACCGCGATGTCCCCAAAGGATTGGAATGGTGACAATGGGTTTAACCGAATGGACTGGCCTGCCGAGAGCCCATAACTGAACCCAATCGAGAACCTCTGGGAAGGGTTGGATCGCCGAATTAAGGGGTGCAACATCCTTCCAAAATCGGTGAAGGAACTTGCATGTCTTCTCCAAGCCGAGTGGAAGAAATTACCACTAGCCATCATACAAGGACTTGTGGAAAGCATACCCCGGAGGGTTGAGGCTGTAGTTGAGGGGTGGGCAAATAGCGGCCCGCGGGCCACATGCGGCCCTCTACAGATTTTTTTGTGGCCCACCAAGACAGCCAGAAAAATTCGGACCGCCAGAAAAACTGCCACTATTTTATTTAATTTATATGTACTTATTTTTATGATACAATTTATATCTTTTCTAAAATGCAAAATTAACTAAAAATTTCAATAAAAATAGCGGCCCTCCTCTAACCTCCGCTTCCATAAGAGTGGCCCTTGAGCTAAAACAATTGCCCAACCCTGCTGTAGTTGCTTCTCGTGGAGGCTCTACCAACTATTGAATATGAATAAATTTTTTTTACTCTTCTATCACAGGTGTCAAAATACTTATTGGTAGATAGTGTATGTAATATATATGAAATACCGGAGCTATAGACGACACTAAACGACGATATTCTGAAAAACAGTCGAACGGCATCGAGCCTTGGAGAAATAAACTCAAAATCAAATAATTCACTTAAATGGAATAATACTTTAATTACTTTAAACACAATATGGTTACCGAACAGTTAAAAAACCTATTATACGAAAAGTAAAGGAGAAGAAGTTATTTATATATTTGCAAGTAGAGAGAATGGATAATAGCGTCCATTCAATCACTGATTCAATTTTTAAGTTTATCGAACCGGTTCAAACCAGCATATATTAAATTTAGTGTCTGTTTACCATGTGACCCCCCTGTGGTGCCATATGCCCAGGCGACATCCATGAGCATATAGAGAGAACGCGGAAATTGATTATATAATGTGAAAGAGATGATTCAAATAGACTTAAAACTGGTGTGGTGTTAGCAGCGTGTGTGTGGGGTAAATTTTAATCAATATTTTTTAATGTTTAACAAACAGAAATGAAATGTATTGAATCTTTATGTTATGTCTCAAGCGCATTTCAGGTATCTCATACCGTAACTATTAGCTTTATCCCATTTAAGGTTGAAGGATTTTGGAAAAGTGATTATTTATATAAGCTTCAAGAACACAGTGCTGGAATTTTTTGGGGGATATCTTTTCCGGATAATAATTTAAATATTTACTTAAAGTATTCATTCATACATAACTGGTTAATAAATCAAAAATCTGATTAAACATAAAAGGGCAATGGAAAATTAGGTATCTTTGAAACCATAAGTAACTGAGAAAAAATTTAACGAATAAACATTGCATCATCTTTATAAAAAGTTAACCGAAAAATCATTGCTTCATTTTCCAAACATAGTCTTAGTAATAAACTAGGAACTGAGCACAATAAATTAAATATAAATTTAAATCAGATTTTAATTCATACTTTTTGCCCTGCAAATACACAGAGATAGCTGTTTCAAATTATTGTATAAAACTGCATTAAGATAAATATACTGGAACAAAACTTGCCAGCAAATTATAATCTTCTTAGAAAATAGTTCTTTTAAAAGCAATTTTAAAATTATAAGCTAGAAAATTAAACAAAATCCAAAAAGTATTAATGAAATGAAATTTTCTTGAATAAAAAAAATAACGTTAATATAAACAAACGGAGAGAGAAACATCAAAGACAATAAAAATAATTAAAATAAAATCAAAAGATTATGAAAAATATATTTAGAAACGAATACAAAATAACTATGCAGAAATATAAAAGGTAATTCTGTAAACATAAATAAAGTTAAGGCAACATACGTTAAGCAGAAATTTTTAAATGTAACTTTAATGAATGACGTAATTGAACGTTACCTGAAAGAAAAAAATATAAACAAGATATTCCTTTCATGAAGAATATGTAACGATCGAGAAAAGAAATACTAATTACAAACGCAGTTTAAATTCAACAAAGCATTTATATTTCAAAAATGTAAGAATCTTTCTTTCAAGTGTTGTCGTAGCAACTCCTCTTTCAAAAAAGTTTAATATTGTTTTTGTCAAAACAGTGATATTGCTCCGTAGAATCTAATTAAAATTACATTTCCCCAGATAATGATCTAATTCTCAAACTGCTTCGAGTGAGGGAATATAAACATACTTTTGTAATAAAGAATAAGCACTCATATGAAAGAAAAAAAAATAATAGGGGCCTTAGGTAGTCTAGTGGTAGTGCATCGGCTTTTGGGGCTGAAGGTGCACCTGGTTAAGTCGACCCTTGTGGTGCTATTATAAAACCCGACCCGCACCCCTCAGCCACAAGCCTATTCGGACCTGGTCTGGAATACTTCTGACCAAGGTGCATAATAAACAATCTCCAACAAAAAATAATAAGCAATAGAAACAAAGAGGTACGTTGATACAAGTATTTTTGAAATTTCTTTTCGTACTCATTAATAATTCGTACGTATTAATTTGCTGTTAAGAATTACAATGACTCTTATAACGTTTCATCATACCTTCTTAAAAAGTTTCGTCTTTAGAATTGAGTGCTTTGCTGACTCGATTTACCGTCTACTAAATTTTGTGATTTCTTGAAAGAGATTAATTTCAGTTCGCTTCACTATTATCACGTACGTGGTAAGAATAATTTTAAAGAAAAAGGCTACGTATTTGCTTTAATATTTTAGATAGTTTTAATAGCAGCATTATCAATTGTAACATAAATATCGGAATCGTATGTTGAAAGCAGTCAGTCCCTTGCTATAAACAAAGTTGAATCTCATTAACCGACAGTCCATCGTTATACATTAACTCACTGTTAAGAATTGCAATGACTTTAATAACGTAATTTTCCATACCTAGTTATAAAGTTTCACCTTTTAAACTGAAACCGTGCCGGCACGATTTAGTGTCTATTAATTTTTGTGATTTCGGGAAAGAGATTGATTTCTGATCGCTGTCAGTATTATATCATACGTGGAAAAAATAATTTCAAAAAATAAGGCAAGATATTTTTCTTTAATATTTTTCATATTAGTAACAGTAGTAGAAGAGGTAGAATAAATAACAGAATCATGTGTTGAAAGCAGTTAATCCCTTACTGTAAATACGGTTGTGTCTCATTTACTGACATTCCATCGTTTTCCATAAAAATTTGATTGTAAAGGTAATTCGTTAAATAAAAATTCAAGATGATGTTAAAAAAGAGAAAATCAAGATGAAGAAGGTTTTAAAAAATTATACCTCAACTTTTAATTATATTGTAATCATATGTAAATTGTTCAAGAATATTCATTTCGCTTATGTGAAAATGAAATTAAACCCACGTGACAAAAGTTTTAAAAATAAAATTATTTATGATCAAAAATTTATCGTGAAAAGTGAATATATATGTTAAAAAATTAAATAAGCGAGAATAAAATATTCACCAATCTGCAATGTAACAAAAAAAACTTTAAGAAGAGGCCCTAAATATTAATATTTCTATTATAAATTGCAAATTGCTACCCTTTCCAGTCAAAGATACAAAATACATAAAAGTTGAAACTGAAAGCTAACTAATGAAGCAAAACTAAACACATGAAACTAATAAAATAACGTTCAGTGATGACGTCTCGTTATCATCGGTGCCGATATTATTATTAAACAAAAGAATGCGCCTGAAAGATGTGATTTTCAAGATAAGCATAACTTGGTACTGAAAAATTCTACAAAAATTTAAGGAAAATGCCCCAAAAGAAATAAAATTCAACATATTCTGCGTAGCCAGCTGAATTTATGAACACAAAAGTTAGTTTAGGTTACACATAATTTCTTCTCTTAATACTGAAGAAGTATAAAGCTGAATAGAGCAATGCTTCGATAAGCAACACACAGCAACATGCAATTTTGTAAAAACTTAAATACTGAGGGCTTGTTCACGTAGGAGTCTGGTAGCGGAAGTGTAAAAGGAAAGATGGCACTGAGACGGAAATAAACCAATCACAGGCGTTAAAAATTTCGCTGCTGATCGTTTGGAGGTTTGTCATTGGTTAAATATATTTCAATACTTTAACGCTTCCGCTACTGGACTCATATGTGAACAGGCCCTAAAATAATATCAGATATTGTAATTAATATGTTTTAATTATTGCATTGAAAGAAGTTTAAAATGTAACAACCATGAAGTGTTAGTCGATAATCTTTAGAGCATAATCTCTTTATTCCCTTGAGATTTCTAACAAAATTGTTTTTAAATACCGATTTGTGATAACAGGTGCTGAAATCTTGATATTTAATTATTCCTAAACTATTCGATCTTTTTAGCATACAAATCTAATTTTATGTCATCATTACCATTTTTATTGATATTAAAATATAAGAAATTTAGGTAAGAATGATTATGAAAATTTAGGGTAAGATGTAAGATCTATTTAAGAATTACATTTATTAATTATAATTGTCATCAATGTACGAATGTAAGTGATATTTGTATTTTTTTTATTCTTCTGCATTAATACGAAAAAATATAAAAATTTGTTAGCATTTTATGAAGACACTGTTATGTAGTTATTATATATTAATCTTTCGTAGTAAGGAATTGTGTTGGGTAGTAAAATTTTAACGAGTAAGTAAAGCAATTAAGATGGAATTTATTACATGGGGGTAAATAATTTTATTTTGTTCTAAATGAACATGACCAGAATTAAGTCACATTAAAATAAATTTACCCCACATTCATTTAGGTATTGTATCTTAAGCTTTCGTAGTAAAGAATTGTGTTGGGTAGTAAACTTTAATGAGTAAGTAAAGTAATTAAGATGCATGTAAATGATAATTACATGCATGTAAATGATTTTATTTTGTACATTTAATCGTGATCCGATTTAATTCATATTTCTGTATTATTGTATAAATATTTAAAGTCATTTATTTCCACTAATTTAATAACAATCCATATTTCAAAAGCTTATAGGAAAAATAAATATGTTGAAATAGTGATTTCGTAATATGATGATTAATTTAACGTTTTAAGTCAACGATCTGCAAAATATTTTGTTAAATAGAAATATTTCTTTTACTGGGGTGTTTGATATTATGAGACTCTATTAAGGAGTCTCATAACTATTATTAAAGTAAACCTGTGTTATATAATAATAGTTATGACACTATTAAAGTAAACCTGTGTAGTATACTATTAAAGTAAACCTGTGTTCACTTCTATTAGTCTGTGTTAAAACACTAGCTTGGAATTTTTATTATTTTATTTTAAGCCTAAAAGATTGTGCCATTTTGGGAAGAAAAATAGTTCTGAAATGTTAAAGTGCTATGAAGAATATTCCTATGAAAATGTAAATTTATTATGTTTGCTATAAAAAGTTTAGAAAGAAGCGGTTTTATTTTGTTTTATAAAATAAAGTAAATGCTCTCGTCTGTTTTACACTTTCAACCTGAAAAAGTCTCTGATGCCAAATTTTTAAATCTTCCAATATATCCATGGTGATACCTTGAATAAAACTTCACTCCATTATAACATCAACACTACGCAAGCACGTTTATGTTGTAAATCAAGATCTACTTTTTGTATTAAATAGATTGACTAGTATTTTGCGTCTGCAAACTATCTTGCGCTCTTCTCTCAGGTACCCCATTGTGCATCACTTATTCTGAATATAAATTAACTTCATATCGCCTAAAACATTTCAAGGTGCTTTAGCTGCCAACGCACCAGGATGAGGAGGTAGCGGTAACTTCTTATCGAACACACATTATGTATAGAACGAAAAATAGGGAAGCGTATCCCTTCTTCACCATGTCGTTCTAGAATCGATGAAGAAAATTCACCACGTCCGTATCATCTTCATCTTTCGGGCTCCGTCTTAGATCGTGACCGGGCTTAATGCTTTAAGAGGAGAAAGTTACTGCCCAACGACACCTTGGGGAAATGTTCGCTAGCAGGTATTCGGGGATGATATTAGCCGCTCGATCTATGAGTACCGCAAGGTGTTTTATGGCAAGCTTTTGCGTGTTGGAAGGTATTTATTCTTTTCCCCGAATGATTCCGATGGCTTTCGTGATATCTCTTAACGACTAAAGAAGAAAAATGCATACACCCTAATAGAAAGATTTATTCTAGCAGAGATAGAAAAAAATATTCAATATGAGAAATATAAAATTCATTGCGGACAAATTATAATAAAAGTTGTGATTTTTTTATGGTATATTTTTATGGTAAATTTTTTTGTAGCAATGCTCACTTGTACACAATATTTTTATTATTTCATAAGGAAACACATAGTTATAAATATATCAATTAAAAAAGAAATAAAGCAATGATATTTTTGGCTTTGCTTTCCCCAGTTACTGTTTCAAAGTGATTGCAACTGTTTTTTAAAAATAAACAAATGAGTTATTTGATCTCCACTAATTCTATGCACTTTGTGGCTTGAAGGACTATGACTGTTACCCCAATCTACTCTGTTGTGAATTTTAAGAAATTTTGTTTTTATATTTTAATTTGTCGGATTTTCTCATAAGAACTTAGTTGTGGCATATATTTTGTTTTTAAATTCACGGCTAATGTTATTCCTCCTTATTTCTCAGACGCGGGTTTTTACGTACACGTATGCAGTTTTAGCGTATGAAATTTCAGCCTTGATCTTCATTCAAAATATAATTTTTTTTAATTGTTGGTTTACATGCATAAAACGAGAAAAACAATTTGAATACATATCAAATTTTTTTACAGAACTTTTCTATAAAAATTTCTAATGGAGAAACCTGTGGACGAAATTCTTAGGTGTACAGGGAAAAGGAAATAATACAAAACTGCAAAGGACAACTAAATAGAAAATACATATTCAAGTAAATCATCAAAGATAAAATTTTCATACGATCACAATCCTCCCAATAGTGTCTGTATGACCACACTGTAAAAAGAAAATGTTGTTTAAGATATATTACAAAATGGAACTCTAACTGCAAGGGTACGAAAACATGTTTATAAGTGGTATACCCAAAGTAGGTCAATTCGCTACCCAGAAACATTACACCCTGACACAGGTAGCTGTCTTGACCTGAAGCAGCATTTCTCTCTTATAACGCACTTAAGGCAGTGCAGGCCGTGATGTGATGTGATGTATATGATTACTAGCTGAATACCTGTACTTCGCTACGGAGTACATTCAAATGAAATACAACGGTCAATGTATGCAATTTTTACAAAAAAAAAATTGTAATAAATACAATGGCTAATGTATGCAATTATTTTGTAAGTTTAATAGCCATAAAACATACTAATTTGAATTAATTTCTTTAAGAACTTTCCTCTCAATTAGTCTAGTGGTTAAATTTTATCTTTTACCGTACTTTAATATTTTTTGCCAGTTTATTTCATTGATATGCACGTGCCGCAAAATTTATTTAAAGTATCACAAAAAGAAAAGAAACCACGTGATCAGCATTTAATAAATTAAATTCTAAATATTAATAGTTAAAAATTCACCAAGAATCAGAAAAGGCAAATATTCGAAAAAGATTTCATTTTAAATGAATTTTTATGATGTTTCTCGTGATATAAATTTTATAACCCACATATTATTATTTGAAATGCAAACTTTAAAAAGTTACAAAAACAGTTTAAAAATTTAATTTTAAAAATCTAAGATGAATTTTTCAAAATCTTTCTTAGTGCACCCCTACACTATAAGAAGAATCGCCATGCAAAATTTCAGTCCTTTAGGTCCAGTGGTTTCGTCTGTGCGTTATCTGTCAGTCAATCAGTCAGTCAGTAAGTTGCGGAACTGCTTTATATATGCATATAGATAAAGATATATTGACTGTATAATTTTAACTAGAGTTCAAGAATTATTAATGTGATAGCTTTTATTAAAAAATTTTGCCAGTACTTCACCAGATTTGTAACATTATTATGGTAATGATACTGACTTTTCAATCGTTTACTGATCGCATTAATACTTTGTAAATCCTTGAAAGAAATGCACAGACTTCAATTTTACAATATCTTGACATTAGTTCTCGACAGAGTAGCAACTAAAATTACCATTCTGCTCTAAAGGGCTTCAGGTAAATTAAAAAATATTGACAGAAATCGTTTCATACTTTCAAAAGTCAATTTTTGCTTAAAATGAGTAACATCTGCAGGTATTAAAACTTTCAACAGTCTGGAAAGGTCAGGGCAATGAATTTATATTAGGTTCCGGAATAATAGAAGGGATCTTACCTTCACTTCACCCCCTAGGCATTTCTTTCCTTTCTTACAGTCAGTCCATGGACATCTCAGAATCGGCTGTGAGGGAATTTACCACATTTCCATCATATTCTCCTCACATGCATTCTGTTCTAGATCGTGACCAAAATTAGACACAAAAGGGCAAAAAACTAAGATATTTGGGGAGAACTTTTACCACCAAACCCTGGGGGAGGGCTTTGTCGTTAAACCTATGTATATATTCAATATGTTTTATGTCAAAATTTTGTGTATTTTCAGCTATTTGTCGTTTTTATGAATGTCTTCAATTAAATTTGTTGGTGCCTGCTCTCTCAATCATTTACCTCAATAATTATGTTAGACATTTACAAGTAATATTTATTCGTTGGTTGTTCACCAGCATTCCTCTTATGCAATCTAAGTGCTCGTGGAGATTCAAAACGCTATTTTCGGTCAAAATATCGATTTTTGCATTAGAAAAAGTAATAAAGAATTAACCTTTTATTTTCTGATTAAATTAATTTTTCTATCTTACTTTGAAACAAAGTTACGTCTACATTAAAATAACCAGTAGTGACTAAATAATTAAAGGTTAGCATTACGTTTTGACCACACGGACCTTTTCATTTCAATTACTGTATCACCTTATGTAATCATAAGTTATAATGGAGAAATGCTTAGTGTGTTCACTATTTTGGTTTTCAAAATTTCTTGTTGAAGATTGTCTTTTAACTCTGTCGAAATAATTTACTTACAAGTTTTAAGGGGGTCCAGGACAAAAAATTCTTTAAATTTTCGAAAAAAAAAATTCTGCATTAAATAATTTTCTGTTCTTTTCCGCTTATAATGACATTTAAATCATGTTTCTATCTTAATTAGAACAGGAGATATTAATTTTTTTGCAATATTCTAATAGCAACCAATCTTTGTGTAAAATTTTAAATGCGTTTTTCTGCAAGATGGGTTTTTTCACCATTTCTCGTCTTTAAATTGTTATAAGTCTAGAACCGTTAAAGATAAATGGTTCAAACTTGGGACATGACTTTTTCAATTATTTTACTTTAATTTTAATTTAGCAAATAAGTAAAAATACTTCCTTTTGAAAATATTATTTTTTTTTAAAAGTTACATAATTTTTTTTGAAATTTTTACTCTAAATATTTTTAATTTCTTTTTAAATTAATATTTTAAAAAACGCTGAATAAAAATTAAAACTTATATATTTCTATTTAATTAAAGGAAAAAATTTTGAAATTCGATAAATAATATTTCGAGTTATAACGATTTTAAATTACCCCAATTTTTTAAAACTTTTAAATTTTAAAATTTTTAAAACTTGATGAGAATTTTTATGATGCGAAATTATATGGTTTAAAAATTATATGGTTAACCAACACAAAAAAAAATCACAATATTAACTCAATAAATAATTTTTTTTAAATGTATCCCGGACTCCCTTAAATTATTATAAAATTATAATAAAACTATTAAAGTTATTATAAAATCTATACTTAAAGACTAAATTTAAGACATTCAAATTCTAATTTGATCTTTAATGTTTGAAGTTGGATTCCGCTCATTTTCAATAAGGGAGCGTCCGTATTAGTACAATTAAATCCAATTCATAACAAGATTTTTATCAGCATTCCTTTTATGCAACCTTAAGTATCCGTGGAGATATAAAATGCTGTTTTTAGTCAAAATATCGATTTTTGCTTTCGAAATAGTAATAAAAAATAAACTTTTTCTTTTTCTTATTATATTATTTTTTTTCTATTTTACTTTGAAACTAAGTTATGTCTATATTATATTAACCAGTAGTAATTAAAGGATAACAATAAAAGTTAGCTTTATATTTTAACCAGACGGACCTTTTCACTTCACTTACCGTAAAACCTTATGTCGTCATAAGTTATAAGGGGGAAATGCATGTTCACTAATTTGGATTTCAAAATTTCTTATTGAAAATTGTCTTTTAACGCTGTCGAAATAATTTATTTACGTAGAAGTTTTAAATTATTATAAAATTATAATTAAAGTTTTAAACCCAAGGCAAAATTTAAGATATTCAACTCTAAATACGTATGGGTAACTTAAATTTGATCTTTAAGGGTGTTGTGTACTAACCCCACTGGATTCGCTCCCCTCAATGTTAACCTATAGAGAAAATGTGTCTAAGGTTGCTGACTTGGATTGGAAGATTTACTTTTGAAAATTGTACTCCATAATAGAGAAAGAAATTTTACATATTGGGGCATTTTTTGTTTATTTTTAAAAATGCAAATAATATTTTAAAATTTAAATTATTTGGGGTAAAATCTAGTATAAGCGCTCGTAAATTCCTTTGGTGGACGAAATTTATAAAATGAATCCTGTTACAAAATGCAGAAAAGTTCAAACTATCTGAAAATACCATTTTTAGTGGATTATCAGCATTTATGTAGCTGTAAATTGTTGACACATTTTCTCAGTAGGTTATCATTGAGGTGAGTGAATCCAATAGGGTTAGTTCATAGCAGCCTTAACGTTTGAGGTTGGATACAACTCATTCTGTATAAGGGAGCGTCCATATTAGTATAATTAAATCCAATTCATAACAGCATTATAGAATGTTTGATGGGGGTGTGGTATAACCATGCAAATATTTTATACGCTGAAACAGCTTGAGTACACTTCAAGTCAGTCTTTTCCCGAAACGAACAAGTAATGATTCGTGATAAAGACACGGCTGTGTGAACAAGTCCTAGCATGGCAATGAAGTGTAACGTACATATAATATGTAGATGTGCTTTAGTGGAGAGCAAAATTATCGGAGAAGCAGTAACAGCCGGGTAAAAAGAAAGCCTTATATCGTTGTTTTGTATATTATGATTCATGACATGTAATATAATAAATCGTTGGCCTAATTAACAAGCCACGTAACTCCAAAAAATAAGATTTTGTTATTTTCATGCTATTACATTGGTTTATGGTTCTTGTACAACTCTGTTAAACCTCATAACTCCAAAATTTTTAATTCATAAAAAAATGTAAAACAACAACACATACCTTAACTTAACTGATGTTAAACTGGTAACTCCACTTTAACACTAGAAAGACGGGAAATTTATCTTACTAAAAAGACTGAACGCAGTCATTTTGACGGCTAGAAAGAAAATCAAAATTATAAAATATTTAATTTTTTTAAATGGTTAAATATTTTAAATTTTGAACTATTTGATAGCAATATATAATAAATTAGTATATATTTAGATACATTTTTATGTAGGTATGCCGAGCTGACAACCTGGTATGGTTTATCGGTAAAAATATATGCATGGTTTGTGCAGTCCTTATTTTTCAACATCATTATTTCGAAGAGCCAATATTTCTGTTCTTTGTAAAAGAGAGAAGAGTCAAAAAGTTACTAACATTTTTCTGGTATTATTTTAAAGATTTCTGCATGTTTTCTACTATATTGCCGTCAAATCGACGGCTTTCAGTCTTAATAGGTGTATAACATATTATCTCCCCCTCTTTATTATCGAATATAATTTTATAAATGTGTGTGCATATTTCGCGCAAAATTAGATAAAGTCATAAAATTTCAGAAGCCTGAGGACATAAATACAAACACTGTGCTCAATAGCATTTCCGAAACCGTCAAAACTATTCAGGACGGCAGCCGTCTTTCTAGTGTTAATTTTGAAGGTATTTAATTACATAACAATGTGGCCTATATATATCTCAGAACATTTTAACATTTTTTTAAGAATAAACGATAATAATTTATCTTTTCACTGTTGAATAAATCAGATTTTTATTCATCCTATAAAAAGTAGGAAATGTGAGATACGTGTATTGTCATTTAGGATAACGAAATTATACAAGTTTCGATGAACACTAAAAAAAGCTCTATTTTAGCCAATATATTTCTAGCTGATCACCGATATCCATCTTTGAATCCTATCATGTTGTTCAAGAATTTATTTTATATCTTAATAATTATTACAGTGTTTGCTATACGTACTTATTAGATTCTACACCATCTTTCTTTTGCATTCTTTTCGTAGTTTTACGGGTAAAACACATAATGTATGCACGGTTTGTGCAGTCCTTATTTTTCAACACCATTATTTCCGAAAAGACAATATTTCTGTAGTTTGTAAAAGGAGGAAAAGTCAAAAAGTAACTAACATTTTTCCGGTATTATTTTAAAGATTTCTGCATGTTTTCTACTACATTGCCGTCAAATCGACGGCTTTCAGTCTAAATAGGTGTATAACACATTATCTCCCCCTCTTTATTATCGAATATAATTTTATAAATGTGTGTGCATATTTCCCGTAAAATTAGATAAAGTCATAAAATTTCAGAAGCCTGAGGACATTTGGGACAAATTGGGAAGCAAAAATTTGTTACAAGAAACAAAATTTTGCTTCCCAATACATTTCTAGGTGCTAAGGTGACCAATCATGCGGAATTAGGAGTTACGGCGCTTCTGTTGCGAGTCGAGATTGTGTTTTAAAACAGAGGGAAAGGCGAGAGAGGGGGGGGTTGCTCTTCTCTCCCTCTATCTCCTACCCTAACCACCATGCCTCAGAATCGCAGAATCGGGTGAAGAAATTCCCCACGTTCCCATCATCTTGATCTCTAGGCTCCGTTTCTTAGAACGTGACCAGACTTAATGCTTGGCAGGGAAAAAGGTAGTATTGCCCAACGATGCCGAAGAGAAAACGTTAGCAAACAAAATTTCTGGAAAATGCAGTCGCCCGATTCAACCATGATTTTATGGCGTTTTAGTTTCCAGAAATAACTTATATTTTTATTATTTTTTTCTACAGCCCGTGTAATTTTTCAACAGACGGCAACATAGAACACAAGTATCTTATCCCTTTGTTTATTCCTTCGCTAAAAGCAACAATTCTAGCTGCACGATGCATCGTATGTGTCATTCGTTTAGTGAATTTTCCTGAAAATAAGTATTCTCAGTTCAAATGTGATAAAAGTGCTGTGATACAAATTTTTTCTTGCTTTTATATTTTGAATAAAGCTGAATTTAGAAAAGACTAGTTGATACCCCTCAAAACATGATGACTAGATAGTAAATAAATGAACTAACACACAAATTATACTCAACACATCATTGCCAAATGTTGAAAATCATAATAATGCGAAGAAACAAATTAATGTGTTTAAGAGGCCTCGTGCTTAGTGAGTATCTAAAGCCAGATTCAAAAAATGCCACTGAACATGCGCAGAAAGCAAATTTTTTAATTGCAAATTATCGATAGTTAAACAGCGCGAAATAAACAATTTCTATAATGTTTAACCTTATACTTCACAAACATAATTATCAAGGAAATAAAAATGCCAGAGAGAGATCTATAGAAAATCCTTGGAATAAACGTGTTTATCATTAAAACATGTCACTAAGCATGCGCAGAAACAGTGACTTTCTAAAGCCAGATTGAAACATGACACTGAGCATGCGCAGAAATAAAATTTTAATCGTAAATTATAGCTAATTAATAGAAATTGCGGTTACAAAAACCAAATTTGAAAAATCCACAGATAAGAATCTTTCGTTTAAGACCAAATTTAAGCAAATTGATGCAGTAGTTTTCTCTCACGGACTGCCCAAGAAGTCGGCTTAGCAACTTAAATATATAGATAGTTTCAGTATACGTTAGTAGCTAATGGATAAAATTATATAAAATATGTACGCCAAAACACTTATAAACATTGTGCCCTTCAAACAACATCCCCCCCCCGATTTATCCTAACTTGACATACGTATATGTTCTCTCAGGGTGGTATTTACTTGTAAAGTGCCCTAATGAACTGAAACCGATTAATTGCAAGCTACATTGTTGACCCTCAGAAATGTATATATAAATAGTAATGTACACTGGTGTAAGATATTAAGAGAATTTGCAGATTTGGTCGATTATCTCTAGAACTACTGTACCGATTTTAATGAAATTTGATATGTACATACATTGATACAATACAAAACAAATAATCATTCAATAATTGTAATACACACGCATGATCGTGCGTAACACTCGTTGGAGTCGGAAGGTATGAAACAGCGGTTGCAGAATAAACAAAACAAATGGGTTAATAGATGGGTTAATAGGGGGTATGGTCCCCTCTTACAGATATACAGGTCTCGCATCGTGATTTTATACTTGAAATAAGGCAGTTTATCATTTCCTGTGGCAATTGGTCCCACTCGTTCAGCAACGCTGTTTTCATTCCCTGGATGGTTCTCGGAGGGGGGTTGCGAGTTGCAATTGCCCTCCCTAGAGCTTCCCAGACATGTTCTATAGGGTTAAGGTCTGAAGATCTGGCTGGCCAATCTATCCGGCGAATATCCTCACTCTCTAGAAATTCGTCGACCAGAAGAGCTCTATGTGGCATCGTGTTATCGTCCATTAAAATGAACTCAGGGCCAACTGTACCCCTGAAAAGGCAAACATAGGGCTCCAAAGCCTCATCCCTATACTTCACATCAGTCACAGTGCCTCTTTCAAAGACATGGAGAGGTGTGTGGCCATCCAACTTGATGCCTGCCAAGACCATTAAACTTCCTCCCTCCAAAATGGTCGATTTCGCGGACATTGGAGGGTAGGTAGCGGGTCCCTGGTTCTCTCCATATGAACGTACGGCGAGAATCGTTGTTTAGGCTGAACCGGGACTCATCAGTGAAGACAACGGTCGCCCATTGATCCATACTCCAAACTCTATGCTCTCTGCACCATGATAAACGGATTCTCCTGTTCGTAGAAGTGAGCGGGACGCAAACAGCAGGTCTTCTTGCAAAAAACCCTCTCTCATGAAGTCTTTTGGAAACAGTCACCCTTGATACACGGGTTCCTGTGGCTGCATACAAGTCACGAGAGAGCTGAGAAGCTGTAGCACTCCTGTTACGCCTCGCTATAATCGACAAATGGTGATCTTCTCTGGCCGTAGTGGCTCTTGGACGACCTTGCCCAGGCTTTCTCTCGATGGATCCGGTATCCTGGAACTGTTTCCATAAGTTACACACGACACTGGGCGTTAAATTGAACTCTCTACAAATTTGGACTTGAGATTGGCCTACTTCTAGCCTCCCCACAATTCGCCACCTCATTCCATCATCTAAGCGTTGGGGGTTACTCATTTTTACTGTTACAATTTGAAATTAACCGATTGCTGCAAAAAAACACCATCTATTAACCCATTTTTTTGTTTATTCTGCAACCGCTGTTTCATACCTTCCGACTCCAACGAGTGTTACGCACGATCATGCTTGTGTATTACAATTATTGAATGGTTATTTGTTTTGTATTGTATCAATGTATGCACATATCAAATTTTATTAAAATCAGTGCAGTAGTTCTAGAGATAATCAACCAAGTCTGCAAATTCTCTTAATTTCTTACACCAGTGTATAATAGTAATAGAAATAATTTGTATATATAGAATGTATATTTTGACCCTCAGTATATATATATATATACATATATATATATATATATATATATATATATATATATATATATATATATATATATATATATAAAACCCTTAACCCCCTTAATGGCCCGTTCTTACAAGGGAGTATGAAATTTCCCGTTCTAAAAAGGGAATCGGAAAAATGGGCCCCGTAAGCTAAAGGTTAACATTGTTCGTTCTACTTAACTAAACGCAAAAATCCCCCTATTAGGTAAAGAGTGATCTGTCAAAGTAAGTTTTGAGTTTGTAAATTTAAAAACAATGTGCAGTAGGGAATTATATATTGATAATATCTTGGCTTTATAAATTAGTTCTGCTGTGGAATAACCGAAACAACCCCGATCGTTTCGGTTCAGAAGTATCAAACGTACAAAGAACGTTAAGTTTCTTCTAACAGTCAGTTACGGGATTGTATTATCTCCTGCACAGAAGCGAGCATTTGTAAATAGAAAGCAAAAAACAGCGCAGTCGTTCCCTCCTGAAATTCCCTTAATGAGTTTCGAATCGCAACGGTACTTCTCCCAGTTCCAGCAGGAAAATATCGCAAACCGGGAACGAAACTCCGAATTTTTGCGATTAATGAGAAACGGCACGACTGTGCTCGGGTATGTTTCGTACCCGATTATCTCTGCCTCTCATTCGAATGCCTAATTGAGAAATGCGAGCAAATCGATGGAGCCATTCAGAACGTTTACGGCCTGCCTGGAAGATATTTACTGACGCCATCCGCGTCCGAGGTACTTCGTCATTAGTGGAATACAAGCGGGATAAGCGGGTTTACGCGGCCCATTTCAAGCGGTATTCCGGACTACTTGGAGAAATGCAGGAAAGAAAGGGTGGTGAAGGTGTGTTCGCGAACTGATCGATGACCATTAAAGAAGCCTTTCTACTGCCATTGTTCTAACCGAAAATCCCCGCTTTATGGAGGAGAGGTTTAACTTCATGAAATGTTGACTCATGAACATTTTAAGTTAAACCTAAGTGTCGGTAGAATTGTAAAGGGTAGATTAAAGCAACAAATCGAATATCTCCATCGTTCCTTAAGTTTTACAGACTGGCAGAGGACGTTACAGAGTTTCCGAAGTTTCTATAAATTTCTTCTCGAAGGGCTGTCATTTGTGTTAGATCATTAATATCCTGCATTAGTGCAGTATGAGGTTGTTCAGTCAGCTTTTGCATTCCATGCAATTCCGATCAGAAAATTTTAAGAAATCTGCTTCCAGCAACACATGCGTATCATTGTTAGTATTTTCTCATATTCAAAATAAAATTTTAAGAAGATACACCTCTAGTCAACAGAATATAAAGAACTCCTGCTTGGCACATTGCTGTCGTTTGATAGCATGTCATCGCAATAGTTAACATTCTAACAACGTTACTTTCAGCAGCTTCAAATTAAAAAAGGAACAACATTTCCGCATTTATGTCTTAGAATTAAATATTAGGGAATCCTAAATATAGGGGTGTATAAAATAAATTATTTTAACTTACTGCGAGTCTTCGCATAGCAAGCTTATTTACTACTTATCATAAAATCTCGAGTATAATACGCACTTTTTTTTAACTTTTTAGTCCGCAAAAATGAGGGTGCGTATTATACTCGGGTACAAAAAAAAAAGTAGTTTTAAACATTGGATAAACGAACGTACAGCAGCTGTAAGACATTGTCGCAACACGGGTGCGTGCGCATCTGCACTCCGTCATTCATCCACCCATTTACTAAGCAGGTATTCCTTTTAAACAAATAGAACTCACAGTTCGTATAGTCAAGTGAGGATGATGATGGCGATATATATTACGACAGCAACAATAATTATGGCATGGACGCAACAACAATAGACGAGCTGTATTCTAGTGAAAGTGATTAAGACTGATAATTTGACAGTATCGTTTGTTTTGAATTAAAAATCAAAGTTTTTTTCTACCGAATTTTTATTTATTTTTATTAGAAATTTTATTTATATTAAAAAAAATTTGTGCAATTTTTTAATAAAATATTGAAAAGTTATGGATGCGTATTATATTCGAATTTTAGATTTTTCCGAAAATATCGCGCAAAATCAAGCATGCGTATTATACACGTGTGCGTATTATCGTCAAAATTTTACGGTATATTGAAATGTACGCAGTTTCAGTATATTCGCCAAGCATGCTCTATTTTCACCTTTAAAGTAAGGTTTACAGTAACATACAATTATATTGAGATAAAAAGAAAGTATTATCAGCTGAAAAATATATTTTAATGTTATGTGGGAAAACATATTATCCCTTTAAATAGAAAAAAAAGAAACCTTCTTCGCTTTGATTCTTCTTTCAGACATTAACCACATTCAAGCTAAATTACAAATATTTTCAAATCTGTCCCTCAGTATGCCGGAAAATATGTCGCAAGAAGTATCGAAATCTACTCATTTGGACGATAGTGTACATAGCAGTTAGCAGCAGAGGAAAAAATTGCTTCCAAAATGCTTAATTATACGGTTTCTGGTAGTATTATCTTTCTTGTTTCCTAAATATTATCTTTCCCACATAATTGATTAACAGAAAACGCGGCAGCTGAAACAAATAAAGCTGAAGCTCCAAATAACAAAATGGGCGCCGGATCTTATTTCCTCCGTTCCTCCTTTTTATTGCTCTATTATATTCGCTTCCTATGAGTTTTTTTACTCTTTCTGGTAGCAATAGAGGATGACCTCTTACAGTCAAAACTGAAAGGGGTATTTTGGGAGTTCCATTCGTTATCTTCTCTCCCAATAACCGCGAGCAGTGTTCAAAGATACCTCGTCTGCGAGAAGTATCGTAAGGAATAACTTTAGAAATCTAAAAATATCTACGAATTACGCTGATTTTTACTTGTTGGGGATTTTTGCTCTGGGGATATGAGATAATTGTCAGTTTTTGATTGTGGAGATATTTCCCATTCATAACACTTGAACGTCGCTAGCGGGGAGATCTTAATGTCCATGGTATACAACTGGTGTGCAGCGGCGCATTAGACTGCAGCGATATTTTTTTGGGGAGAATAAACAAAAAAATATTAGTAAGGCCCTCTTAAAATAAATATTAAGTTGATACCAAACGTCTGATTTCTAAGAACCAATTGCAAATCTCACCTTAATAAAACTAAAGCATTCTTAGTAATTTCCATTGTAGTCCTGTAATGTAATATTGCAATGAATTCCATGGCTATTTTCAAAACTGTATTACTATATTCTATTTTGGTGTTTACTTATACATTTCAATAAATAAATAAAATCAGCAATGGAGTAGGTATTTATAAGAACTTAAATTTGATATGTTCCTGATATTTTTTTCTATTTCCAATACAGCAGGCACAGAGGCTTTATCCTTGGCCAGGCAAGACGTGCAGCCTGATGGCGAGTATAGAGCAATGGTACTCTCGTACGTCGACGGCTCCCGAAACCCATACGGTGAAGCGAGCGTTGCACAGTCCGTTTACTGACTGTACGACTGGCACCGTCATTAAACTGCGTGGTAATTTGAGCTAATGTTTGGCTTTGCTGGCTACGTACAATACACCTGAACCGTCTCTCACCACACACTGTCAAGGCTAATTGCCCTTTGCAGTTTTCCCGATCGCTAGTTTTTTTTCCACCATCCATGTATTCTTAGTATACTCTTGACACTGTCGACCTTGAAAATCCTAGCTGTCTGACGATTTTGGAAATTGAATAGCCCATGCGTCGCGCACCTACGATTTGTCCGCGATCGAAGGCGTCTAAAGCAAGCAGTTTACCCATACTGGCAATTCCAACAACTAATTCAGAACAATCACAGTATGCGCTATATATGCAGTTACCACAGCGCCCTCACTTGCGCATACATGATGCGCAGCGCTACACAATTTGCATAGGCTTTGCTATCCCTAATTCAGTGGCACTTCAGTATGTATATAAAAATCGAAACAAAAAAAAAATTCTAAAGAAGGTGCCCCGAATTTCTAATCTCATTCCCAAGGGTGCCTCAGACATAAAAAGGTTGGGAATCCCTGACTTAAGTATTCATCTTTATTACTCTCTTGATATCTAGAGGTGTAATTTAAATAAAAAATGTGGTTTTGGGATGATGTAGCATACCACTTTTAACAATAAAATGGAAAGGATAATAAACAATTCAATTTCAAGTATATATACAGTCGAACCCCGTTATAACGAACCCGGAATATAACGAGCGAAAATTTTGATCTGCCATTTTCTTATTGTACGTAATTTAATTAGTATTGTGTCAGTTTAATGTAATCGATTTTAGTCGATTTAATTCATTAACGATCATTTTTAATATATTTTATCATTTTTAATACATCATTATTCAATACAAGTAGCAACTAATAAGTTATACATTTTGTGAACTCTAGCAATTTTTTTAACAATTCGGATATAGCGAACCACGGTTAAAACAAAAAACTTAGTTATACTAGCTATCGATGGAATGATCTAAAATTGTATTTCTTAATGTTCGAATACAGACAGGAAAACCCCCTCTATCAATTGGTTCTTTCATTTAAAGTTTATTTTAAATCCAATAATTTAAAATTGAATAAACACAGAAAAAAGTGTTATTTAAGCAAAAAATAATATCAGCTCTACGCGACTAGATGAGCGTAAAAATCAATTTCTAATGATCTACTCATATTTAAAATAGTCCTAGTACAATATTAATTTCATGAAATTAAAAAAAGGTATCTCCTTTTTTTATTGCGTTGCTAATTAATTTTCAAAATTTAATATAAAAGTATTGAGCTGATATACACATACCTTAATTTCAGAGTTCTTAGAATTGTTCTCAAAAACATTGTGACTTTTTTTTACGTGAGATCAAAGAGAAGATAATTTTCACATAATCAAGTAAACCAAATTAAAAATAAATATTGGCATTAACGAATATTAAAACTATTTAATAAGCTATTATTAGCAGCCATTTTCAGAGATCGCCTTCATAGAGGATATCTCTAGCAAATCAATCTTAGTGCCTAATTTAAATATCCTAAAAACTTTAGTTTCAGTGATGAATTACTATGGGTTTATACATTAACCTTTAGCTTATGGGTCCCATTTATCCGATTCTCTGTTTAGAAAGGGAAAGTTCGCACCCCTTTGTAAGAACGGCCATTAAGGGGGTTATAGAGAATTAGCACTTCTACCCTACCTTGGGTGTATATAATTTGAAGTGGCACTCTAATGAATTAGATTCAAACACAGTTCTAAATTAATAAACATGTTTATTTAAGTATTTGCACATATAGATTTTACTTTTCAACAATAAGCATACGTACTACTAGTACGATATCTATATATATATATAACACTCATGGAAGGCATATTCTTTCAATATAAACACGTTGCAAAAAAATTCAGTTTGAAATACTCACAATACTTGAACGTCAAACCCGCAGTGCTGCTACGTAAACTTTAGGCCACAGAATACTAAATAACTTTCGTCTATCACGAACTCGCGTAGGTTAGCTTCAACCTAGCTAAAACACCACTAGCGGCTGCTCGCAAAACTCCTTTCACTTTCTTTCACCTCTTCTCACTTCCTTAACACTTCGTTTCTTTTATCTAGCTGCTTGGTATTTATACCAACCGCGTATGCTTTGAAATTAGCATATCTCAAGCGGCTTCTTTAATTTATTCACTTAAAAGTTCGAATCTTGTGTAAACCTTCCTGGGTTATATATATATATATATATATATATATATATATATATATATATATATATATATATATATATATATATATATATATAAATATTTATTTATTTATTCTTTCATTTTGGGGCCCGTATTGTTTGGATACATGCTTTCCCACCATGTAAGTAAAAGGTTAATACAAGACAAACCTTGACAAACGGTAAAATTTTAATTTGTACATTTCTAAATTATAGAGCTTTACCGGGATCACATGAAAGCTCTTTTCTTCTCGCACATTTATTTTCCTCTACGCGTTGAACAAAACAAACAATTTATAATCCATTTGGTTTCCTGAAATGCAGATCTAGGGGTGGTCTTGTAAAACAGAATCCCTGCCGTGAAAGAATTGTTTTGGGGTAAATAAACAATTTGAAACGTGTTTAGCTTTGTAATGAAACGATCACATCCGTGTTTACTAGCGTAAAATGAAATTTCTGCCCAGAAAATGGTGGTCCGAGAAAAAAACAAATCAATAAAAAGAGGAAAAATGATACTGTCGAAGAAGCTTTTAACAAACTTTTGAAACTGAAATTCGTTTCTGGTTAGTATTTTTGGTATTTCTGTTTTTCTTTTGAAACATAATTTTCTTCAAAATACAATTACAATGAACCGAGTTTATTGTTATAGAACAGATTAGTTCGGAGCCAAGAGTTGCCTATATTCAAACAGCGCAAATAAGTATAATATAACTTCTGTTGCCTGGAACTATTAAAACTCCCTTGGGTAAGCAGGCAGGGAAGAAAACAACAACAAAAATTCCTGTAAATAAAAGTAGACAAAGATTCGAGGCTTTATGAAACTAAAATGTCCAAAATGCTAATGGATATTGCAGTGAAATAGATATTTTATGATATCAACATTGTTGATGAAATTTTTGTTGTTGTTTGTGCGCACAAAAGCATCATTAACATAATCACAACCAGGCTGAAAAATATAAATACAGAGTGATTTTTTTTAGAACTGACTCTATTCAGAGCCATCTGTAGCGTGATCGTTCAGTCGGAATTCCACAAAAATTGATAGAGAGACTAAGGACGACATGGGATATATTTTCCGTGAAAATAATATAATAAATAGTTCCAAAAGTTGCCGATAGGGGACGATATGTCACTTTCGTTGTCGGCGCACCCGATAATTTGCATAAAAGGCAAGTAAAACATCAAAATGCAAATTCATGACTACATAGTCGACAGCAGCGCCAGTATTTTGGGCGATAAAGATCAGTGCGGAATCTCATGTACCATCGCTTTACAGAAGAAAAGGTCATCAGTTGCTTTTTTCCACTTGCATGGCCACCTCGCTTCCCGGACGTAACCCATGTGACATTTTTCTGTGGGGTTATTTAAAATCTAAGGGGCATCTTAGTGGAGTCTCGAACTTGGCGGCCCTAAAGGACAACATATCTCGGACTTTGAACATTCCTGGTGACATGTTACGCTTGGCCGTTGAGAACGTAGTGTTCAGGATACAATGTGTCGTCCACGAAAACTGTGGTCACATTGAAGGAAGGAGAAGTAAATTTGCTGCATAAAGAGGTGTTGCAGTGAAATTTCTTTGTTATTCATTTGTTTGCTTAGAACTTTTTCGGTATTCATGCCTTATCTGTATATCCCGAAATACTGGCGCTGCTGTCGACTACATAGTCGTGAATGTGTATTTAGATGTCTTACTTGCCTTTTATGCAAATTCTTGGGTGCGCAGACAACAAAAGTAATGTAGTGTGCATAATTTTATTGTTAAGCAAACAGGAATGCCTGCAAAAAGTCCTTCCGTAAAGGTTTACAAAAATGATAAACAAAACTACCCCTAAAGCAAAAGCAGTTTGCTTGACATAGATGCTGTCTAACGATAGAAATACAAGATGTGGTTCTCTTAAAAACATATACTTTCATACATGCATAAAAGTTCATAAATTTAATAAATTAATAGCATATATTTCAGAGGGACTTGACATGTGGCAATGCATTGAATATTTACTGTATTAACGCATAAGACGTTGAAACGCTCTGTATATTTAGATATCGATGCCCGATATTATGATTTTTTGAATATTTAATGATTATATTGTAACTTCCTGAGCATTTTATTTCACTCAAATTGCGACCTGTTTAGTCTTCATGATATAAAAAAATGTTATAGCGCACCAAAAATAAATTCAATTAATCAATCCCTTTCAACAAAAACTTGGTAAATATATGAAGAAGAGACCAGATTTTTTTTGCGTCATAATTATCTAATTAATATTTATAAATTTACTGGTGATATGTAGAAAGCGCTTTTTTGGACGAGTGGGGAGGCTATAATTTCTTGCAGTTATATAGTCTTAAAAATGTTCGAAATCTATAACTTTAGGATATTACTATATCTTATCCCTACGCGAGCATCCGTATTTTATGTATAATTTCTTGATAAGCTTTCAAGAGCTTAACTCAAGGTCTCAACGACGACAAATTTCAAGGCATTTTTCACAATGCTTCAAACGATATCCTTTCCAGTGAAAATTGCTCATCAAACAAAACTGTTAATTCGTTTTTTTTATTATTTAAAAGTTTGTACTTCATATAAATTAAGAATAAACTTACGAAACAGCTGCTTCTCTCCTTCGCTAAAACATGTTTACTCTGGCGAATATTCAAGAATGCCTCTTTAAATAGCCTAGAATTTGAATATACCCCCCAATACTTTCTTCATTAATTCAGCCATTTTACTTCATTTTGAGCTCTCAATAACACTTATTGTAATGTTTATGTATAAATGTTGTTTTTTATGGGAGAAATGTTTAAAACTGTAGAATGGATAAAAACCACAATATTTCAAATAAATATAAATTTATATTAATACTAGAAAAATTGTTTTCGCGTTTATATAAAATTAATTGAATAAAAAGTGGAGTTCAGTTTCCTCTTTCCATTTGTTATAACTGGAAAAGTGATTTATTTATGTACCATTTACTGAGATCAATTTACTTTCCTGGAAGTAAAACTTCAGAATCAGTGGGAAGAGGTAAAAAACAGCCCTCTGTATTTCGTTAAATGTTATATAGACCAACTGACGTTAATTTTGTTTTTTGAATAGGAAAACTTACCACATTTTTTTAAATTTAAGATCTCTCACCCAAGAACTTTCACTGAGAGAAAACAAAATAAGTAAATTTTAAATAAAGCATCTAATCCTTTTTTCAAACTTTTGACTGATAGAACTGTGAATAAAAATGTACATTTCATTTTTTTATATAAACGTAAATTTGATTTTATTTATGTTTAACTTTTTTCCAGATGAGTTTGGCTAACTTTGATTTAAATGTTTCCCCACGAAAATGTTATGCACTTAATGACCTCCAGTTGCATTAAATGGGGAAACAAAGAACCTTCAAAAAAGGAAAGTTTTATGTTTTTCACTCTATTTTGTGTGCACGCTAAATAAGTCACCCATTTCAGTATTCCTTTGGAATCATCTGTCATAGCCATCTTCCAATTTATTCAGTTGACACCTCCCGCAACAGACGTCAAATAAGATCCACGTGACAGGAATAGCAAATTTTCACCAACTGAGGATGTCATTTAGGCTATTTTCCAGCCCCGACGTATGAAATTTGGTGGTTGTTGGAATAGGAAAATAAGAATTGTTAAGCAAATGTATAATTTCCCACACTAAGAACGCAAGGAGTGTGCGTTGGGGGAAAAATTGCAGACTGGAGACATGTTAGTCTCGTCTAAGATTGTGCATTTTTGTAACATTTTTTTCTTTTATAATAGTTTATTTCATCATTTATTTATAATCAAGGAATTACTGGTGTTATTTTATTAAATTATTCAAGCAGGGATAAGATATTCAAGGGAAAAAAATTAGGGGATTAAAAACTGGCCTTTGCAAATAAAAGTTGGTTTTTGTTGAAATATTATGCTCTTTCATCGTAAAAAAATAACGAAAGGCAAAGTACTCAAATTCTAAGGAATTTGTTCTTTGTCATGAAATGGCTTTCGTAGAAAAATTGATATACAGGTATTTGATCCCAGAGCTGGGTGCCAAAAAAACAGTGCCACACTTGAGAAGATGTGTTTCGTTCAGTTCTATCATATGTACAATAGCCAAGTGACCTCCAGTTGCATTAAATGGGGAAACAAAGAACCATCGAAAAAAGGGAAGTTTTATGTTTTTCACTCTATTTTGTGTGCACGCTTAACACTTTATTAGTGATAACATTGGACGTACGGATACTTAAATATAGATTTATATTTTCCAGTACAAACACTTTATTAGTGATAACATTGGATGTACGGATACTTAAATATAGCTATATAATTTTTTGTTTTATATTTTCCAGAACAAACACTTTATTAGTGATAACATATAATAAATAAAGGATTGTACGGATACTTAAATATAGCTATATAATTTTTTGTTTTATATTTTTCAGAAAAATAACATTGGATGTATGGATACTTAAATATAGATAGATAATTTTTGTTTTATATTTTTCAGAACAAACACTTTATTAGTAATAACATTGGATGTACGGATACTTAAACATAACTATATAATTTTTTGTTTTATATTTTCCAGAACAAAATACTAACTGTTACATTAATGTTTTGAAACTTCGATATTGATTCCGAGCGCAATGGAAAACTCATTCTGGCTTCCGTTTCTAAAATTCTCATTTTGTTATTCATCAGTTTATCCGATAAAAAACGTTAAAACCATGCACTACAAATTTTTGATACTAAGTACTCAACAACAACGACAAAAAATAAATTTAAAAGAAATAAAAAAGCAACATCCCCTTGAAATTCTTTCCTGAAACGCTCATTAAAATTAAAGATTTCTAATACTCTAAATAACTCGCTTGATTTTATTGTTTAACACAAAAGGTTAGCATATTTCCCTATTGTTACTTAACAAATCCGATTCACGTTACTCATTAGAATCTTACTTATAATGTGCAATTTGTTGCGAATGGTTATTAACCTTAATCACAAATGATTAAGTTCAGCTTTACATATTTTTCCTTAATTATCCCGAAAGACGAGAAAGGGGATGCTTCATGTGGTTGGGACTAAGGAATTAAATTCAAGATCGAAACACAATGCGACATCTCATTAACAGGCATTATTTTTAATCTTCTCAAAATCAGTTTTAAATTTATTGAATACTTCGAGTTAATTGGTATTTTTCACACATGTATGTCTAAATGGTTCTTACACGCTATAGTTATTCAATGGCAAAGAATAATGAGAATTGTCATTCAGTGCCCTACTGTAAACTTATATGGTACGGAATATAACACATTGGGGCTAAAACTCCCATTGTAAAATCATCAAAACTGAAATCGTTTTTATCCATTTCGATATTATGTCCTTTATAAATTCTAGTTGTTAATTCCAGGTAAATTCCTGGCACTTTTACCGGAGTGGCTATTCAATGTGAAATATTATCTGTTCATATGACCGTTTACGTTTGATTTTGTTCAGTTCTAATCCCATCGGACGCCATTAAACATCCTCGTGTTCACGACGGATATATGTACGTTAAATCCGTATACTGGAAAGTACTGTGATATCAGAGAGGGGGAGGGTTTGAGGTGCTTTTCAAAGACTCTTTGTACCACAGATGAATGCTAAACGTAGACTAGAGTGGTGCCGAGAACATGAGACTTAGAATGCTCCCCAATGGATGCATTCGTTGCTTTCACATGAATCCACTTTCACACTATTCCCAACCTCAGGACGTGTTTACGTGTGGAGAACGCCGACAGAGGTTTACAAACACCCTCGTTCCAACACTCACAAAACTTACAAACACTCACGTTCCAACAGCAAAGATTAATCGAGGTTCTGTCATGCGTTGGGTGGCCATATTGTGGTTTACAGCAGGACCCATTATCACCCTAAGAGGAAGGGAAAACTGGCAGCGACTATTTAACTAATTTGGGTGACAATTTCTGTAAATTGGGGCAGACATTGTTTCCTGTAGCAGATTATATCTTTGAAGATGATAGCGCCCATATTAACAGAGCTGGAACGGTTAAATCATGATTTAAAGAACATAATGATGAAGTTGAACACCTTCCTTGCCCTGAACAATACCCAGATTTAAACATCATCCAGCCACTATGGTCTGTATTGGAAAACAGAATGAGATGCCGTTATCATCCTCCAGCATCTCTCATGCAATTGGAGCATTTCCTCCTTGAATAATGTGTAACATACCACTTACCACAATCCAGACTTGTATGCATACATTCCGAGGAGGATTCAAGCAGTTTTAAATACCAAATATGCTCCAACAACATACTAGCAGACTAATACCTGCTTCATCAAGATCTTTCCATTATTTTGGACATCCCCTGTGTGTGTGTATGTATATATATACACATATATATATATATATATATATATATATATATATATATATATATATATATATATATATATATTCATATATTCATATATATATATATATATACATATATATACATATATATTCATATATTCATATATATATATATATATATACACAGTGCGTCAAATAAGTTTTAAGACTCGTCCCAGAGCACAGATTGTAAAAGCGCTGTGAGTGTAAATCCGCATGCGTCATAACGTCCATCGTCTGCTGGCACACTGCTAACAAGTTGTGCGCATTTCGTTAAGTAAATGAGAGAAGGCGAGCGTTTATTGCAGAAGTGAATATTTTTCATGTTGAATTTTTAAGATGGAGCAAAGAGCTTTAATTAAATTTAACGCAAAACTTGGTAAAAGTACTTCGAAAACATACCAACTCATGAAACAAGTTTACGGTGACTGTTGTTTAAGTAGATGAAATGTTTTTGTGTGGCACGAACGTTTTTTGGACGGAAGAGATACGGTAGAAAATGATCAGCGTAGTGGAAGACCAATTTCATCTAGGAGACCTGAAGTTATTGAGAAAGTACGAAATTTCGTAACAAACGATCGCTGTGCATCACTGAGAATGATGGAAGACTCTTTAAACATCAACAAAGATACAATTTGAACCATCCTGCATGAAGATTTGGCAAAACAAAAGTGTGTGCTTAATTTGTTCCATACAATTTAACCCCTGAGCAAAAAGCAATGAGAAGTGCACATTGCGGAGACATTATTTCAGCCTCTGAAAACGATCCAAACTTCTTGAAGTCCATTCTTACAAGTGATGAAACCTGGTGTTTCCAATATGATCCTGAAACAAAACGAAAAAGTGCGGAATGGAAGTCACCAAATTCACCACAAGCCAAACAAACATGAAAAGTTCCATCCAAAATCAAAACAATGCTCATTACATTCTTCGATAGTAAAGGTATTATCCACAAAGAATTTGTTCCAACTGGACAAACAATTACAGGTCAATACTACTTAGCTGTTTTAAAGCGTTTGATGACCAGAAATCGTCGCATTCGTCCAGACTATAGGACTGAAAGCAGTTCGTGCTTGTTACACGACAATGCACCCAGTCACACCTGCCTTATTGTTAGTCGATTTTTGGCAAAAAATAATGTTTGTGTGTTGAACCATCCACCGAATTCACCTGATTTAGCAACCTGTGACTACTCCTTATTCCCAAAACTTAAAATGAAGTTAAAAGTGTGGTATTTTGAGGATATTTCGGCCATACAAGAAGCTTCGACGCGTGCTTTGCAGGCCATTCCACAAAGTGATTTACAACAGGCTTTCGATTCATTATTAAATCGCTGTAAAAAGTGCATTGAAGCCGGAGGGTCCTATTTTGAATAAAAAACCAAAACAGGTATTAATTTCTTGTTTCCATTTCTTTTTACAGACCCAGTCTTAAAACTTATTTGACGCACTGTGTATATATATATATATATATCGTGTGTATGTAAGTAAGTAATAACACCGCACATTATTAACTGTCTCGCCCCACCTCTTTTACTTAACGCGTATTCTTAAATTATCCTCCTTTCTATAAAGCACAGTCCCTATTTCAAATTGCGACCTGGAAGTACATTAAATGACTGACAAGTTTTTTCCTTAATGCACATGCTGAAAGTCAGGCACCTATGGTTCAGGATGATTCAGAAACCACGCGCCTTGCATAGCATGTTCGGAATCTTGAGTTATGGCTCACGTGGTTAAGTCAGGTGTTTGGGTATGACCAATTAGAAGAATTTTAGATTCCTACTGCCCCCGTGGTATAAAAACATTGAGCAGAGCTTTTCGGCCCTTCTTTGCCTTGCTCGATTGCTATTCTGGCTGCCCTCCCTCGCGTCCCTTCAATGCCTATCTTCTCTGTGGTTTTACCTCCCCGATGTGTCAATGGCTTTCCTGAAATAATATTATTGTCGTCACTCCGGCTTCGTCTTCAACTATCGTGTTTCATCTCCTACATAGTTTAAAGTTAAAGTTTATTACTATCTCTCTCTCTCTCTCTCTCTCTCTCTATATATATATATATATATATATATATATATTAATTCAAATTTCAGCATATGTAACGAAAAATACTATAAAAGATTTTTCAAACCATAAACCATATTTTTATTTAAGTTACAGAATATTCGTAAGTTGAATTTATAGGAATATTTATCAAAATTTGTCCTTTTAATCTAATAAATATAGATCTTGAAGATATAAAAATTAAAATCAAATAGAAACTGTTTTTGATAAACAAAAATCAAGGTTAAAAAAATAAATAATTTAATGAAGCATACAAAATGATTAAAATATAAAAAATCGGAATTATTTTAATAATACTAAAAAGTCAAGTAAGCTAAATTATTATAACGTTAACTAAATAACTGATCAGGTCAAATAATAGGAAAACACTAAGTAGCCGACCATTAGAGGATTAGGGTAGTAATTTGCGAATTGTTGCTAATTCTCCAGTGCGTTAGCGGTCGGCGCATCTGTTGCCTGGTCTCCCTCACTACTGTCTCTTGATGCAACCGTGGAAGTGAGGGTCTCTCGATGACGCCGCCCTCGCTGCCAGCAGACGACGAGGATCTGGCGAGCTGGGAGGAGGTTTCTCGTACCGCAGCTGTCGCCAGAGACGGGGCTTTTTCGTTCCGCGGCGCTCCCGTTGCGTTCCTCGAGCGCTATCGCATTTCTCTTTGATGTTTTGCGATCAGGTTCCGACCGGAGTGTGTGCACTACTTCCAAGCACAGTTCTTTGACTTTTTTTGTTGTTGTTTGTAACCGAGAAGATTGTCAAATATGTTTGCGATTCGAAGCTAAAACACGGCAAAGATCGTGGGTATTTGAATATAGTTTCTTCCAGTTGTGATCTGTAGGTCGTAATTTCTCCTGTTGTGAATGGACAAGTTGTCAAAGTGTGGCGTTTACTCAGTGCTATTAGATATCGCCAGAGAATCTTCTTCTTTCTACGAAGATCTGAGATAATCATTTAGAATTTAACTCAAAAGAAATCTGCCTTGTTGTGCTTTTCTTTACGGTAAAATTAAGCTTGCTTTTGACTTCATTAATAAAAGAAACAGACTCTTTGCAATTTAATAATAATTAAGTACCATCAAGCATTAAACAGTACTAATGGAAATAGGTATAGTTACTGAAGTTCCAATTTCTTAGAAATTATTAATCGGCTCTCTCAATAAAATTGTTGAGAGCATTGCAGTGCAATTTTCACGAATTTGTTAAAAATTATCAGCTGGAGAAAAAGAGACATATTCCTTGTATTAATTATTTTCTAGCGTTTAAACCTTTTATAACTTTTACTTTGCTCATCTCTAAATTTCTTATGTTAACATATTTTTCTAGGAAATGAAATTTTTATTTTTGTTAAAGGATAAACGATTCAAATGAATTAAAAAAGAAAAAATTTCTTTTTAAATGCTATTTCAAACCAAGAAAATTTAAATTTAATTTTCTTTGATGTGAAAAACTTTCTTAAAAGTATACCTTGTGTTGCCTAAAATTTTGAAGTTTTGTTTCCATTTATATTAAAATTTTGTCAAAAACTGAACATATCTTTTCTTCCTAGGGTTATAAGATTACTTTCATTATTCTGAGCTAATACGTTTTTAAAACTCTTGAAGAATATACAGAGAATAGTGTTGCGTAATTTTTATACTTTCGCCAAAAGCCAAATTAACTAAAAATATTATTTAATTATAATCAACCCATTTTACGAACTAGCAAAAAGTTATTAATATTTTACTCGTAACTATATCGAAAAAGGGGATACATTCTGTACTTCCTTTTTTAAGTTTTAAGCATATTTCCCAAATAACCATTTTAAATATCATATTTCACTCTCGTTTTATCTCAAGGGATTGATATTGCCTGAAATTAATACTGTGTCCTATTAAACATTAGAAAAGGTGATCAAGGTCAGTTGTTTTTTCTATAAGATATCCCTCGATATGGAACAAAATGTTAATCAAGGGATCACATAGATCTTCGATATTGCTTACAAAATCGATGAAAGTCAAAAAGAGGTTGTGATGAACTCGTTGTAAAACATGATACTGCTGCTCTTCTGTACAGAATGAATATACTGTCGTCATCAAAAAAAAAAGATTTCAAGCTACTTACTCGATGCTTTCAAAATCACATGGAATTTTTAAATTAGTAAAATGAATAACAAAGAGCTTTGTCAATGAACAACTTTCTTTTACTGTTGTATTCGAAACAGTTCTATTTGAAAAAGGCAACTGGAAGCAACTGCAATGATAGTATGTATATATATATAACTGACTTCACAAAATTAAAGTGATAGCGTCTGATAAAGGCAAACGAATTGTATCAAACGTACTGTTGAAACTCTATATAAAACTTTTACAATTTTAAGTAAATTTCAAGAGTTTCAAACTTTTTGCAATATACGAGTGTATGTTAACACTTTTAAGTTTTGTCAAGATATGTAATAATGAAAACCTTTGGATAATGCAAGAAGAACCTGTGCAGGATTAACGAGTAAAAAATACTGCATTTAAAGTCAGTCATGGACAGTGTTTCTCATTGATGAGTGGAATAGTGTGAGTTCATCATTACTAGATAATCACCAATTATACAATCTTTTTTGATGGAAATAATGTTCTGTGCAACAAAAGTATGATCAAAGCCTCAACAAAGGTAATGTTGCTCCACTATCTCCGGACTATAGGACTACTTATTATTCTTTTAGGTAAGTATTTTTAAAATTTCTAATTAGAGATAAACATGCATGTTTAAGGCTCCATGAAAACTTTCTTACTTTACGAAAGGAAATGTTTTTGTTCAAAGAAATAAATTTTCGTTTTATACTGGTAAAACTGTAAAACTCCTCTGTTTTTAGTTCGTGATGTTTTGATAGTATTTTACTTTATAGACATTAAAATGTTTTAATACTACCTAAAAATCAAAAATAACATGAAAATTACGGCTTAAACCAATTTTAGTTGTAATAACATTTTTTTATATGTAATAAAAATTCCGAATATATTTTCTCTTTTGCTTTTAAAAAAATATGTTTAAACCTGGGGAGCGAGTTGACTATTCAACCTTTTTTGGAGGAATAAATTGTTTCTCGTTTATAAATGCCGTTTCGAAGTGATTATACAAATGTAAAGATGAAAAAGTCTATTAATCGAAGCGTGTGTAATATCAGAGAGATTACTGATGGTATCATAAGTAAAATTGACTAGAACTTATAAGGTATCTTCATTAATTTCCCTGACAGATCTTAAAAATTATTACTATACCTTTGAAAAATGTTTTAATATCCTGCTAAATAACTTCTATATTCTTTTATGCAACTATTTTGTTTTTGAAATTACAAAAACTGGTATTAATTTTAGAAACACTAGAATTGCCGCTCTCATGGTTTAGTGGTTAACGGCATGAGCTTCCACGAAGTGGGCTTGTGTTCAAATCCTGAATAAGGCTTTGTCGTTACCGTGTTGTTCTCTCATAGGAAGCAATACTGGATCAACGAAACGGTGCCCCCATAATAAAGTAGCCAGCAAGACTTCGCTGTGAATAACCAAAGGCGAATGTCTGACGACAAGGGCCTTCGCGCTAGGAAAAAAAAATTAAAGTGAACTCTAAGATTTTACCCTTTTCTTTCTGTGATCGTTCACAGTGACAAAACTTCAAGCGCATGCCTGATACGCGTGTCGTCATCGACTGGCATGGGGTCGATTTTAAACTGATAAAATGTTTTAAAGGTTTTTAAATGCTATAAAAATATCTGCCAATTTTTTAAAAAAACTTTTAGGCTTTTCTTTTATTTTTTTTTTCAAGGTGAAATAGAACTTGTTCAACAAACCCATAATTCTAGTTTTTTGCAAATAATTCATGATAACTTTTTAATTGTCGTGTTGTTTCATGACTTTTAAAGAAGTCTGTTTCATCTCAGATGTTTAAAGACACATTTTCCTGATGTATATTTCAATATTTTTCATTTTTTTAACCCGAGAAATTAAAGACAATGTAATTTATTTTCTAATGAAAAAAATTAATCTACAAATTTATGCAAATTTCTAGGAATACATTTTTAAACTGGAATAATACTTTTTGCTTTAAAAGTTAACCCTTTGAGGGGCGCCGTTTGCACAATGCAAACGCATAAATCTAGTCTTTTTTTTACTTGCATTCATGTATTCCAGTTAAATGAGCAGAAAAATGTTAGTATTGCCATCTGTTATCAGTTTAAAAAAGTAAAAACATTTTGCAAACTTTAATTGGAAAATTTTTCAAGATACTTTGGGTTAAAAAAAATCGGGAAAAAAATCTGTACCATACAAACGGTGGAGGTTGTTGCCACTGAAAGGATTAAAGCAGAAATTAACATATTCAAAAAATAACTGCACTGTTCTTGTGTAATCAAAAGCGGTTATATACCTGAATTTATCTTTTTGATAGGCACCTCAGTAAATCCCGGAAGATTAAGTATTTTCCATACCGCTGGTAAACAATAGGCATGGTTACGTCATTGAAAATGCTGTGTAATTATAGGTATGGAATGCGCTACCTTTACTTGTGCCATGTCTATTTAACGTAACGTATGCCACGTTGCGTTAACATAACGTATGCGACGTAAACTGTAAAATAGACAAAAGCTGGTTCAGTGATATGGTTTGAATGAGGCGTTAACGCATTTTTCAAGGACTCTTTGTAGTCGTGCTTATATAAGTAAGTTTATAATTATTTATTTAAAGTGAAGTATTAAAGTCTAACTTGAAAACTTTTATTCCTATTTGAATAGTTTTGCAAATGTAAATACACATAAGATTAAGGTATCCGAATACGTTCGGAGCACATTTTTTCAAAAGCTTTACTTCGTGGATTTCGGTACTCATTTGCGAGGAAATATAGCACCAAAATAGGAAAATAATGAAAAAATAGACCATTACTATACAATTTATTTTTCAAAATAGAAGAGTGTTGGTCGAAATTTAGTAAATTTTTACATAAACGTCTCTAGCTCTAGAAAAAACATTTATGGATATAACATTAATTTATTTTTATCATATCTCCGCAGGTCACTCGTTAGTGTCATAAACTTAAAACTAATCGATGCTTTAAAATAAAAAATAAAAAAAATTCAGGTAGTCTCTTCTAACGAAACTACCGCGGGTTATTAATGTAGGATTACTTATCGTTGCTTACCTCTTTTGTATGTATATATGTATCTATCTATCTATCTATATATATATATATATATATATATATATATATATATATATATATATATATATACAGGGTGACAATTATTGAGCTATATGAAATAAAAAGTCAAATTTTAAAAAACTTCTGAGTTCAAAAATTTTATTCAAATTTGAAATGTAACTACAAGATTAAGTTTATGACGATTAAGTTATGTTCGATATGCTTGCCATCAATGGCTATGATGTACCGCAGACGGAGAGCAAAATTCTGCAAAACTCGCTGAAGTGTCGAGACATCGATGATTTCGATGACCTCCTGATGCTTTCGATGAGCTCAGCGATGATTTTGGGGTTATTTGCGTTAACTTTGTCTTTAATATGGTCCCACAAAAATGAGTCACTAGGGTTGAGATCAGGCGATCATGGTGGCCAAGCGATTCCCATTCCAGTGGCCTCTGGGTACCCCAAAGACAGAATGCGTTCTCTAAAGGGATCTTCAATACTTCAAACACTCTATTGGTCCAATGGCGTCATGCTGCATCCTGCATGAACCTCATTTTTTCGAAATCTGGGTCACTTTGGATAATTGGGAGAAGATCATTTTCTAAAATTTTGACTTATCCTTGAGCAGTCACCGTGCCTTTAATGAATATCGCACCGATGATTTCCTTTGAGCCGCAATAGGCCTGTTATTGCTGGAAGGGTCTGTTCACATAGGAGTCCATTGCGTTGCGTTAAGGAAAAGATGACGTTGAGACGAAAATAAACCATTCATAGGCGTTAAAAATTTCATTGCTAATCGTTTGGAGGCATATGATTGGTTTATTTCCGTCTCAACGTCATCTTTTCCTTAACGCAACGCAACCGACTCCTATGTGAACAGGCCCTTAGCCTTTACTATGGATATACGCTCAGAAACGCAGTATTTCGACATTTTCAACAAAAAATGAACACTAACAACAATACTAGTGCGCATGCGAAAAAAAATCCCAACATGCCCTGCATTCAACCGCCAAGTTTTCACTGAATTTCGCCAATGGTTCAAGAGTTATGAAGTTTTTTTTCATATAGCTCAATAATTATCACACTATATATATACATATATGTATGTCAAAATGTTGACGCATTTTATTGTTTTTCTGTTTAACTGTTCACTGATTGTCCAAGCGATAGAGATTGGGTTTGGTGCGCTGCTAAAATTATAACTCGCGAGGTACGGACGGACGGACGGTTTTAGCGTCTGAAATTTTGCTTTCCGGAGGACCGTTATGTAGGAACTTAATCCTACGTTAAAAAATACATGTGATTTTATTCAATTACACTTAAAATTTGAGTCATTTATCATGAGATTCTTTTATAAATACAGTTGTAAATCAACAACCATTATACCCAGAGTGAAATCTCTACATTTTTAGTTTTAGAAAATCACTACATTTTTAGTTTTAGGAAAAATACTACCTTGAATATTTCTAAGATATATCATGATTTTATTTTGAGCTATCGCTGAGTCGTATAATTTTTTGATGCAAATTAAGTTCTTCAGAAAACACAATTAAATTTTTCACTTCTGTCGAAATTGCCTGCTAATTTTCTTTTTAAATCACTGTAATTTCATTTCTAGAGATCACACAGGAAAATTAAAAGCAGATTTAGAAACAGAAATTTACATTCTCTATGAAAAAGGAAGAAATTTTTTGGGGGAATTTTCATTAAAATCGATGTTCTAAACGTAGTCGAATACCTTAAAGTATTTGTTCATGCATCAGTATTTTTGCATTTTTGCATTAATTATCTCAACCATCTAAAAATGGCATACTTTGATGTCAAATATTGACAACATGCACATCATAGAGGCATTTGTAGATATTTGAGCAATCACTCAATATAACATACAAAGGTCCACATGTTGAATTACCATGAATATTTAACGGACGAAGTTTTCTAGTACTAACTTGAAATATTTTAGTGATGTCAAAATAGCGACATAAATATCAAAGATTGTTGTATATTAAATGCCCATCTTGCAATAGTGTGAGTCCATCATTACTTGATAATCACCAATTATACAATCTTTTTTGGAGGGAAATAATGTTCTATACACCAAAAGTATGAACAAAGCACAAACAAAGGTAATGTTGCTCCGGACTATAGGACTACTTATAATTGTTTAAGGAGAGTATTTTTGAAAGTATATATTAGTATATATTAGTAGATAGTACAATTAATTGAGTATGTATATTTTAAACAATTCTAATTTTAAATCTCGAATTTTTATTATTTTGCTGTTGATCAAGAAATGTTTTCCAAGATGTTTTCTAACATTTATATGTAAAATATAATTAATATTCCATAGAACAGTAATTACTTTTCCAAACAATCAACAGACTTTACTGCACCGAAAATTTGTTGTTGTTGTTGTTTCTGATCCCCCACCCTCTAGCCGGAAGTTCTAGACTAGGTTTATATAGCCTTTGGACCGAGCACCCCCCTCACAGGGGCGACATCTGCGGGGTTCACACCCTCCCCACCCTCTGACCTCTTAGAAGGAACTCCTGGTCTACGAATTTAACGTGTCTATATCGGGCACAGACACGAAAGTATTTAACGGAGCTCGGTGGGATTCGATCCGTACACTCTCGGAGCCGAAAGCCGACGCGTTACCTCCAGAATACCTCGGGGCCACCCAAAATTTGTAAAGTGATCGATGCTTACACTTTAATAAATGGATATAATCTTACGAAATTGGAAGTTATAAGAAATAAAAAGTGACTGTTAGACTTTGACTGTAAATTACAGAATTTGTGAGCTGAATTCATTGAAAATATTTTGCTGAACGAAACAAAATTTATTTCGAAGTTTGTTTATACTACATTGTATTTCTAGAAAAGTGACTTTTTAAATATCTTGAACTAAAAAGTTTCTCCATAAACATCAATTCATTTTTTTTAATGCCAAATCATACAGATTTTTAAAAGAACATATTCAAAGGCGTTGCAAATGGAGAAACATATCAAATAGAGAAACGTAACAATAATCATCCGGCAAGCATTTGTAACTCTTTTATGCTAAAATGGTTTGAAATTGCCCCTAAGCAAGACCGTCTCTCTTTGCTCCAATGAAAGAAAGTAAAATAGGAGATAAACATTTCCTTATTTTATACCGTTGAAAGAAAAGAAATATTTGTAATCATGCTTGAAGGAAAACATAAATACGATGATATGAGAGCAATGTTTGAACTGCCCACTAAATTTGTCAGCATTAATATATAATAAACTAAAATATTTATCTTTGTTATTTACTCTCACATAAACCGACAACTTAGTAGCAAAGTTTTTAGTTGCTTTTTTTTTAAATTTTTTCTTGCGTATTGTACGGTTTGATGATTTATTCATATTGTGGCGTAGAGGGAGTTCACACATAGTCTGAAATGGAAATTTTGAGCTAAAAATATTTCTGGTAATTTGCCAGATATTAGTCGTTTCCACGAAATTTGATCGGCCATCAATTATAAATGACAAAGTTTAATGAAGAAAATTTTTATTATTTAACAAGAGACACTGAAAATTTATTGCCCAATATGAAATACCTTATTAAATTAAAGGCTTTTTTTTCACTCTTTTTATTTAAACAAATATATGATCATTTTTATGTTCAATCTGAAAATACGATATAAATCTTCATTCCACATGATACTTTTTAAAATCAACACATTTTCTTTAAAAATTAAGATTATTTTACAGCAAAGAGTAATTATGTCTGGAGATTAAATAAAAGAAATTTACTACCTGAAAAATTAAAACTAAAAAATCATCAGACACAGACACAAAAAAAATTTTAATTTTTAAGCTTTTATCAAATACCTCACATTTTTGAGAACTTGGAAACATATATACTTATTGCATTTCACCGGAAACAGAAAAATATGCATTTTTTAATGGCGAAATGGTACAAAGGTGAACTTAAATGTAATGAAACACAGATACAAATGGTAAAAAGTCTTACACTCGTCTAGATACCTGATTTAAGCAATCCTACCCATTAAATTTTTTAACAAAATCCAAAAAAGTAATCTTTATTCTTTAAAACATAATACTCGCACAAAGAAATAAAAAATTGTCTGAAAACAGCACACACGTGACAACGTCTCAAAATACACGGGCGGAATGAAGATTTCCAGAAATGGTTCGATAAGTAATTCTTGTTCATCTGATTGGGTTTATCAAGAAAAAAACAACAGAAACTATACAAAACTGGTAAAGCTCACATATTTCATTGCAATAGTATTATTTTCTACTATTAAAACTAATTTCATAAAAATAATGTTTCAATACATGTAATAAAATTGTAATAGATTTGGTACATGACGTTACGGCACTTCTGAGAAAGACGTTTGAGCCTATATTTCAATTTTAAGAACAAAGAATTCTAAGAGGGTTTAAATTCTTATATATGTTTTTCCATAGAAGTTTTAACTGCAAATGTAAAAAAATAAATAAATAAATACTGACATGAAACATTTTTATTTACTGTAAATGATTTCCCGCATGAGCTGAGTTTTCTTTATTTTTTAGAGATAAGTTTTGTTTAAGTTTGCTTCCGGCCGCAATCGTTGAAAATAATTTCTCAACATGGAACTCTTCTTTGGATTCCAGGCACTTGCCGATAATAGACGACTCCCATCGGGAAAAAAAATATTCTCTTACATTGAGGTACGCAGAGGCAATTCTGCAGACAAAGCTTTCTGACACCCCGGAACATATATCGATCATTCTATCGTACGGATCAAATCGTGAACCAAACTGTATTATCGCTGTGAATGTTTGATATGGGAGCAATATTTACCTAATTATCTGTAAATATATTCTCTACACGTTTTATTTGACTTTCACGACTAGAACGTAGAAGTAGTTTACTAACTTAGTATGAAATAAAAAATAAAAAAAAACTATTGGGAAAATGACAGGAATGTCATTAAAAAATTTCATTACATTACTAGTATAGTTAAGTTGATAAATTTCAGGATCGAAACTATGTAAGCCCTGTTTAATACGCGTTCCTCTCAGTCATTTATAATTTTTTTTAATTCAATGGGTTGTAGGCTATTTTTCGTAAGTTTTACATACTCAGAGCGAGAATTATAACAGAGCAGAGTTTATGCGGTATTTTTGGCATGCCCTGTATATACACATAGCAATAACGGTTGTAACCTTCTTCAAAAGGGGAATTCCCCTAGAATACTCAGATTTCCCCTCTTAAGTCCCCTATAAAAAGTCATTTTCGGTCAAAATATCGATTTTTTCTTCCTTTATTTTAATTTTAATTTAATTTAATTTTTTTTTTTTTTGGGGGGGGGGGATGTATTAACATTAAAGCCTTATATTTTATCCTCCTATTTCTGTTTGAATTTGTAAATCTGGTGGAGTTTAGTATGAATATAGTTATTTTATTTTCAAAGTAAGAAACGTGTAATAAACTTATTTTTAACGTTTTCTCAAAATTAATTTTTCCATCTTTCCTCTTTACGCAAAACTTCCTATAACAAAAAGTTGCACTTAAAGTGCCTTAAAATTTTGCATACTTTATCTATAAATATTTATAAAGGAAATAGTCTATACTCACAATTGCAGATAAATTATTTTTTTTCCTTACATAAGTATGAATTGCAGGTGATAATGAATTTGTAAGTGATTTATCTGTACATTAGTACTTTAACACTAGAAAGACGGCTGCCGTCATTTTGACGGTTTTGGACATACTGTTGAGTGCTATGTCTGTATTTATGACTTCAAGCTTCTGAAATTTTATTACTTTTTCTAATTTTAAGTGAAATATGCTCACACATTTACAAAATTATATTCTATAGTAAAGAGGGGAAGAAATATGTTGTATACCTACTAAGAAAGCTGTCAATTTGACGGCAATATAGAAAACAGGCGGAAATAATAATACCGAAAAAATAAAATACTTTAAAATAATACCCGAAAGATAAAATACTTTTAAATAATACCGGAAAATGTTAGTTTCTTTTCGCCTCTTCCCCATTTTGCAAATAACAGAAATGTTAGATCTACGGAAATATTGGTGTGGAAAAATAAGTACTGCACAAACCATGCATATATTTTTACGGATAAACCAAACCAGGTTGTCAGCTCAGCATACCTAACTTTCCAGCACGCGCATCTGCGCAAATTTTACGACAAATTCGGTTTTTAATGCATTTTTTTCGTATATCGCAGCTGGGACATCTAAAGGTCATTTCTATTCCTCCTTTCATCCCTTCCCCACATCGTGGAATGTGCCAACAGGAAATCATATGACAATTTTTATTGTTAACCGGGCTTTTGTGCTACGTGGTAGCTTGTTCGCGTAAAATTTACGACACGCGCGTGGTCGTGGGTGAAAATTCGGAAAACTTTTTTTTTAAAGTGTTTTGTACTTAGTGTGTTACTTAGTGTGTACTTAGTGTGTTATTAACTGATGTAGGTTATTTTAATTTGTATAAAGTCGAATCTATAATTTTTATATCGGTTTTCATGGCAAAAAAAAAATATATACAAACAGCTGATTTTTCCCACTTTCTTCAAAAATTATCTGATGAAGAAAACGAAAGGAATGGAACATTTGGATTTGAGAGCGATAGCGATTTGAGTGAAAAAGATATAGAAATAAATAATATCAAAAGTGAATCTGAACAATATATTTCAGATGATCATGATGATAATAATGATTCAGAGGAAAGAGGTGATGATGATATGTTCTATGTTGGTAAGGATAAATCTTCTAAGTGGTGAAAAGAAAAGTATGTAAATTGCTTAAAGACGAAAAAGGTTAATATTTTGAAAGTGTTACCTGGCCTATAACATCATGCCAAAGATATAAAGGATGAAATAGGATGAATATTAAAACTATTTTGGATTTAAAATATGGTTCTGAAATAATAAATTTTAAATTTTCTATAATGAAATACATCTTTGCCTTTCTAGCTGACTAATATGAGCAAATAATTTACAAATAATTTACAAAAAATTTACTTTCATATGAATGTGACATCATTTGTATTTTGCAATAATAACGTTAATGTTTTATTTCTTAACAAATTTATCATCAATATTCATTCATTTATGTCGTTTTTCGTGTCAAAACGGTAAAATAACATCTGTCATAAAAAATACGACGCGCGCGCGCTCATGTAAAATTCCTGAGCGTGCGTGCTGGAAGGCTAAATATATACTAATTTATCATATATTGGTATGAAATAGTTCAAAATTTAAAGTATTTAACCATGTTTTAAAAAAATTGTATATTTTATATTCTTCATTTTTTTTAAATGACGGCGTTTAGTGAGTTCAGTAAGAAAAAAATTCTCGTCTTTCTAGTGTTAACTGCTACAGACTCAGAGACAAACAGAGTGTAATCCTGAGAATACTCTGTTCCTTAGAGAAATTGATTATCTTCATTCTCCAATTTATAAAGTGGTAATATATTTGTTTTCGAGTTATCATGTTTTGCGGAAATGTCAAACTGTCACTAATTTTTTCCAGTTTTGAACTCTGAAAAAATTATTTTAATGTAACAGGTACTTTTTTTATACTTTTTTCAATTTTTAACTTATATGTCATTATAAAAAATGGATAAAAAGACAAAGTAAAAAATTTCAAAAAATCACCTCCGAAGGTGTACTGTACCTTACCCGAAATAACCTTTACCCGATTCATAAAACAATTTTCTTGTTAATCATTTTATAGTTTTTATTTTAAGGATTGTTTATAAAATCTAAAATAACTGTGCTAAAATAATTTACATTGGAGAGTGTAAGCGTAATAAAAAAAAACGATAGCTAATTGCTGACGTCATCCAAAATAATAATGTAAGATTTTATAAAACATAATTTATAATTGTCTGAATCATGTCGAATGAAAGAGATTATTATAATACATCCATTTAATATTTCATCTTTCTTTCTACAGTGGTTGATAAATGTCTAAAGTATAATAGTTTTTATTTTATCTCGGAAAAAAAAGCATAAAGCGAAATATAAATCTCTTCACATTACAGATTAGAAACGGGGAAAATAAATGTTCGTAAATCCGCGGGGAATGGAGAAAACTGAACCGAGTAAATTTGATGAATTAAAAAGACTGTCGAATTGGTTATACGAGTGACGGATGTTGTTGAAGTATCGCGAGGCATAGTATCTAATTCGTTCGGTTGCAAGATGCAGTTGCAGAATTTTTCATTCATAATATCTGAAATACGAACCTTGGCGTTAGAATGGACTTTATCTACTTTTAAAAACTCTCAAATTATCCTGAAAATTCCTCTTTTTAATTGGGCGGTGTTATTCAACTAGGAACGTGATTAGTAAAGTTTTTAAAATATGTTAAGGGAACGGTGGACATTAAAATTTACATTTTTTACTTTTGATCACAGAGATATGAAATTTTGTACATATACACATTTCACCATAAGTATTTAGAATACCTTAAAAGAAATTTCCAATTGTATTATAATTTTAAGATTTTTTTAAATTAAAAATTTATTAATACAATTTTAAAATGCTCCTTGCGACTTGATTTTTGAGATATATCTTTGATTTTGCAATTTAATCACTTAAAACTGTATTACAAACAAATCTGGGTATCAGTTATTTAAAATCTTGAATAGTTAATTTTTGAGAGATTTTTTTTCTGAATTCCACCCCGATTTTCAGCAAAATTTTGCCTTTTTATAAATTATAAATCAAATTTAATTACTTTAATGAAGTCGAATTGTAAAATGCATACCCATTTTCTTTGTAAACAGTATAAGGATACTTCTTCATCAATTTCATGAATTTTTAACAAAAATTTAGTCGCATGGAGCATTTAAAAATCTAAAAACCTTGAAAAATCTGTTTTGAGAAAAACAGATATAAAGTTTATTACTATACTTACCTTAATTACTCACTTCGTAAAATCTTCATAAATGATTTTTTACTTGGAAAAATTTATTTTGTTACTATTATCCTACAGTATTTTTTTTTTACAATAACACAATCAAAAATACAATAAAAAAGATTTTCTCAAATAAAGGTCCACGCTCCCCTTAAATAGCTGGTAGGATGTGCCACATGATTGGCTTTAGGGCAAAAAAACATTATTATTATAGTCAAAATAATATTATTTTTATTAACAAGAGTACCAACTATTAGCTGCTGGAATTTTTAATGTATGCTTAATTTAAACTCAATTTTCTCAGTTTCAGTGTAGTGTGGGATGACATATTGTTGAATAACACTGTTCAGTTTTAGTTAACTTTTTTTCCAGCGTGGCAAGCACTTTTCCTGAGGACATTCGCTAATGCACAACACAATTTTGCCTTCTGCTTATTTAGGAGCACCATATAAGTGAATAAACACTGCTCCCTATTACGGAAGAGTATAGGAACGTTCATGCCCAGCCCGCAATTCGAACATGAACCCACATTTTCAATAATTGAACATTGCATCATCAGCTACTCAAGTCAATAAACGATGTGGAAAATTAGAACTGTGTAAATAAACGCGTACGTCTATCTTCTTCCAAAGATTTCACCTACAGTCCTTTGTGTTTGAAACACATATATTACATACATATATACGCGTACGACAATCTCCATACAAATTTCATGTACAGTCATTTATATTTGAAACACATATATTACACACATATACGCTGACGACTATCTCCTTCCAATTTTCATCTACAGTCATTTATATTTGAAACGCATATATTACACACATATACGCGGACGACTATCTCCTTCCAATTTTAATCTACAGCCATTTATATTTGAAACACATATATTAAACAAATATATACGCGTACGACTATCTCCTTCCAGATTTCATCTACAGTCATTTATATTTGAAACACATACATAAATTACACATATATACGCTCACGATTATCTTCCAAATTTCATCTACAGTCATTTATATTTGAAAAAAAAATTATCACAAACATATATGCGTACGACTATCTCCTTCCAAATTTCATCTACAGTCATTTATATCTTCAACACATTTATCACAAACATATACGCGTACAACTATCTCCTTCCAAATTTCCTCTACAGTCATTTATATTTGAAATACAAATATTACACAACATGCCTATATGATTATCTCCTTCCAAATTTTTCTACAATCATTTATTTTTCAAATACATATACTAGTTAAGTCAAATTAATAATGGCTAATAAGAAAATAGCCTTCTTGGTAGCTAAAAGTTTTCTGTGTTTCAGGTGTTTAGAATAATCCTCGCAGAAATGGCGAATTGAGTCTGTGGTATAAGTAGATATTACACGCCAAAACTAACTCAGTAAGTCTACCTGCAATTCACGTCTCTTATAAGAAATAAAGAATTACAGGCAAAATAAAGTAATGAGAAATAAATCTAATCGAACTTCGTAATACCTAATCTCACCACAGAAAAACAAAAATGCAAAGTCTAATTTTATAACATGTGCATTACTACATTATTATTCATTCGGCATAACATTAAGGTGAAATGCATTAAATTACCTCTGGCCCATTGTCTGCATTTTAATCAGGATGAAATAATGTTGGGACATGGTTTGGCTTTCAATTTACATTAGATGGTACATTAACGAAATTTTATTTATTTTAATCACAGCTTCAATCACATTTCTAGTTATCATATAATATGTATAGAATATACAAACATAAAAGCATATACTTTTACACACACATACCATATAAATATATATATATATATATATATATACACTGCTCAAAACAATTAGGGGAGCGCATGGTTTTAACGAAATTACGCAAATACTTACACCGATAAGTAACATAAAATAAATCATCCATAATTTAAAGCCTAGCAGGAAACAGAAGAAGAAAACTTTATATGCAAATCAAAGTTCATGACGACAAAAACCAGGAAAAGAACATAAGGTCGGAAATCGGGATGTTACAGAAACGTCTGTTTCACTGTCTTAACTGTGAAATTCGGTTGCTCAGTTATTCTTTTTGAGAAAAAGGTGACTTGAAAATGGCTCAACAACGTGATTTACCGGAACCCATGGCATGGCGTATTGTAGGCAGACTTGAATCCGGGCAAACACAACGTAGTGTCGCGGACGTTGTTGGAGTCGCCTGAAGTGTCGTTGCAAGGCTGTGGAATCGATTCCAAGAAACAGGGAATGTTAGACGTCGACCAGGGCAAGGTCGGCCTCGCGCCACTTCAGCAACTGATGACCGTTATATACTGTTAACAGCTCGTCGAAACAGAACAGACAATGCTACTCAGCTGCAAAGACAGTTGCTCTTGGCAACAGGACGAAGGGTGTCCAGCCAAACAGTACGTAATAGGCTTCATCAGGGAGGTCTCTATGCACATAGGCCACTGGTCTGCATTCCGGTGACATCACGCCACCGTGCGGTCCGAAGAAGATGGGCTGCTGAACAACGAGATTGGTAGCAACATGATTGGAGCCAAGTGCTGTTTACAGACGAGTCCCGATTCAGTCTGGAGTGAAACACCCGACGTGTTTTAGTATTGAGGGAAAGGGGCACTCGAAATAACCCCACATTCGTTCGTGAAAGGTCACAATACAGACGAGCTGGTTTTATGGTATGGGGTGGAATCAGCATAGGTGGACGTACGGACCTGCATATCATTCGGAATGGTACTTTGACGGCCCGAAGGTATGCAGACGAGATACTGAGACCTCATGTCATACCTTACGCTCCAGCCATTGGAGATTCCTTTGTTTTCCAGCATGCCAGATCGCATACAGCTCGTCTTGTGGAGAACATGCTTGAAGCTGAAACAATACAGCGTATGGAATGACCAGCGGGCTCTCCTGACCTGAATCCAATCGAGCATGTTTGGGACATACTCGGACGACGCATTGCTGCGAGACCAAGGCCCCTATTTACTCTCCGAGACTTGGAGATAGCACTTCTTGAGGCGTGGAACAGTATTCCCCAAAGTCTTATCGATAACATCATCGCATCCATGGAAAACAGGTGTGCAGCAGTCTTAGCTGTTCGAGGAGACCACACGCCATATTAAAAATCTTACATCATTTCTAAACAATACTTTTTTTATCGTTTACATGTAACCAAATTGTTGCTCTAAATCATCTTTTCATGTTTTTTCCATATTTACAAAGAATTTAAAATTAATTACAAATTCTTTTACGTCTTTTTTTCTGTATTGCGCATTGATACGCGTGTACTATCCATTTTATGCCAATATGTGGCTGTCTCGCACGGTTTTCTTAACTTCTTTGCTTGCTCGCCTAATTTTTTTGAGTAGTGCATATATATATATATATCACAAAGATACATCGGTAGACAAATAGATATAGATAGAAATACAGAAAATGGGGAGGCGAAGTTCTTAAAATATTGCAATTAAAACGTTCGAAATTAAACGTTTCAACCGTATGTTTAATTAAGTTTTTTTTAGAAAATTAATTTGAACGGAAAAATTCAAGTACGCGTAAAATTAAACCTTCTAAAAACATGGCATATTTTTTGAGCACGAAGACCTGAAAATAAAAGCAACAAAGCAAATAAAACCTTTTTTTTTTGTCGTTAAAAAATCCCCATGATTTTTTATCCTTAATTTTAGTGTTTTAATTCTTCCACTGAACTCTTGAATTTAGAATATCTCTAATGTAACATTTCGCTATGCATAGAAAAAGCCTGTTTATAAAAAACATGTAACTGTGAAATTTTGTTTGCATTGATATTTTTTATGTAGATCTAATGTTATTTTATACAATTTTTTTTGCAAATAGAAACATTCGTTTGTCATTAAACTGCTCATAAAAACACGATAAATTTACAAAGGTAGCAGTTAAACTCTTATATTTTTCTAATGTAGAAAACGCATTATTGATTGTTTCTGGAGATGTACAATTAGTGAATGTTATTATTTGCAACTATCTCAAATTAAATAAGAAATGTTGAGATATTTCAATCTGTCTTTGAATCTTTGTATTCAGCTATCATTACCATGCGGCTGTAATAACTAATTGAGCGTTGCGGATGAAAAGGAGGTAAGTGCCTAACAAGTAGTTCTGAGCTAGGCACTTACCTCCTTTCCCACGCCATAAGCCGTGGAACAAACCCTTGTATCAGTAAAAAAATACTTTCCGCAAATTTTGACCTTTACCTTCTTTTTCATCGGCAACGCCTCAATTTTAGTTGACTAAAATATTTTTTCAGAATGCAGTGGCACTTATCATAAGCCATTCGCCTTTCGTTATTCACTACGAAGTCTTGCTGGCTAATTCAGTATAGGAGCTTTGGTGAGCCAGCATTGCTTCCTATGAGGGGACAACACTGTAATGACCAAGCCTTTTCGGGATTCGAACCCCTAAGTCCCCTGTGTGTAAGTTTACGATGCCAACCACTATGCCATTTGGGCGGTAGTTAACAAAATGTTTAGTAAACTATAATTGCGTATTATAGGTAAAAATGATTTTTTTTCTCCAGTGAGTTTTTTATTTCGTTTTTGAGAATAACGAATGTTGGAATTTTTGTATAAATACTCTCTGAATCCTACATATTCCTGTATTTAGCATTTATTGCAAAGTGTGC